>CAHIKZ030001485.1:130000-177500 GCA_903632075.3 Acanthosepion pharaonis
CAGATTGAAGGCAGATTAAAAATTAAACTAAAACAGTCACAGAATGAGTGAATCTCAAAACCTTTCAGCCCAAAACCTGCTGATATATGATGTAAAGAAGAGAGAATATTCCTCTGCCAAGGAATGTGTGTAGAAGCGAAATACCGTAAATTGCGGCGTACAAGTCCACCTGACGTACAAGTCGACCTCAAGAGTTTTAGCTGCAAATTTTGACTTAATCTTATACCTATCGTATAGGTCGACCCCAAATATACGGTCGGCTACCAGTCTCCCAAAACGTAACCCTACCGATAAATGAAGTTAAAATACAATGTACGAGAACCTGTGCCAAATCTACATGAATTCCCATCACTTGCTTGTATATCGATACACTAACCGTAATATATTTCTATATGCGTTGCATGTCATAAAAAAACATACAACAATCACCGGCAGGTACCATATATTGTATCAGTATAACTTAGCACGGTGGAGGAATGGATAGCGGTTTGGATTGATGAATCGGAGAGCAGAGTTCGAATTCCAGTCGAATCCATTACATTCAATTACGAGCTGATACCCTTGGTATGAATCCTCTACTTCTCCCCCAGCTATGGATAAATAGCAGGGCAGGTCGGGTTTGTATGACAACTGATCTACCACAGAAATAAATGGGAACTTACTGCGGAAAAAAAAATCTGCCTCGTCAGTCATGTATCGAAAGACATATGATCGCCTAAGCGTGTATCACATAACTGACTGATCATTTAGCGAACATTTACATTTCGTCAGGTCTACATACAAACACATCAACAAAAAATCAACTTCAATTTCTAGAAATTATACCGTAGATTACATATTACGAATCATTTTTATAGTACTTCTACGTATCGTATGTATTGGTTTGAATGGCCGCCTTAGTTATACGGCGCTTCGGTTATTATTTATAGTGACTGTATCAGTTCTGGATGCGATGTGTGCTGTAGCGTTAATATAATCCTGAATTTTTGTTACTATTTTATTTTATTTCTGTTTGAATATGACAAATATGTTCAGCAAACGCAAGTTTTCGTCGGATATATTTGTGGTAGTCTGCTGGAGGTAAGGTAAGTTGTGTAAATTAAGTATTAGGACTTCTGTTCCACTTGTTTACAACTCAGTGATAAAGGTTTGTATATTATATTCGCCATGTAAGTCGACGCCTTGTTTTGAAAAGATTTTTAGTCTTGAAAACTTGAACTGTATGCTGCTATTTATGATAGCTGCAAAATGTCTTCTCCACACATATCAGATGCATCATCATGGCAAAGCAGACTTTACATTTGCGAAATCATTTTCCAATTTAAATTTAACACATTTTTTAAAAAAAAAAGAATATTATCATCAACTTGACTGTTCATTCAAAGACTGCATGCAAACACATGTCAATTTGTATTCACTCGACGAAAAAAGAATATGTGCTTTCATCCATTGATAGTGAATAAAAGCAAAAAAAAACTCTCGCTCTCGGCTTTTATTGCTCAACCAAGTTTGATTCAATGTTAGCTGCTCTGCACTTTGTATAGTCATGCGTAAGAGATTGGCATTCTGGAATATCCCCATGTCATCTGGACATAAAACTGATACGGCAATTAGCATGCACTTCTTGATAAACACTCCATGTGTAAATGATTCTCTGGCGGCAGTAATTTCTTTGGAATTTTCAAAACATTCTAGCTAGGGTTCTGTATCGATAATTCATTTTGTTTTTAAATCATTTCACATCAAGAAGGGCAATAAAGCCACTAAGACACTAGAGGTTACTGAGTGCGAGAAAATATGAGAAAAATGACTAAGGAAACGAGAACAATAAAAGAATAAGTATTAAGACAGAAGCTAACGATTGATATTGCTTTTAAATTTCTGGAGATCAAATTTGACTGGGAAGCAAGAAACAAGCGACAAGTGCGAAAGAAAAAAAATGTTATCATAGAATTTATTGAAATATCTAGCTATTTCAACTGTAAGATCATATGACCTTGACGCCAATTTAGTAGAACGCTTGTGTCCATAATGGCTAGATACCTAAGTGAAAAGGTTATCAGGACAATTACCATGAAAATATTTATAGAAAAGGCACATTGAAGCTATGTTACGACTAAAGCCGAGAGGACTTTTATGATTATTTTTTATTTATTCGTTTTTCTTTGTGTATTATATAATTTTATTATATTACTTTTCATTTAATATCTTTATTCATACAATACATTTTTAATAATTTCGTGGTATACATCGAATGTATACTTTTTAAATAAGTACTATTTAGCGAATTTCTTTTAGTATGAACATCTAACATATTATCACTAATAATTATATTATCATGAACATTTAGTACATCGTATTGACTAAACTACTTATTAATTGGCTTGACCAATTTGTAATGTATTTATATTTTAACGACACAATTTTATGAACGAGGACCTCTTTTCAAATTTGTAGGAAAAGCGTTTCGAGTCATAAAGTTATTTTGTTTTGCTTACTTTTTTAACTATTGATTCAGCATAGTCGATTTCTCCACGCTTATTTATAAGCCAATATGCCAGATCAAGACCAATAATATTGAAGATTCTTCGTTGTATTCTATTAAGAATCTCTAACTAGATAGCAGATGCACCAGACCAGATTTGACACCAATATTCAGTGTACGGATCTGTGTCCTGTTAATTATATGCAAATTATGCTTACATATAAAGGTTTAAGATTCTGGCGAGAAAAACGATCGAGAACGAAAGAATGAACCAACTTCCTTCACAGCAGCTCTAGCAATGGATTCAATATAAACTCTCCCCTTCATGTCAACCCCAAAAGCCACCTAGAGTCATCAGGCATCAGCCACTTTCAAGCAGTCATTCTCCTAACATCAGCCATATTAACGGAAGACAAAATGTTATCTCAGATGGTTGAAAGTGAGCAGTTTAAATTTGCTCATTATTTTTCACCCCACTATATATATATATATATATATATATATATATAGATAGATAGATAGATAGATAGATAGATAGATAGATAGATAGATAGATAGATAGATCTGCAAGTGAATGCTGTATTATCAATATTTATTATATAGTCCATATCTGGTGGGAAGAGATAGCGTCATTTATAGTATTTGCGCGTAAAAATTCAAAGAAAATTCATGATAATTATCCAAACAACGACAAATAAAATCAACGGAATAAAAATTATCCAAACACATAAATGTGTCCCAATGAAATCAACAAAAATCAGTGGAAACATCCGTAGGAAAAATATTCGAAAGTTCAAAAATATCAAGATGAAAACAATCAACTCAGGAAAAATATTCGAATATTGCTTCTAATGAGAAATATTTAGGACGATAATTATTTTTAAAAATTAACAAAACAAAAGAATTGTCCCCTAAGGTTATAGTAACCAATTCAATCAAAATCCTTTTTTTGGTATCCCTGGAAATGGATTTTAGGAGCCAGGCGAAGCTTGAGAAGTCGAGGGCAATTGCTATAAAAAAGTTCTTCTTTCTTTAATGTAGACTTAATATGAAAAGAGTTAGCATACGATTTAATATTTGACTTAAATCAATAAAAATTGAAACAAATGTCAAAGGCTAAAAATGAGTGAAAACTAGAAAGTATTTTTAAGGTTCAATTTACTTTCAACGAAAACGGAGTTTTAAAATTATTATGAAAATTTGGAAATATTTAGAAAACATATAAGACCAACAATTAGTCAATTAGTACTTCCTCTGCTTTTGCTGACGAAGTCAGTCTTCCGCAGTTGTCTGTTTTCAACTTATTCCAAAACAAAACAAAAATAGGCTTTCACTGAAAATATGTGTATATATTGTGTTTTAATTTTACACATTTAAAAAAAAAATTAATTCATTTAAAGTAAAAATATAATGAAAAACAAATTGTGCATTTGATTCAATCTATTTTTTCCGATGTGGGACTGTGTTTTGCCGCATAGTATAAGGAAATATTTGTGAATGTATAGAAGCCAGGATATATCTGCATTTATAAAAGGCACGTATCTTCAGTTTTCATGGCGTAAATTTGACATCCGAGTAAAAGAAACGAATAGAATGAACTACTTGGACATTTCAGATCAGCTGGAGGATTGGTCTTAGCTTTTATGGTAGCAATTTCTGGGAATTACACTTGGTTCACCAACCAAACTTTAAATTATGTCATATGTTTGTTTTTAATTAAATTTTTTGAACTCTTTTGAAGTTATAAATTTTAAATCAAACTTTATCTAGCTTGCTTCGCAACAACTCCAAAAATCATGGATGTATTCACATTTCGTAAGTTCCGAATTCAACACAACCAGAGGGCAATGACACGGCCTCGCTCTGGGATAATTTGCGTGAATTTTAGTAAATATAAATTTTTTTTTTTTTTTTTGGATGAATAAACAGAAAAGATTTCATTCTGAAACACTGTCATTCCGCAATTCCAAACATATTTGGAAGTTCCTAACATCCAATTAACCTTATGATATTCAACTAAAATTATTAAATCGACATTATCTTTTTAAATCCATAATTAGATCACCAGATCATTAATTCATATCAGAAATATTTGTATATAAAATCTTACAAACATATATTCAAGCCACGGGCTCCAGTTAAACTCGGCTACAGCCTTCTCCTCAGTTTTCGTTAATCATAAAATCCAATACGAACATTGTTTATGCATATTCCTTATAAATGTTCAACGTACAGCTTCGAGCTGGAGATGCTCGACTTATTAATCAGAGTCGAAGAATTTATCAAATTTATCTTTTTAAAATGCGTGATTAATTGTATAATTAACAGAGTAAAATTATTTCTCTACTACTATTTTGTATTTCATTAAAATGTTCTCTGTTCTTTTTATTTGCCGCTTCTTTTTTCAGTTCATTTTGAGTTTATCATTTACGACTCTTATTCTCAATCGCCGCACTCCAACCCCATGAAATCACCGACGGATTTCTTGACCTGGATTTGAAATTAAATTAAATAAATTGAGGCAGAAATATTTTTCAGTAATCAATAGATACATAAAATATATTAGATATCTCCTGCTTCCAAACTAAACAATAATATGGAGGGAAATAGAGTTAAAGTCATGATCTTTTGAATCATTTAATTCAATCGGGATATTTCAAGGTTCTGTTTCGCAGTTAGCTTTGTATTAATTGTCCAGATCCATTGTGTGGGTAATTTGAAGAGCAATACAATTTTAACCACAATTTTCACATTTTTTTTCAACGAACTGTAAACAAATTACTCTTCCCTGAAGAATAGGAGATTTAATTCATTCCTAATTAAATCTGTAAAATTATAAATTTTATATAATTTTATAAATACAATTTTATATATTATTAATTATAAATTTTCCGACGGATTTCTAATTATACACTGACCCAGAATTTATTCTGCTGACTTAAGTGGCTAATAATTAATTTTGGGTCACTGATTGCAAAAATTTGTTTTTCTCATATCCATAAGGCATATTCTGTGATTGCTAACATTTTACAAATAATAATTTTGAATGACGGAAAGTTGGAACTTAAAAATGTCTTTTGGAACCCTGAACCGAATTATCTTAATGAATCGAAATATAATCGAAATAATAATAATATAAACTATACCAACAAGTATAGAGTTATCTTATGAAATGAAAAGGAATGAAAAATAAGTCTGTAGTAGCATAATTTCTTATGAATAATTCGAAGGATATTGAACGAAAATCAAAGACAAGAAAAATCGGTTGTGATATGCGCAAGTACGTTTTCAGGCATTTTTAATCAGCTTTAAAAACCGATTATTTGAAACAGTAAGATCGCAAATACTCAGTTGGTACAATAGATAATAAAACAGTAGACTGGCGTTGATAACAATTGTTTACAAAAAGTATTTGATATAGCGGCAGTGTTTGTTCTTTAGGAATCATCTTAATTGAATGTCTTTTGTCTCAAAGACAGGAAATTCCACGAAAATGATTAACAAAAATTAATAAAGAGAATACACAAGTTATCTCATGTTTGACAACATTACTGTTACAACAAAGCACATTTCTCCGAAAATTCTAAAAGGTTTGAAACGAAAATTAGAAAACGAAACACGCAATGGCTAAACACCCGGCTCGTTTCTATTCTTTAATATTGAAAACTTAAATATTATTGTGAAATATATGGACGACTTTGCAATTTTAAAGGATATTATGGAATAACTGTTCAAGAAAAAAAAAATATATATGGATGGCTGCACGCGTTAATATTACCTAAGGATGTAATTTATTACATTACACTAAACAAATTCGGTAAGTTCATACAGCATACTAGATTAGTGATACCCAAACGGTGCCGACTGAAAAACAATCAAAGATTTAGAAATGGTTTCAAAATAATTCATGTAACAAAAATAAATATGATTTCAAAATGTAAAATATTGTGGATTACTTGTAATTACATGCATGAGTCCCAGTATAATGACTTATAAATTATTAGTGGCCAATTTTACCATTTTGATATTTTACATTATATCAAGTATTAAGAATGTAGCAACAAGTGCCTGCAACTTGGAGGAGAGAGTTATCAATGATAATTTTCTGATTTTGAATACACGGTTAGTTAACTCCCTTTAACTCTCACTCACTCTCACAGTTTTATTGTAATTTTTAAATGCATTTTCATCGCATGAAATTTTGTGAGGCGTGAGCAAATTGTAATTCCGAAAATACAGCCCAGAAAAAACAATAAAAAACAAAGTTTAGGAAACATTGTACTAGGGTGTTATTAAGTATTTTATTATTATTATTTTCAGATCACTATCCAAAAATAATACAAGATATTAAAAGAATGCTTTTATCACAAATAAAATGTTAGAATTATCCAGATGTTAACTATATTTGTCAAGATTTTCCTGTATAAGGCAATTTGAAATTTTTAATTTTTTGAAGACGGCATACTGATTTTCTTTGAAATTAAAGAGCATTAGAAGAAATCGTAGGCCTCTGTCAACTGTAAAATCCACGGTTCGAATGATTTCGCCATTGGACAAAGGGAACTAGTGAAATATTACCATTTGGCATTTCAGTGATGTCATGTTATGACAACCACACAGGTAAAAAAACAAACATTATTGAATATTAATTTTGTCTCACAAAAAAAACTTCGAAAAAGAAATTCGGCATGAATCCAGTTACGAAAAGATAAATTCAGCAATATATGTTGAAACACTTGTTCTCGTACTGTCCCCGAAGATGAGCAATGTTGAGCCAAGACAGTACTTAGATGGGTGACCGCTTGGAAATATCAGTTACTGTAAGTTTTGGTGTGCGATTAGTGTAATTGATAACGGTTCGAAATTGAAACTCGAAGAGCCGATTTCTAATTTCAGTTTGGCTCATTATATTGACTTATGTACAAATAACCTTGAAAAATGTATAAATCCCTCTCTCATCTCCCAAAAGTTATGGGTTAATTAGTAGAACGAGTAACAGTAAATTTATTACTATCTCTAAAATATTGTTACCATCTAAAATATTTTCTAGCCGCAAATAACCAGCAAAAGCTTGCTAGTACTGGTATATCAGATGATTAGCCTAAATCACGTAGCGATACAGATTTTGCAGATAAATTTCTTCAAAAATATTGAGCCAAGAAAAATCCTTATCGAAATATAGATCAGCCTGGAAAACCAAGCTCTTCCCAAAAACTAGATTTTCAATCCGAGTACTATCCATTGTGACGAGAAACTGGACAGTCACAATGTCTTGCACCTCTCGCCTGTGTAATGATTGACCAATTATTAATTTCCCTATTCTAGTTTCCACGTGATTAAGAAAGGTATAATCTCCGAATAAATTCAAATGTAATGTCAATCGACATCTCCAGTTGGCTTTGATCTAGCGCCCCCTGGCATCCTGCTCTCACACCTTCCTTCGAAACTCCTAAATCTCCTCATCCTTTCTTCTATTCTGTCCTAGCTGATCTTGTTAAAATCCAAATTTTCTAATTTCCGTAACCCTTGCGTCTTAGTGGCTTACCGCCTTTGCTTGGGTGAAGCCCTGATCTTAAAAAAATATCTCCGAACGCAGATTAAAGTGTTCAAGAAAATATGTACAGTATTTCCCAGACTGATATTTCCTTAAGCGCTAGAGTTTTTTTAATAATGTGTGTTCTTACGGTTACACGATATTGATACACCGGTCCCGTACGCTCAACGAGCCTAGTTAGTACCTAGATGTGCTCTTTTTTCCTCTTGGAAATCTCAGGTGCTGGAAGACTGGATGTGCGAGTGGTGTAATGAATAATTCTCAGAATAGTTAATTGGAGGGCTGAGTTCAAATTCAGGTTGGATTTGTTATATTCACTTACATGCAAATAGCCTTGGGAAAGGTATGAGTTCACTTCTCTTACCAGTTAATTAGTAAAACTTTTATCAGTCAAACATTATTGTCTCCAAAAAATGTCTTACAATCTAAAACAAAATATTTTCTGGATTTAAATAACCTGTAAAGGGTTGATAAACTGTAAAAAAACGAATCATCCAATATCAGGGAGATATCGTGAGTTCAGCGCCTGTTATGATTTAAGCTGAAGCCAAACCTTAAGTGGAACTCCTATATAGATCTATCTCTAAAGATCCTGTAATAATTAACGTTTCCCTGTACCACTGTAGGAAGTACCCGATTTCTCAGATATCATCTACCTCTAAAAGAGCCATATCTGATCGAAAATTGTGCACTGCTGCCATATATGGACAGGTGCATTTTTCATTTCCCAGTCATGATATTCCAAAACCATCTCCGCGTCCTTGTGGGAGATTATGTTCCACTATACAACCAATTTCCCTACAGACACAATGTCATAAAGCTCTGCTTTTTTTTTCTATCGCTATTCATATAGAAAGTGTTCAGACGAAATTTATTCCTTAATTCCTTTCTGGAAGTGTTTCCCAAGAGAATACTTCTCCGATCACTGCATTCTTAAGTATAGTGCTAACTGTTATCTTCCACACATATGACCATAATCTGTCTTTCATATTCTGTAATACTCTACCCCGAGTGGCTCTTGAGTCTTGTACAGGGTGAAAATTTTTATAACCAAAAATTACGAGCATAACGATTTATTTCTTCAACAGATATCTTGGTGAATTTTCTGCTAACGAACTGAGCAATAAACAGAGCAAACGCTTTCAATATAAGAACGTAATGAGGCATTCATCTGATTAAAGATTATACTTGGTGTAATCCAAGACAATGTTCAAACATAAAGCACTGCAGAAGTTATTGAATATTATTTTTCTGACATAACATTAATATACTAAGTATCTTTGACAAATTTAGAATTACCTAGATGTATCTTAACATTTGTCACACCGACAACCGTCAGACATTGTTTGTCATACTTTTTAGCAAGAATGAAGATAAACAATTTAAAAGGATCATCCTTATGGCTTAGAGTAAATACTTGGCCTGATAGTTAAGATCCGGGTTCCATTTGCTAAATCATCGACCCTATGATAGCTAAAACAAATATTAAATTTAGTCACCCAAAAGGTTATTTCCGGATGAGGTATCTTCTTCCCGTGTTATTTGCGCGTTCCTAGTCTGAATTTGCCAGATATTTCATGATATTCATGGTTATCAGCAAAAGGATGATCCCAAAGTGCAAATTACAAATTGGGGATACTAAAATCAAACAAGTACAAAAATTTAAATATCTGGGAATAGTTCTAACAGAGTACGGAATGTGTGACTGAGCTCTATACTAAACATTAATCTGTTACGAAAAAAAGAACTAAACAAAATGAACACAAAACGATCAGCTTTAAAAAAGGACTCGTAACTGGAAAAAACCAATTGAAAAAAGAATGTTAACAACAAATACTTTTTCACACCCAACTCAGTTCTGTGGAATCAGAATCAACGTTGAGTTTAAGCAAATGAATGAGCCAATTGGAGTAAAGTGCCATGCAGATTTAAATTTTTCCCACTTGTGACGAATGCAGCTATCGATTTTTTTTGCATGCTAGCATGCGAGTTAACATTCGTGTCAGTCAGCTGTTGGCTCTCGCGCTGGCCAATAGAATCTCCCTGCCTATTCGTGGCAGCCAGCTATAAGCTCTCACTCTGGCCAGTAGAAAATGGCCGCAAACTACATGAAAACTGCCATAGAAGCATGAAATAATCGATTATTTCCACTATGGAGTTGGTAAATGCAAATGTAAATTAGCCATTCCGCTAACTTGGAGCATGTGCATGTAAATTTTGCTGCAAATCCGTCGAAAATTGCGGCCGTGCATTCGTTACACACACACACACATACACACGCATCCTGCCTTTTATAAGATAGAGATTCCGATATCCTTTTCTTTAAATTTTTATATGTTTAAGCCAAGAATACGTACATTAGTATGTTAGTGAAGTTTCTGTAAGCGTATGTAGGCGATTTTTTTTTTAAAAAAAGCAATTTTAAATGAAAATAGTAGTCATGTTGGTCTTTTTTGTTTTTTTACAAAATAACAATTTCAAAACGGAAATATTTTGAAAACATATGCCTTATTTTAAACTAGTTTAAAATGTTTAACAAATTAGCTGGTTTCAACGTTGGTTAAAGTCTTACGAACAAATTTATTTTATGATTACGAATAGGAGACATCTCCTCATGGTGTAATAGTCAGCAAACTGGATTTTGATGATAATTAGTGGTAAGATACTAACTCAATGTTTAAAAGCGTTAATTGCTACGGTTAGTTAATAAAAACAATTCGTAAATTCTATTATATTGCGAGTCTCAAAATACTATTTTAATCGTGTTCTGCTAAAAGTATAATAATGATGATGATGATGATGATGATAATACTAATGTTGTTAATGATGACGAGGATGATGATCATGATACTAAACATTTAAAATTCCTCTCTTTATCCATGCCTGAAGACAAATTTTAGTTATAAACAGCCACGCAAATATTGTATTTCCAACAGACATCTAACAAGCTAAAAATAGTGAAAAACTGGACCATCCCAGCGAAGTGAAAACAAGTGCGGAACATGAAAATATGTATTTTTCCGGTAACCTTTGGAGTGTTTCGAAGATCCACAAGTGTTTCGTAAAATGCTGAAAGAAATCGAAACCATCCAGACGAAAGCAATGCCGAGGAGAATTATGGAGGCTTACTATCAAAAAATTTCAACTAATAATTTCATAATATCTAGAGTAAAAATAGAAATAAAAGCATTTAAAAATTCGGGCACTGAGTAAGCAGCTATAACTACTAGGATACTGTGGAAAGTTCTGGAGAACAGAAGAGGCTTGATATCACTTGGACTACAATGAAAACCAACAGCTATTACAGATCTGAAAACATGAGTAGTGATGATATTACCATCATTACTACTACTACTACTACTATTATTATTATTATTATTATTATTATTATTATTATTATTATTTCTTTTTCTTTTCTTTTTTTCTTCAGCCTCTGATTTTTGTTGCATACACATTTCCTTCCGGGTTCCAACTAGAGACCTAATGTTAGAAATGGTTTCATGACATTTTCCACTGAGCATTTTTATAAAAAAAAATCATGATCATACACATTTTACATATGATTAAACTCTTCGTAATGTGTGAACTGTACTAGTGAGTACAATGTTTTATTATTAGTAGTAATACAACCCCACTAATACCAAACATGACTTCTCATCTTAATTGTTGGGGGTGTTAACACATACATTTTTTCTTAGTCGCTTAATAGGGACAGTAGTAAATATACTGTTCAACGACATAGATTTACTAGATATTGACTGAGAAAAACCATTTGGGTATTTCCACTCTGGGTTGACACATAGTAGATATGCGTTCATGAACGGAAGTACTAGGTTAGTCTCAGGTGTCTAGAAATTTTTAAGATTAATGTATGAGGCAGGCAAAAAAAGTTTGGAGTCACACCGAAAAATCGTACAACACTCTGAATCGGAACAGACTTCAAGAACAAACTCTATCAAGTATTTTAGTGTTATAAACAGCTGATTCAGTCTTGTATATATTGTGTGGGAGGGCTGCTGAGAGTGTTTAATACATTGCCAGTGACCGCAATCAGGTTACACAATACGTTTATAACGCCGTGACAAAATAGCCTTCAAATAAACTGGGGAATAAGTGATATTTTGGGATAAGAATATTATGAAGGTAGAACGGCTGTAAATACAGAGCTATTAATATCAGACTAAATTGAAGAAACCTATCAACAGCTCAAATTACCCCTTTTGATGTTTCCACACTCGATCATAACTGCAAGAATCACTATAGCTCGCATGACGTTTTTTGGTCTTCTGACATCATCATAGTGTGTACTTGGCGGTATCTGCTTCTCTTAAAGAACGTAGATAGATAGATAGATAGATAGATAGATAGATAGATAGATAGATAATCCACTGAAGAATATTATCTGATTAATTGGTCATTTCCCAAATGAATAAATTAAAAGAAATGTAGGGTATTCAGGTAATTAAGAACAGCATCAATTTTTACAGTCGAAATGAATTGAAATATTTTCTGCATATGTGCACACATGGTCTTTTAATCACTTCACCCCAAACAAGGCAATAAAGCCACTAGGACGCAATATGTTATTGAATGTTAAAGGATTTAAGAAAAACTACTATTAAGGAGAGATGACAAAGAAGAATATGAACTAAGAACAGAAAATAGCGATTGACACTGCATTAAAATTTTGAAGATCAAATTTGACTGGGAAGGAAAAAGCCGGAAGAGTTCCATAAGCGAGAAGTGCAATAGGAGAAAATTTTACCATCGAACTTACGCTTAGATCTAGCCATTTCGAATTTAGAATAATGTGACCTAGCCGCCAATCTAGTACTGCGCTTAAATACATAAATTTTAGTTACCATAATGTTCATAAAAATAATTACCATAAAATATTTATATAAAATATAAACGGTAGTTACGTTACAGCGGTGGGAAAGGGAGTGAAGCCGACATAATAGGTCAGGATCAATAGCATTGCAGATTCTTCTTTGGATTTTATGAAGAATATATAGCAAGCGCTCCAAAACCTTTGTGGCAGCAATGTTCAAATGAAGAACGAATGGTAGACTTATAAATAAGTAGAAAAATTGTCTAGCACGATAAAGTGAACCAATTTTCTTAGCTGCAAACATAGCATTTGATTCAATATATGCTTTATATATCAATAGCATTGCAGATTCTTCTTTGGATTTTATGAAGAATATATAGCAAACGCTCCAAAACCTTTGTGGCAGCAATGTTCAAAAGAATGAATGGTAGACTTATAAATAATTAGAAAAATTGTCTAGCACGATACAGTGAACCAATTTTCTTAGCTGCAAACATAGCATTTGATTCAATATATGCTTTCTACTTTATTTCAGCTGAAAACCTTCATCGTCTATTATGCTTTTCTGTTTGTATTTTTGCTATGAGGAATAAATACAATGTCATCGACATCAGAATGGAAATAAATTGCCAGATGATTGAATAATATGCCAGAACATTATTTGGAATAAAATAACTACGCAAAGAAGAACTTCAAAACGATAGCTGATTTATGACAAAATGAAGACACATGTTTGAATATATCATTGTAAAATAATGGATGAAAAGTCGTTGGCAACCTGCCATTTATTTAATTAATCTCTATTATTATTACTTCATCTTGTCGGTAAGTAAAATGATAAGAATTAATAAATTATTCTTGATGATGATTTATTAATAAACGTTGTTGTAGAAGCAGCATAAAATATATAAATAAATGGATATTAAAATAAAATAAAATGTTATGATATTTAGAAGGAAAACTAGTTAATCATAATCCTGATCGGACTCATGAGCGGATGTTGTGATCGTCGCCTGGCCAGTTTTCTTAACATATCTTGATAGTTACTCATATATACATACTGTATCTTGGACAAAGTCGACCTGGAGTATCCCAACACTCACCAGGTCAGACAGCAGTCGATAACCTTCGACTCGAAAGTTCGGCTTGCTTACGAACACGTGTCCATGGATTACACCAAGGGACATTCTCGTCGCTGCCTAGGAAACAACCCGCCCACCAATCGTGCGTCATCATTGACCTGGACATATCGCTAGTAGTTGAAAACCAAGTGAAGCTTTATCCTGAATCCGTTCGAAACTCTTTTCAGGTATTGTCTCTCATCATAAAATCCGACTGGGGAGACCCTCAGAATCCCTCCACATGGAGTTGTCCGCGTGATATAGTCCCATCAGCAATGGCTTAAATTTCAGTAATTTACTATTTTTATTTATTTATTTATTTCTACTAGACATCAGTAGAAGCAATGTTTAACATTATTATTATTATATTTATTATTATTAATATTATTATTATTATTATTATTATTATTATTAAACTGGTTAAATTATGAATAAATAGTAAATAATTGAATATGCAAAATCAACAGTAACCATACAAAACTTTAAGTATGGTTACTAAACACTGAAGCAGTGGTCTCCTTAGTTAATCTGATGGTAATTGATTATATGAGCAAGACTAGGTAAAATCTACTAGAGCCATATAACAAGTCAACTAATATTAATATATTTAAAAATATACTGGGCAAGAAGGAACACTGGATACTTTAAAAACTGAAAGACCCAGCCCATACGCTAGGCTATATTAGGTTCCTGACTAGAACTTAGCATAGAAATAAATACAATATGGGAGCCGTTAATAAGGAAAGAAAGAGAAATTATAACAAGTTTTCGATAGCAGCAGCAGTAGTAATCACACAGTACTAATTAGTATCAAGGTTCGGTTTAGGGCTCCAAGTATCCAGGTTAGGTTTAGGGCTCCAAGTTTACGACAGAAAATAGTTTAGTGGATTAAACCGCTGGTTCCTGAATTTGATGATTGTAAATTAAATCCCTGTGCAGGGTGTATTTGAACAGTAGAACGAGTGAGCAATAACAGCATTACTAAGAATAATAACTAGGAGCAATTATTCAAATCTAAATAATGTAAATAATGATATCTATTTTATTTGTCCATTTTCAAAAAGCGCTTGGATATGTCATAATGGAAGTAACCTATGCACTTCTTCCTTTGATTCTGCTTCTCTCGTTCAGTTTAGTTTCTAATATTCACTTTTCGATTCTCAGTAGTCATTTGCCTTCTTTGTAGAATGCTTTATGATATAAATTTTTGGTACATTTCGATACTTGTAATTTTCGCTCTGTGCGCGTTGTTTTATTCAGTTCTTGCCATTGTTTATTTTACATATATTTTCAGATTTTGTGCAATCGTAGCTCTTCACAATTTGCACTCCTTTGTTGATCGGGGTAACATTTTTTTTATTATATTTAGGCCATGTTTTACCATCAATTACTTAAAAAAGCTTACCCATATACTACACTGAAACACCGATTATCGTACTTTCATGGAAGTTAAGCAAAGTCTTTTCAGTATGGGTGACCGCTTCGGAATCCTACCGAGTGTGAGCTTGAATGTGTGGATAGTGTAAATGATAACAGCTGGAAGAAATCGGAGAGCAAAGTTCAAAATCCAGTCGGGTTCTTTACCGTAAATTATATGCAAATATGATTGAGCGATCTTAGTTCGACAGATACATAATCGCCCAAGCGTGTCACATTCGACCCAACTGACACGCATTGGGCAAGCGCGGTAGGGTAATACCTTTACCTCTCTATGTATGTAGGGAAGGCCCAATCCAACAAATGAACTAAATAGCCGGAGAAGAAAAACTTCAAACAACTTCAATACTTTACTCACTCTTCTTCTTATCTTCAGTATATCGTACTGGTGTCAGTCACTCTATCGTCCTGGGTCTGACAATAAACTGCATGTGGCACCAAGGCTTCTGATCGGGATTTGTTGAGCAGCGTGGATCCCCCTGTTAATAGGTTTTGGTCCCTGACTCAGTATGACAGCACCTGTTAGGGTTCCAACTGTAGCCAAATTGTTAACTCCCAAACTGGAGTCAAAACATGAAAATATAAAAATGCACTAGATTAAATTTCCAGCAATACATTTTCATAGTAATAAAAAAGCAATATATTCAAAGCTCAAAAGATAGTTTGCTTTCAGGATTAAATGACTCATAAGGAGTTGATATGCCGTTAAAAAATTCAAAATCAATCATTCTAGATTGTTTTTCACGTGTTTCCCCAAATTAGGCTTCGTCTTTCTAATCGTATATCAGTTTTCCTTTCAATTACAATTCTTTTTTATCCATATATTTATGGCTTAAAATCTCTTGATTTGTGAAGATACTGTAGAACTCCCTACCACATAGAAGATTAAATAAATTATCGTAATCCAGTAAATTCTTTACTTGTGAGTTATTTTTTCCGATTACTTAATACGCTACAAAAATTCTAAAATGGCTATTTACCTTCATATTTATTTGTCAGCATATCCCTTCAAAACCACACACATATATATATATTTTTATCCCTGCTTCCTTTTGACATCCCAAACGATGCCTATTATCTTCATGTACTTTCTCATTTCTTTTTAATTTCCATTATTACCTCATCATAGAATTTATGTTTCTGATTCTAGGTACATCACAGTGTCGATTGCGTATCTTATTAAGTCCACTTCCCATAAATTTTCTTGGTAGGTTTTCGAGTACTTGTCGTGTTATTTTAAGGTTTCCAATTCTCTTTAGTTCTTGACAACGATTTTTAGGTAACCCATGGAAATGGACAAAAACTGCATACTTCTTTACCAAAAGAAAGGATCAGCAAAAAATATAAATGAACCACACTCACCTCCATTGGAGCAAATATTTATAACTCAATGCTTCTCAACAGAATACAGCCGGAAGTAGCAACAGTTGCTCCAATGAAATCCAAATGCTTTTGAAAAAAACAAAATAAAAACACAAATCGAACGTTGATCAAATCTTGACTATTCAGTGGATTACGAGAGCACCAAAGGAAAGAAACTACAGGCTGTCTTACTTTTTGTAGATTTATCTAAAGCCTTTGGTTCTGTACATAATGAAAAATGTAGAAGCTCCTTCTGGAATAGGGCACCCACATCGAGACAGTAATTGCCATAATAATCCTATACAAAAATATCAAATCTTAGATACAAAAACGGAGACACTAACATTTTCGACCTCAAAACAGGAATCATCCAGGGTGACACCCTTGCACCTTGTCTCTTTTTTTATCTCGCTTGACAAGAATCATATAGGCTTTATTTTATCATCAACTCTCTCAACTGGATATTTTGCAAAATAGTTGATAGATATTGACTATGCAGATGACCTAGCTTTCACTGCAGACAGGATTACCAAAGCTAAAGCACTCCTATATCATCTAAAGAATGCATCCAATGATGTTGAACTCTGTCAATGCCATTAAAACTAAATTCATAGCCTTCAATTGCGCAATTCAAACTGTCTCAGGTGAATCAATAATATCTGTCGAATCTTACATATACCTAGGAAGTAATAAATTCTACTGAAAAAGTTGTGAAACTTCGCATAGCTAACGTTTGGGCCGCCTTGACAAAATGGATGTAATCTTTAAATCTTATTTACCAGACAACCCTAAGCGCAGACTTTTTCCACTCACCGTAGTGGCGGTGTTAATGTATGGTAGTACATCCTGGACATTAACTAAAACCTACAGTTTTTCTACGCTTAATGGAATCTACACTCGGATGATGAGAGCTATCCTATCGACAACATCCAATGAAATCACACGTCTTTGGATCCATCCCTGATATGTCTACATGCTTACGCGAATGCAGAATACGCTATGCAGGACACTGCTCACGAACAAAACAAGAACTTGGGAGTGATCTAACATTCTGGACACCTAGTCATAGCGCAAGACAAGTTGGTCACACAGCAACCACCTAAATTGACCAGCTATGTTATGACTTCCCTAATGACCTTCCGATCTTAATGCAGGACTGCGATGGTTAGCATTACAGAATGTCCAAGCTAACTCGACCGAATAATAAAAAAGAAATCGCTATCTATGATTCAGTAGTGGATATACCATAATGGTTAATCTCTCGGTGAAACTTTTACGCAATTAGTTCTATGAAATAATTAAAATGAGTTTTTATTATTGATTCGAGTGATTAACAAGCAACCAAGCGACATGAAACCCAATGTACGCTTATTTAATCCCTGTATAATAAGGGTGTACCAGGCACGTGTCTAACAGCTAAATATGCGCGCACAATATGGTAAGACGTTTCGTCAAAATATCTGGTATTTGCTGGTAAAGCACATCATACTTTCAGATCAGTCAAACCAATCTACGAAGCAGTAACCTAAAAAAAAACTGCCGACCTCGTAACTCAGTATGAAGAGACGTTGCCGCCATCTACACATATCTAAAAAAAATCATGACAGTGCCACCATTAAGGCGTGAGAAAAGGAAAAGAACCGGGAACCCTTTCCTAAACAAGGAACACGGAATGACCCTCTACTCCTGTTCAAGAGAATTGGGATGAGTATGACTGTACGATAAAAGAGCCCATCTACTCCTGTTAAAAATACAATGTTTTAACTTAGTTAAAGTCGAAATATTCATTAGAAATTTAACAAAGACGTAAAATAGGCAGAAACCTAACGCCTGACAAAAGCTTTCAAAACATTCCTGGGTTTGACTTCCAGTTAAGTCATTTCAAAGAATGTACATTCAGATTGCTTATTTGGATAGTCGATATGCGCCCTTCAGAACCTTTTGACCATGCTTAAATTACAGTCTAAGAACTTATAGCGACATCTAACCTATTCAATTGTAAATTGATGAGATCTCGACATCAGTCTTCTACTAAGCTTAAATTTAAAAAGTCTAGGTTTCCACAGCAATGTGTTCATCCGAACAATTACCACGAAAGTATTTATAGTAACGACACAGAGAGCTGCTAGGATAAGAGATTCCTAATGAAAAATAGAAGATACAAAGGCTGAAAGTTTATAGTAATAACACCAAAACTGAAGACAATAGTTCGAATGTAAATCGTATAAAAAAAAACCTGTAGCTGTTAACATGCCATCAGTTAAGATCAGAGGCTATGATTGATATCCCTGGTGTAGCAACTGGGAATTTGTTGATGGAATGAATCTTTTCTATCAACGCCAGTAATTATTATTATTTTACACCTTTGTTGATTTAATATATAACACCGACATTTGAATTTTCATTAGATGCACGTTTGCATAATAGCCAACAATAAAAAGAGACGAACATGTAGTGAGAATGAAGACAAACAAAATTTGATGGGTATATAAGAAACACGAACAATATGTAGAATTAACAAGCAAAACAGTAATAATAGAAAAGAATCCAATTTCTGTATAATATTCTCTCTCTTTCTCTCTGTCGCATGTTATGCAGACTGCACCCCAAATTATAATAAAGGATCAAACAGGCTCATTTAACTTAATGTCATCCCCTGTATATTGGTTGTACTTTTTTTTTTCAAAGCAATTCACCCCAAGCAAGGCAGGAGTGCCACTAGCACGCAAGGAGTTACAGAGGATTGAGAACAAGAGTAAAGAGGCGTGTTTGAGGAAAGAATACAGAGAAGGACCGGGAACAAGCTTGGGGTGTTAGATGTCGATGGAAATTACACTTCAGTATTTGAAGTTTATAGTCATCGGGGAAGCAAGTAAGGGAAAGGGAGTTCCACAGACGAGAAGTGCGAGAGAAGAAGCAGTTTGAGTAGAAGAGACGGTTACATTTAGCCGTTTTGACAATGAAAGGGTGGGACCAAGATGCCAGCCTGGTAGCTTCCTTAAATTCATGTCGCCTGGGAACCAGCGAAAGTAGCTCGTCGGAACAGTTGCCATAAACATACTTGTAGAAGAGACAGAGGGAAACCAAGGCACGTCTGTGCGATAGCGATTGTAGACTAGTTGCCAGGTCAGGACATAACATATTGCATATTCGTCTCTGGATTTTATAGGCATACTATCCTATTCCTAAATGGAAAATCAATCTCATACATTTGCCACTCTTTCTGAATCACTTAAATTTATTATCCACTTCTATTTTCCAATGTAAGATCATTTTACCTCCATAGTTTATATTTCCATTTTATTCTTACACTGTCTCGTACATTCTTTTTCAACCCAGCATCTTCTAACCTTTGGTCTTTCTAACACCTAAGTTCATTAATCCCAAATAGCTCCGTTTCGCAAACTCGTTCTACTCTTTCGGAAGCTAAATCCTCCATGTTTATTGTTTTTGTTTTCAATGTCTTTCTTTTTTTTCCAATTATTTTTTTAACTGCTACAGTTCACGGCAAACCCATGTTTTTCACCTGCAACTATTGTTGTTCGAGCCGCTGATATCTGACACCACGAGCTTAGAAGCTGAAAGTAACACATTTCCTCGACCAAAGCCACATTATTCAACTGTACGCTTTCCAGAAACGCATTTCCTTTCTTACCTAGCCTTTCTCTTTTGCTTGTTAATTCGACATATTTCATTTTTCTTTTTTTCTATACGCATCTAATTTTGCTTGCCTTCATTCTCACTACACGAGTGTCTCCTTTTTTTCATTGGCTATTAAGTAAACGTAAAAAGTAATAGTTTTTTTTTCTTTCATTTTGACCCCTATTTCTCCTTCTACACATTCTTTATGGCATTTCTCTTGCTAGTTTGCTTATTTTAGATTTCCTCTTTTTGACTTCTATTTTAAATATTTGCCTCCGATTTCTTTTCTGTTACTTTGTTTTATTAGTTATTCTTTCGCATTTTTTTTTCTCGAGAATTTCTAAAAAAGCAACATTTTTTTTTTTGCTGTATGTCTCTGATGCTATTCCCTTTTCAAACTTTTACGTCACACCCGCTTGTTTGCAGTTAACTAAAAAACCTATAATCTTGCAGGTAGGCAAGGCCGAGATAGGTGTTGAAAGCACGGTTTTTGTTCTAAGGCTTTTGTCGGCTTGTTTTAACTTTCTTCTAGTCTTGTCTGGATATGTACGTGCGGACTGAACAAAAGGAATTTGCTTATTTTTCCGTTTGAACATACGCACATTCAGTACACGCATATGTATAGATCTGTAAAAACATCATACAATATATGTGTGCATATATATATATATATATATTGAAAAGACATTATATATAAATATATATATATATATTTGTAAATATATCATAGATATTTGTAGATATATTGTATATGTGAATATATTTGTAAATATATTGCAAATACATTATATATATTTGTAAATATATTTTAAATATATTATATATATGTAAATACATTTTAATTACATTATAAATATATATATTTAAATTCATTATAAATATATATTTAAATATATATATATATATATATATATATATATATATTACATGTGTAGGTTGCTTATTAGAAGCAACATATTTAGTTGAATTGATATGAGATATATCTAAACAACTGTATATATATATATATATATATATATATATATATATATATATATATATATATATTATAAATTGATTTAAAATATGTTTTTGACTGAAGAACACAGTTCTTACCATGTTTTATTAAACGGAAGTTAAAAGCTTTGAATTTAATTTTTGATTAAATAAATGAAAAGAATTTTTCATTTTCATCCTCAAGCGAAGTTTGGAGTAACATATTTATTACTGGGTTTTAAAGACACAGCAAAAATTCATAATTCACGTTTCCGCTATGATTTTTTCCTGTGCCGCAGTAATAAATAAGTTGCTTCAAAATTCGCTTGAGGATGAAATGGAACTAATGTCTTTAATTTAATTTAATTTAATTACAAAATTAAATTCAAATTTTTTAGCTTCCATTTTGATATTTCTTATATGATTTGATGGTGAATATTATTTATATTTAGTTTGTGATTAATTCATGAATTATATATCTATATAATAAATGCGAATATCAGTGTGTCACTGTGCCAAACATTTTCAATTAATGGGACACAACACTTTAACTTTGAATAGATAATGTTTCGGAAATTTTGGATTCCGGTGTTTTCGTGATTTGTCTTCGGCGATTTTTACATGATTTTTGAGATTAATGTTTGGTAGGATAACAATTTTTATAATTAGAAATAAATTTGGATATAAGTGAAATTAATTGTGAAATCCTGTGAAAGTCAACCATAAAATAAAAATAATTGTCTTTTACGGAAAGTAAGGAACTACGTACAGCAAATGGCGACAGAAGTATTATCGTGAAATATTAAAATGCATGTTTAAATATTATTGCAATACTTAAATGTAGCAATCGATATGGAGTTCTGCTGTAGTTAATGGTTGCTATATGGCAGCAACATGCCTCGCAAACAAAAATTACCCGCCAACAGAGGACCAGATTGCAAACAAAGATCCAAGGCTGGAGTGAGGGAAAGAAAGTCCCGTGCAAAATAAATTCCAGAACAAACGGAAACCAAGAGACCTTCTAATGCTGCCAATATGCAAATACTTAGAGGCTCTTGAACTACTGAATAAGCTCTAGGCCCAATGAAGATCCCTCCACAGGAGCTAGTTTGTATGTCGCCCGATAGGGCAGCTTTTAAGATAGTTTTAAATAATAGAAGGTTTTGAATTTAACCGTTTTCTTTTAATTTGTAAAAAATGTCTATCGTAATGAATGTTTGCTTGGGAAATAAGTAAGTCTTTCAAGAAAAGAGATATTTAGAAAAGGATTTGAGGTACAGGATTATATTTTCGTAAGATTCGATATCCTAGCTGAAAGCTCAATAATTTTCCATCTCAGTTACTTTCGCTTTTAATAAGTGTATAATTATTTAGATCGAAGTTTTGGTTGAACATGTTTCTGTTTATGACTAGTGCACTTGATAATTTGTTGTATATAAGATCCTTTTAATATTTTTAAGTATAATTTTTTCTCAATTTCTACAAGATTCCCCAGTCTATTGTAAGGAACAGCTGAGGCAATTTAATTTTATAAATAATCCTGATTACATTTGCCTTGATAAAGTTAATCAACGTCGGCTAAACATGTTTACTCTTCACACACACACACACACACACACACACACACACACACACACACACACACATATGCACCTCATTTCGACAGACGGGTGAATGGAGTGACTGCTAGTTGGTCAATCTAGGAAACTCTAGAGTCGGGATGCTAATTGACAAACTTTATATTTGCACTAATTCGCTCTCCCTCTCCATCTATCTTTCAATATATATATATATATATATATATATATATATATATATATATATATATATATATATAAATACGAAAAAAGTATAATAACGAATTAAAATGGAAAGAAACTGGATTAAACTAATTAAATTAAAGTGATTAAATTATTGCAGCCTCGATATGCACAGTGTTAACATAGAAATGAACACTGTATTTTTTAACAGTTGCCGACATCGAGCTGTCTTAAGAAAATGCTCCACTACGCCTGGTGTTTATGGGGAAATGTGGGAAGAAAGAAACGGGTGCTTCTAAATTCGGATGTTTCGAGCGAATGCTTTTCGATATTTTAGTCATGGATACTAGTTTACTAATTTTAATTTTCCTTTTTATAATGTATTATTATTATTATTATTATTATTTTATATTTGGAATAAAGATAATTATATAAATATAATGTCATTTTATTTATTTTTTCTAATGATGTAGTTTTAGGTAGGACAGTAGAAATTTGTTTTCGAGTCTGTATTTGTAAATACATACAATAAGACATATGGAAGTTGACAAATTTTGTAGGGTTGTATGTTTTGTGTATTCAGGTAAAGGTGCGTGTTCATATGACAAATGAGTATACAAAACATTAATTTCTACGGTGGGCGTTTATTTATGTGGACTGTAGAAGATCAAATTTGTCAATGCATTTTCGGTATGTCTGATTTCCTTTTTGGTTCAGAATTAAGTTAACAACGGTTAAAATAGTTGAGATCAAAACAGCTTTGCGCTGAGACGAAACGACCAATGAGTGAGTAAAGCTACCAAAATCCGTCCGAAGAATGTCGTTGGAAAGTGGAAAACAGGAAATTTATGTTCCTTTCAAAAAGTAGGGAGATAACATCGTGCATGTGACCAATAACAATTTCCGGTTTCATTATTACTTGCATCATGGTAAAATTAATTTATTTTTCTTTTTTATGATAATTTTATTCATTGATTTTATTTCATTTTTCACCTGGCACCTCGGTATGGTGTAATTGTTAGTAAACTTGTCTCGCTAGAACAATTACGACTTAGTAGTGAATTCGAACATTACTAGGTGTCCCTCTACGTCCGGCCTTCTCCCTCATGAAAACTACAAATAGAAAATCACCATGGATACATAGACATGTTTTTATGTTGTTGTTGGGGCAGGACAGAAATTACTTTCGCGCAAAGCAAGATGGCCCTGTCCGACATATGTCATAATGATTTCAGGCAAATTTTTGCAAGGAAGAAGAAATGTACTTCCTGGCGCCCAACTCAAAAATTCACGGTAATCCAAGTGTTTCTATCGAGACATAATCTCTAGGATGGTTGACACTCAAGGAGTGAACATCTTTCATTTAATAAGTTGCGTTGAATATTCAGGCCAATGAAAAGTAATAAATAAATATATGGTTGTGCAGTACTAGATTGGCGTCGAGAGCTCTTCAATTTACAGATGTGCTATATTTAGATATTTAGATATAAATTCTATACTAACAATGTCTTTTCTCGCTTGCAGAACTCCATTCTGGCTCCAAGCTTTCCAGCCAACTTTAATTTGCAAAAAATTAAATGCAATGTCAGTCAGTGTCCTCCTAATTACTATTTACTCTTCTCATACATTATTTATGTTTCTGTTTCTAATTATTCGACAAACACTAACCCCATGTGTCTTAGTGACTTTACTGCATTGAATAGGATGAAACCGATTAACAAACGTTATATATATATATATTGTGTCCGCTCTTTAGGTTCTTACAAAGTCTTGGTTTGGTATAATAGATGTGTTCTTTTAACCAACCCCAGGGAAAATAGTCAGAACTCCTGGTTGGCCAATTATATATAAAATAAGGTGTTACTATTCAATATATATATATATATATATATATATATATATATATATATATATATATATATATATATATATATATATATTTTTTTTTTTTTTTTTTTTTTTTGAATAAAAGACAGACCACGTTAAGATTCCATGTAATAAGTTATTTCACCATAACCCCTTTAACAGGGCTCTGGATCATCAGACTTTACTTCCAAAAGCTGAAATGAAGAATGAAAAGAAAATTCACAAGTTTTTTACGGACCTCATCAAGTATACGCAAAGTTAGCGAAGTGAGGAAGTGAGGTGGGAGAGAGGATATGAGTGTGTCATATGTATCATTTTAGTTTCCTATTTTAACCCCAGTGTAGCTCTCTGGATATCATCCTCCTCAGGTCTACCCATACGGATTACCTAAATTTGAATAAACTATATATATATATATATATATATATATATATATATATATATGTGTGTGTGTGTGTGTGTGTTTGTGGTAGAAATTAGGAGGATTTGAGATAATCACAATTAAGTAATTTATCGAGTGTAGAAGAAACCTTAACAGAAAGCACTCGACGGCCGTTTCGCCCTATATTTGGGACTCATCAGCAATGGGCACCCACTACTAAGAATTGAAACTCGGACCGTTACGATATGAGACAAACGTCATGCCAACTGTACCAACCAATGAGGATGAAAAGGGAACGAATTAGACTCGATATTGCCACTCGATCACATTCCGTGGTGGAAACGGAATATATAAATATATATGTGTGTGTGTGTGTGTGTGCGTGTGTGTGTGTGTATGTGTGTGTGTATATATATATATATATATATATATATATATATATATATTCTGCCTTTTAAGAGATTTTTCTTTTCTTCCTGTGGGGTAACATGACTCACCAACAGAAAGCATAAAGATTAGTGGTTGTGCCGGTTTAGACGCACGCCAGCCACCCGTCCATTCGACGGACCGTTATACGTTATATGTTAGCAACAGAAGGCTTAAGTCTGATCTGTTCCTAAATGATCCCAGATAATTTCTTTAGCATTTGTTTTACCATGTTCTTGTTCTAAATATTATGATATTTATCCTCCCACATTATTTGCTTTGTACTGGGGTAAAAAACTTAAGCAGATGTAATTTTCTTAATACCCGTTCTCTTTTTGGTTTATGTCCGTTTTTGTTTCCCATTTGTGATATACGAGTTGAGAAAATTGAGCAGTTAACTTATTCTTTGTTTAATCATTGTTGTGTGAATAATTCATGTTTCCGGTTACGTTCAGTTATTTTTCTGTTATTCCTCTGTTTCTTTGGGTGTCTTTGTTTATTTCTTTAGCACAGTGTTTCTCAATCCCCTTCTTTTTTTTTTTTACTCATCGGCCCCTTTTTCCTTCTTTAATGCAAAAAATTATTCTACAATAATAATAATAATAATAATAATAATAACAATAATAATAATGACCAATAGTTGAGCTCTTCCGGCAATTGAATTCACAACATTCATTTATTTATGCACACTGCTTAAAAAAATTAATAAAACAATTTAACTGTGTGATTAGAAAAAAAAAGAATTGAATATCTATTCAACGAGATCACTTTTTTTTTTTTTACTCATCTGCTCCTTTTTCCTTCTTTTTTCTTGGTGGACCCCTTAATAACCATATGACATAAAACAACAATTTTTCACTAATAAGCATTATGATGTTTTAATAATCAAAGAAATATTATATAATTGAGCTTTGTTTTTAAAAGAAAACTAATTTAATGCAAAAAATTATTCTATAATAATAATAATAATAATAATAATAATAATAATGACCAATAGTTGAGCTCTTCCGGTAATTGAATTCACAACATCATTTATTTATGCACACTGCTTAAAAAAATTAATAAAACAATTTAACTGTGTGATTAGAAAAAAAAAAAGAATTGAATATCTATTCAACGAGATCACTATCGTTGATGCTGCGCAGCGAGTTTCTTTATATCTGGTTCCATCAATGTTAATGATAGTCGAAGATCACCTCTTCTCACAATGACAAGTTTATTGCGAAGTTTTCATAAGAGTGAAGAAACACGACAAAATCCTGATTGAAAAAGATAAGATGTTGGAAAAGCAATAACGTAAGAAATAAAGAAAGAAATAATCGTTCATATATCTATTTCAATATAGTGTAAATTACAGTAGAATTTTAATTCTAATAATAAATAAAAAATTAAAAAAAACATTCTGAATTGGCGTTTTTCATGGACCACCAATATAACATTGTGGACCCCCAATTCTTTATATTTTGCCTGTGAACCCCCAAAAATTTTACATAATCCACAAGGGCGCATGTGGACCCCGGTTGAGAACCTCTGGTTTAGCAGTATATCAACGCTTTATGGGCTATTTAATGACGACATTCAATTTACTTGGGAGCATAAGTAATTTCTTTTACAAACAGATATAATTGGTATTTTTTCCTTAAAGATACGTATTGCTGGCAATATTGTTTTTATTATTTTACAAAAATGTGTAGCCGGTAATATTTATTTTTTACTATGAGAATGTATTGTTGGTATTTTTACTATAAAATATTTATACTTTCATCGTGTTTTGACTGCCCAACGGGTGCTACTATTTTCGGTCAGAGTGAACCTGGGAACAACAGTAATTAAGTAGTGGTTCCACGTTCCACAAAACCTCCCGATCAGAGGCTTTGATACCTTGATGTAGTTTATCCTCGTTTCTTTGTGTCTCAGATGTATACTCCATTAGATTATATCCAGCTTCCGGTTAGCGATTACTCTTACTTCGGTTGGCAAATACATGTATTTTATTGTATTTCAATTGACGATTCTATTGTAGTTTTAATGATTTCCACAATATTTTTGATGCAGCTATACATACGTATATGATATTTCTGTTGAATATATTGTACTGTTTATTTGATTTGAAGATTGGTTTGTTGATGTCTGAATATTTTACAAACATGTATTATTTATACTTTTATTATATGTTGAAGTAATATGGTTATATATCTGTTTATTGTTATATCATATATATTTTTTGTGTTTTGGTGAACATTTTTCTCTAGACGTTGTATTGGATAATATGTAGATAGCAGTGAGGATTTTATTTTTCATGGTGTCTGAGTGGTTAAGGAACATTTGTGTAAATTGGGTTGACATTTTGTTTACTGAACTGTTGATATATTCCATTATACAAGTTAAAAATTATATTTAAGATGGCTTCCTGATTCCGCTTATTTTTAATGTCGATTCCAAATCCTATTTTTTTTTAATATTTATTATTTATTTTTGTGATTCTATCCGTTTTTGTAATTTCTTACAATTATAAGACTGTTGTGTTTCCATAATCCTATGTTTCTTGTTAATAATTGTCAGTGTGTAGAGAATATATTCCGACCTGTTAGCATACTGCTTTTTCGTAGTTTCCTATGTTTACGTTAAAGTTTTAAATAAAACATGAGCGACTGCCAGTGATGGTGGTAACAAAAAAGGAAATAAGGCTGTCTAATGATACCTTTCTTTTTTACAGCGGAACTGCTAGCCCTTAAGTGCTTGGTAGAGTAGAAGTTTGTGATATTTATGGACTTCATATCTTCTCTAGTTGCCCTGAAAGAAAAAAAAAACAACCCTTACATTCCAAACATGCTGGAGATTTATAACAACCTTGTGAAATTAAAATTATTTTTGCATGGATACTAGGCCATGTTAGCATAAAGGGTAAAGAAAAAGTAGATGAACAAGAAAAACATGTAACGTTGAAATTACTTCTATAAACATTACGTATATATATTGTAAAAAGAAAATATACGGCCTAATAGAAAACAAATGGCAAACAATATGGGGCAAATTCCCAGAAATTAAACTTTACGAACACCAACCAAACCTCAGACAGGCAAACCCAAAACTAGTAAAAGGACGAAGAGAACACTGTGCTGAGTTATTATTGCACATAAAAAAATAACTCCTGTACATATACAATGAGCAGAAGTTTTATCTCGTTGCATCTAGCGCAATTATAGATTGACGCAGAAGCACATTCTGATTGAACGTAAATGATATCAGCTTACAATTTCACAACTCAAAATACATGTTTAAAGATGTTGCCCTTGGCTAGATAATATGGTTTCTCAAAGAAATAACCTTTTTAAATCCCTTTACAAATTGTTTATGTATGTGTATATAATCATACGTAAATAATTTGTAAAGAATAACGGCGGGTTTTAAAGGATTCAAATTGACAGATGAAACAATCTATTTAAAGAAAATTATTGCTACCAAACTGAGCGCCTCCAACTAATGAAAAAAGGACACACACACGTATATATATATATATATATATATATATATATATATATATATATATATATATATATATATATATAAGGTGGTATCAAATGCAGATAAAATATGGATCGGAATTGACAGATAAGATAAAGAATCAAAGCATTTATCAATCTTTTTAAGGACTTCGTAAAAAGAATGAGACATGGAATCTATAAAAAGAAATTTTGGTATTTTTACATTTTCCCGTTAGATTAACAAACGTTTCCTATTTCTTATTTACGTTATCATATATTTGTATGTGTATATGTGATATATGTAAACATAATTTTGGCGCCAAAAGACCCATTTGATTTGACATGCTGTAAACATATTCTAAGCAAGTCATTTTATCTGTTTTTTTCTAGTTTCTTCGTATTATAAGTCGGTGTATAACCTGTATATATCTGTATAAGTGTGTACAACATATATTTATCTGTAAATTTACAGAGCATAAATATTATAAATTAACTGATTGAAAATATGGTTTTAGGACAGAAATTCCTTGCATTAATAGTTAAGCACTTTCCTAGAGATAACATACTAAGTACTATTTTCAATAAAAATACACTAAAACTAAGTTACAGCTGTACTGAAAACGTAGAAAAAATCATGAAGAAACATAATGCTCTTCAATAAACACTTAGACAAAAACCAAAGAAATTTAGACAATATAAAAATAAAATCAGAGGAAGATAAACAAAAATTATGTAACTGTAGAAACCCTCATAACTCTCCTCTACCAAATAAATGTCGCACGCAATCATTAGTATACCAATGCAATATCTCATCTATTGAGAATCCCGAAAACATATAAATCTATATAGGTTGCTGTTGTTGGGATCTCCCCTTTTTACATAAGATGGTCTTGTCCAACGTATACTTATACTGACAGAGAAAATACCTGTTGCGGAGATACATTGAGATACAGTCTCTGACTGTGTGCGGAGTCTGTCGAACACTCTGCTTTCGCAGAGAGGAACCGGGACGAAGGTTTGCCGAAGGGCAAATTTTCGTCCGGTGAGGTAGACATTTCCCGAAACCGCTTATGCGGGTTCAAAGGGGATATTTTTTGGCTGAGCCTACCGGCTCGGAGAAACCCACGTTAAACTCGGCCTTGCGCTACATACATTCCTCCTGGGTGGACTGTTAAATATCGAGATACGTTGAGACAAGTTGAGAGATACGGAGACAGACACAGGATGTTCTCAGAAAGTTATACAAGAGTCCAGATAGATAGAGAGAGAGATGATTACGGCTTACATAGACTTGTACATATACTTTCTACTAACCCGCATTCCTGGACTACTAATCTTCACTTCAAGACTCTATTCTTACGTTTAATACACTTATTTTTCTATCTCAATTACTGGCGTTGTTTATTTATTTGTGCAGGATTGCATTCACGGAATCCACAACAACTTGGCGACGAGGATTTCGCACTTCACGGGGACTTAAAAAAAAATGCCGTTGCCAGCGTCCACAACGACTTGGCGAAGAAAAATTCGGACCCACACGAAAAAAAAAATTTTCTCTCGTCAACACAACAACTTGACGACGAAGTGTACAGACACGTACGGGAAAAAAAAATTCGCTCGCCAACACAATAACTTGGCGACGGAAATTCGAGAGTCACGTCGACCACAACAACTAGGCGACAAGACTCGAAGGAACTCACACAGTGAACAATAAATTAACGACGAACATAAAAGAACGTACACAAGAGATAGAAGAAAAATTTCGTCATTGCCTAAAAAATGGAAGATTTTCAAAAAGCAATGCCTGTGTTTATAAGAAGAAGTGAGGAAAGACAGCTAATAAATGAAGAAAGACAAATGCAACTCCAGGAATTAATACTAAAAGTAACGGTTAACGCACAACAGAAGAATATCGAAAAAGCGCAGTTTGGAACACAATTGAAGCATTTAAATACTCTCTAAAAGATGATAAAAATTTCGGGGACTATTACAGACGTTATGAAGACATTTTCAACATTGATTGACAAAATTGGACAGAAGCTAAGAAGCTAGGTTTATTACTCAGGAAATTGGGAACAGAGGAGTACGCAAAATTTGTGGACTATATTGTACCGAAAAAGACAAACGATTTGACGTTTGACGAGGCAGTTACATGCCTTACGGAGCTATTCAGTCCAAAGACTTCACATTTTCACAAAAGGTGGAAATGTCTCAACCTCGTAAAAAGCGAAAATGAGGACTACTCCAGGTTCGCCGAAATTGTGAATAAACATTGCGATGACTTTAAACAGGCAGAATTGACTCCGGACAATTTTAAGTCTTATTTTCGTACAGGGATTAGTCTTAGCCAAGGACAGTGAAATGCGAAAAAGAATGCTCACGAAGCTTCAAAACGAGCCTGGATTAACGCTACAAAAATTGTCAAAAGACTGCCAAAAATGCTTGACTATAAAAAAAGATTAAGGATATCAAGGAATCGAGAGTAGCACACATACGTAAGATGAAAAAAGTTACGTCCCCCCCCGAAAGTAAAACAAAAATTTTATGATAAAAAAAAAATTACAAGGTATAAGGCGATTAATGACAGAAATCAAAACAAATATAAGATCCCACCATCTGCATGTTACAGATGTGGTGGGTTCGACTGGAATAAATGCTGTCGATTTAAATACAAGAACTGTTTAGCTTGTGGAAAAATGGGACATAAGGCATCTCAATGCAGAAAAAAAAAACACACTAGTAGGGTAAGAACTACTAGAATGGACTACGAAGAGAAACTAAACACAAGAAAATACGTGGAACTCGAGATCTTAAATAAGAAGGTAAAATTACAGTTAGACTCAGGATCGGATCTAAGTATAATTAATTTAGAGACATGAAGGAAGCTAGGTAGACCGACCATGATGCATACATAGAAAATCGCCAAGTCTGTTACAGGGAGGCGTATCAATTTTGAAAAATTAATTCTAAACGTAAAATTCCATGGTTAAACGAAAAAATTGAAGATATTTGTAATGAAAGACAGAAAATTTGGTGGGCACGGATTGGATGCAAAGATTTGACGTATGGGATTTATCCATTAACTCATTTTGTAAGAAAATAGAGTGCGAACCGTCAGAAGCTACAAAATTAAAAGAAGAACTACACAGGCAATTTCCCGAAGTATTCTTGAGCGGTTTGGGACGATGTAATAAGTTTGCGGCTAAAATTGAACTAAAGGAAAATGTTCAGCCAGTATTCAAGAAAAAGCAAAACGTGCCTTTCGCAACCATAGAAAAAATTGACAAGGAGTTAGATAGATTGGTACAAACTGGAATCCTTTCTAAAATCGAATTCAGTGTATGGGCGGCACCAGTGGTCTACGTAAAGAAAAAAATCCGGAGAAACCTGTGTTTGCTCAGATTTCTCGACTGGGTAAAATAAGGCTATCAAGGATTATCACTACTCATTGCCAAGCCCGGAGGAAATATTTACCAAGCTTAACGGTGGTAAGGTATTTTCTAAGATTGATTAAAGCAAAGTTTATCTTCAGATTCCAGTAGAAGAAGAAATTACAAAAATTTTATGTATCAATACTTAAAAAGGATTTTACAAATATAACAGGTTGCCATTTGGGATAAAAGTAGCACCGTCAATCTTTCAACAGACTATGGATACCATGCTGATGGGACAGAACTTTGCTACTGCTTACTTAGACGACATTTTAATCAAAAGCGATAATGTAGAAGAACACGCAACGCATATTAAAGAAATCTTTAAAAGAATTCAGGATTTTGGTTTTAAAGTGAAGGAGAAAAAATGCGATTTTTTTCTAAAAGAAATCAAGTATCTAGGCCATATAATCAATGAGAGTGGCAGAAAATCAGATCCAGATAGGGCAGCTGCAATAAAAAAAATATGCCTGAGCCGAAAAATGTCGCAGAGTTGCAAAGCTTTCTTGGTCTAGCGAACTATTACGATGAATTCATTGAAAACATGCACAAATTGAGGGTTCCCCTCAATTAATTATTGAAAAAAAGGTAACAAATGGAACCGGATGGAAGATTGTTAGAAAGCTTTTAAGGAGATCATAAAGAAATTAACGTCTGATCTAGCACTGACGCATTTTGATCCCAAATTGGAAATTATCATTGCTAGTGACGCAAGCTCACACGGAGTGCGAGCTTGTATATTACACAAGATGCAGGATGGCAAAAGGAAACCTATAGGTCACGCATCTAGATCGTTTTTACCAGCAGAGAGGAATTATTCGCAAATTTAGAAAGAAGCTTCCACAGATACATATATGGAAGAGAGTTTACTCTTCAAACTGACCATAAACCTCTTCTCACTATATTCAGATCGAAAAATGGACTACCAATTTACACAGCCAACAGACTTCTGAGATGGGGAACTATATCATTGAATTATAATTTCAAAATAGAGTTCCTACAGTCGAAGAAAATTGGTCATGCGGATGGATTATCTAGATTGGTACCTGCGAAATACGAACCTCTGGAAGACTCGGTAATAGCGGCTTTGCGAGCTGAAGACGAAATTAGCAAAGTTCTAATCAATACAGTAAGGGAATTACCAGTGTCCTTGTTAGAAATCAGAAGAGAACCTGAAATGGATGAATTCATACAAAGTACAAAGAGAAAAATAAAAGAAAAGAAAGAAATCTAGCGGAGTGTTTTTCAATTTGTAATCACGCATTACTTTATAATGAAAGAGTGGTTATACCCAAATCTTTACAAAGACGAATTCTGAAGGACTTTCATCTAGGACACCCAGGGAAAAATCGTATGAGAGCGTGAATGAGAATTTTCTTGTATTGGCCTAATATGGATAACGACATTACTCAAATGTTAGAGAAATGTAGAGGCTGTGCTGCGGCAGCAAAAGCACCACCTATTATACAAAAACCATGGCCTAAGGTGGACAGACCTTGGTATAGAATCCATGCGGACTATGCAGGACCCATTAGATGGATATTGCTACTTGATAACAGTAGATAGCTTTAGCAAGTGGCCAGAAGTTTTTAGATACAAAAACCCTACGACGGAAAACACTATTAATTGTCTACACGAGTTATTCGCAAGATTTGGCGTTGTAGATTGCCTTGTAACGGATAATGGTACCCAATTCACCTCGAGCGACTTTCAAGTATTCTGTGCGACTTATCAAGTCAAACATATCAAAATAGCATCATACCATCCATGATCTAACGGGCAAATCGAAAGGTGTGTGGACACGCTTAAGAGAGCCTTGAAAAAAGCAGAGGACGTACCAACAGAAAGAGCCATACAACAGTTTCTACAAGTCTACAGAATCACCCCGAACGGAAACACACCATCTGGCTTTCGCCAGCTGAAGTGATGTTTGCCTGCACAATACGGTCTGCTTTTGATAAACTATTACCCAGCAAAAATAAAAACTGGCATACACCGATAATGCCTAAAAGATCATTCAAAACAGGCGAATGGGTCTATTTCAGAAAGTTCAAGAATAATATGGCATACTGGGAACCAGGTACGATAATAAACAGACTGGGGAATGTTCTATACACGATCCAAGGTAAAAGATTCACTCACAGGAGACACAAAAATCAGATACAGAAAAGAAGACGGGTAGAGGAACCAAACTCGCCACCTTCCGAAAATAGAGGCGATAGAGGCGATTTTCGAAGCCTTCAAAATTCAGAAACCACAAGTAGCCACGGAGATCAGAAGAACAAGCCGAAAAAGCAAATTCACGGAACCACTAATCATAGACCATAAGCGAAAAAAATATTAACTACCTCAAAAAAGAAGCTATGGAGGGGGTGTTGTGTAGCTCTCCCCTTTTAAAATAAGATTGACTCGTCCAAAGTATACTTATACTGACAGAGAGAATATCTGCTGTTGAGATACGTTTAGACAGGTTGAGAGATACGGAGACAGACATAGGGTGTTCTCAGAGAGTTATACAAGATTCCAGAGAGAGAGATGATTACGGCTTTACTTACAGAGACTTGTACATATACTTTCTACTAACCCGCATTCCTGGACTACTAATCTTCACTTCAAGTGTGTATTCTCATGTTTAATACAGTTATTTTCTATCTCAATTACTGGCGTTTATTTATTTGTGCAGAATTCCATTCACGGAATCCACAACAGGTGCACAAGCCATGAGTTCAAAAAGCGGTTCAATCAACACCAAATTTCATTTAGGATAAATAAATACAGGAATCAGACATCGCTTTCAAAGTATTTCTGGCACTTAAAAGAATCAAATAAAACACATACAGTAAAATGGAAATTAATAAGAAACGCTAGAATATGTAGGTCATTAAATGACCCATGTCCTTTGTGCAGACATGAGAAACTATATATTACTAACTTAATAAAAATTTACTGAATCAGAGAAATGAAATAGCTATTTTTTGCAGTCATTGTCAAAATTTTACCTTAAATAATATTTAAAAATGAAATGAAAAAATCGGATCTGGTAATATACATACTTATATTTGATAAGAAAAAAAATTAAATAATGTAAGTAATTCTATTACATTTACTTGTTTTTAAAAAGAAATATAGTCTAGTACTAATCAATAGTAAAATATTTTAAAATTGCAGTTAAATAAAACGTAAAAAAAGAATCTTTAAGTTTAAAAGTAAGAGAAAAAATGCCGAAAAAAAATTGCCGTTAATAAAAACCCCAGACGACATGCATTTAACGGATGTCAGAATTCTTTGAAAAATACACTCCTACCCTCCCTAAACTTAACCTATTTTTCGAACGTGACTCATAATTGATACAACAATAGTTAATAAAAATAAGCACGCTACAAGCCCTGTCTGAATGAATGGATTTCTCTATATTCTTTGAAACAATAAATAATGAATTTATATGTGCGTTTAAAACTCAGTAAATTTAAAAATAAGTTATGCCAATATTCGCTTGAAGATGAAACGGAACTAATGGTTTTAATTTAATTATATAATTATATTTAAAGATTTTACCTTCCATTTTTGAAACTTGTTTATTACTGTGTAGCGAAAAAATCATATTTTCAATCAGTTAATTAATAATATTTATGCTCTGTGAATTTACATTGAGCACTGTTTTGTAAAAATAAAAGATATCGACAATATATATTATGTTCTTACTTTTTCATATATATATATATATATATATATATATATATATATATATATATATATATATATATATATATAACACTCTGTCGTAGTTTGCCATAGTTACATCATGTTTCTTTGTACCATACTTTAATCGTATTAACTTGTAGGATAGTTATTTTCTATTGTGTTATATTTTAGTTGTGCTATTGTGGTTTTTGTGTATTCTGTTGATACAGAGCGTGATGTATCTACAACAGCTTCAGTGATGGATGGTTAGAAATCGTTAATATCAAGCTGGGTCAATGAAGTATTTTGTAAGGCATTTTATATAATAAATGTGTAATGATTTGCATAGGTGTCTATTCTTAGTTTAGAAAAAAACATCTGGGGGCAGTGACAGAATAGTAAATGAAAAAAAATGACGCTGGGCTACGAATATACCAAACCCAATATACATATCCCGGCATTTAGTCTGATAATGGTATAAACGACAAATGCATCTCGGCCAAATGTGCGACATATGGATGCAGGGTGGGATAAAATCAGAATATAAACTTGCAGGTCCCTAAGATCCAATTAGGAATACTTTTTATGTCGTGTAACCCAGTTTTATTATTATTATTATTATTATTATTATTAATATTATTATTATTATTATTATTATTTCACCCAAAGCAAGGCGGAATTTAACAAGTGTGCAGTGTGTTAAGAGGAATTAAAGTGAATGTTAATGAGAATACTGTGAATAGGGAGGACTGGGGACATGACAAAAGATGAAAGAGATTCAACATGATAGAAGATTGTGATTGACGTTGCATTTAATTTTTTGAAGATTGTAGTTGGCAGGGAAGCAAGTAAACGGGAAAAAGAGTTCCACAGGCGAGAAGTACAGAAAAATAAACGGTTGGAGTAGAAGTGGAGGTTGCATTTATGTATTTTAGCAGTAAAACTAGTAGTATTCTTAAATTCATGTATTCGTTGTACAAAGGAAAATAGCTCGCCAGAGTAGTTGCTATGAAATTATTTGTATAAAAGACAGAGAGAAGCCACGTCAGGTCATTGAGAAAATGTTTATTATGGAGAAAAGGTCAAGTTGACACAGAATATCGAGTACAGATACGATTCGCCACCAAAGTTGCTTTAAGTGTCTGCAGTCTCTCTTAGGCGTGCGTATGTCTTCCTACAGATGTTCTATGAATATTGCCACCGCTTCCATCACCAAGAAAATAGGTGTACAGATATTGATAGATAATCAAGTTTAGCGGCAAAAAGTTGACATGCCGGCTAAGGTTAATGTGTTGGCCCCGGGATAAAGACGCATAATTCAGTATGAATGTTATACATTGAAATCATTTATAAAACAATATATATATATATATATATATATATATATATATATATATATATATATATATATATATATATCGCACACATGCAGAAAGTCAAAGGTTAAGTCGGACCCAACTTACGGTGTTTTGTCAATTTACGGCATTATCTCTCATAATATATATATATATATATATATATATATATATATATATATATATATATATATATATATATATATATTGTGCTTTTATATTCATTTTTGTGAAGAAACAAATGCCCTCCTCATATAGCGCTATGTAAGGAAGACGGCTTTGTTTCTTCATCGGCAGTAATCCATATTGAATTGTGCTACATTCGCTATCGTTTTTTTGTGTTATATTCATTTATTTATTTATTTTTTGTTTTTGAGAAAAACTATTTGCCCATCAGTAAGACATCTATAGTGGTTGCATATGCAGGTGAATGGAACATACGTCGAAAATCAGATGTCGTCGCGCCGTAGTAACGGGTATCCGACACAATCTGATGGACCCCATGTTCATATATATATATATATATATATATATATATATATATATATATAAAATTTAAATAGAGAGAGAGAGAGAGAAATGTGTGTGTGTGTGTGTGTGTGTGTGTGTGTGTGTAATTTGTGTGTGTTGCGAAATTTCAGATGAATATGAGCTTGGACTTTTTCTGCTTTTTTGTTTGAAAATACTTAGAAAAATGATTGCAAATATGATTTAGTCTTTTATTTCTACTCATCCAAATAATAGTGACTAAATATTTTATCAAGATAAGGCAGAGCGAAAACTATCTTTGGATCTGTTGGAAGACCAGACCAATCGATTTCATGATGGGCATTTTTTCTTGGATCTTCCAAAATCGAAGTGCCGTTTAGAATGTAGAGTGCGAGTTCTATGATCAGTTTTACGCCCAGAAATAGGGGTTCGTACACAGGCAATTTTTTGAAGTGGCTAAAAACCATAGATTTCCGGTGACTGGTTGCACTCTACACGGATAAAACGTTTTCGGGGTTGTTAAAATTACTGAAAAAAAATTTCACGGGTCGCACTAAATATGAAATCGACTTTTACAGAAAGAGAAGCATGTGAACATGAATCAGTAAGTGCGTGGAGTAATAATAACAAAAAATCATTTATTATACATATTTTCAGTACAAACTCCATCATCACTTAAATATAAACGTCTCCATTATTTATATAAATCGAAAATTTAATTGAAATTTTAATTGAAAATAGGATCAAATTTCCTAGTATTACTGTATTCAGATCCATTATTGTGCATTTTTTTAAATATTTCATCCCAAACAAGGCGGGATTGCCACTTGTCCGCAGAGTGGGTGTTAAATCGAGTGAATGTGAGAGAAAAGAATGGTTATGGGGGGATTGAGTAAAAAAATAAAAGATGAACGGGATTCCAGCTGGCATTTGATGCTGCATTTAAATTTCTGAAGATTATAGTTATCAGGGAAGCAAGTACAAGGAAGGAGGTTCCACAGGTGGGATGTGCGAGGAAAGAGACTATTGGAGTAGAAGTGGAGGTTAAAGAACTATTTTAACAGTTAAACAGTGGGATGGAAATTGAGATGTAAGCAGGATCGATTACATTTCTCATATTGCAATTATTTTTAATAACTTTTCACCTAATACACGGATCAATAACCACTCAAGGTAGAAGCTTACGAAATAGGACTGTTGTAAGAGGAAGAGTCAAGAAGTGCAGTTTGAGGATATGAAGGAAAAATAACAGTTAACCTTAGACCTGAAGATGTTAAGATTATTGGGATCGGGGAAGCATCTTTTTGGATGTCCGTTCCACGAAGTGGCGGGAAATTATTCGAGTGAAATATGTTTATTTGTATTGGAATACGAAGGTAATGGGATGATAGTTCCTAGGGTATGTGGCATGGAGGGTTTAAGCTGTGAAAGACAGAAATACCAACAATATTTTTAGGAATTGAATATGTATTCTTCGTAAGAAATCAGTTTGTAGATTACTGACGTATATTTGTCAAGAATCAAAACTATTGCTGGTAATATTTTTTCGAAAAATCTATTGCTAGTATTTTACTATAAATATCTCTTAATATACTTTCATTGTGATTTGATCCCCGTTTGGAGGTTAACTACTTGCCCATAGCTGGGACCCTAACAGGTACTATTACCCTGAGTCAGGGTGGACTTGGGAACCATAGCAATTAAGAGGTGGTTCTACTCTCTTCAAAACCTTCCAATCAGAGAAATTACAGTAGTTTATTGTCATACCCAGGACGATAAATGTATGCACTGCAAATAAAATCAGAATCACCAAATATAATATATTATATGATCTATTCTAATGTTATTATTATTAATACAATAATATAAAAATCCGCTGCATCGGAGCCGCTGAGGGTGAATGGAGAAGACGCTTCTACAAACATAGATGAGTCTGAGCAACAGAAAATAAAAAGTTAGCACTGCTCTTTTTACATACTACTGGGACATCATTAGTAGTGAAAGAGAAGCACCATCTATCACATGGAAAATACTAACTAAACCAACCCATATGCTTCAGTTAGAGAAGGATGAAATTTGTGACTAATTGAAAAATTATTAATCCTACAGCGAATGGGTGAAAAGCTGTTGAATAAAAGAAATAAAATTATGGCCGCATATCAGCATAAGAATAAGTATTTCATTCAAAACATATATCTAGACAGCACTAGATTATGTAAATCAGATTATTGATATTGATTCCTTATTATATCCGGCTTATGATTGTTATTGCCTGAAACTTTGAATAGCGGATTTTGATATTATTGTATTAATAGTATCATTATTATATATTATATTTAAGTTGAGTGGACTTTGGCAATGAGCACTTGGTTTATTTTATTTTTTTAAGTTTTTACCTTATTTTAAGCTGTGTTTATTCTTACTAGAGAGATTTTTTTCTTCTCATCCATTAGAAACCGATTTTCAAGATCCGAATCAAGTGAATGCATTGATCTAATAGAGAAATAGAATCTAACATGTCGGGCAGGAACCAAAATAAGGAAACCTCAGCAAGAGTGCGTCATGTAAACAATGAGAGTCCCAGTCTAATATGTTCCTATACCATGCCCTGCCCATTTACAAACACAGATGTGATAAGATGGGTAGACAGACTATTAAGTATTCCATACCACATCGCAAACGATTCTACCAATAGAAGATAACTATTCTTCTTTCAGTTCCGAGACCAATATACAGATGGTGAGAGCAATGGTGATGACATAGGTATTCATATATGGGATAAGAATGATCTTGAATAGAAAAGGTGTTACAGGAAATATGACTCAATTTAAACCTTTCAAAAACAGAGTCTATGATATGGAATTGGAATGAAAGATTTAATATCACATACCATCATCAAAATTCAGTATGTGGTAAATTTCAGTAAATAATAAACACTTCAAATATTTCGGCGCATGAATAAGTTATAACAAATTAAGTAAAAATGACTTGAAACATAGAAAAGGCTATTCCAGCGCTTCAGATTGCTGCAAAAACAAAACATCAATCTGAAAATTCGAATCATGTTAAATAAACTCGTCAGAGCGAGACTTTCAGATGAAAGTAATGCCTGGGGCCAGGCCCATCCAGATACATCTAAACTCTCAGCTGTATACAAGCGCTTGCTATAATTAACGGCGAGAGAAGTTTGAGGATTTGGGCAAAAATCATACTTCTTTGAACAATGTGAACTGGCGAAACAGAATAAATGTACCAAATAAGAGAAACCACATCATTTGAAGACTACCAAATGCAGCAACAATTTAAGTGGATAGCACACGTTACTCGACGAGGAAATTATGACATAATAATCATGTTAACATTTCATACTACGTTAAATAAAATGTTAGTAAGAAAACTTGTTGCTCAGTCAATAAATTCCGAATACTTCCTTGTAGGAACGGCTTATACTATCATATATATATATATATATATATATATATATATATATATATATATATATTAAATTACTTTAATATATAAATGACATATAGCCCAGAAATTATCTCGATATTGAGGAAGATGCATTCTAATTTTCAATTAAATATCTTACCGTTTATATATATATATTAAGTCTTTTTTTCCTACACTCCCTCTGTAAGCAGAAAGAGTGGTTTCTAAGCCTGAATGTAATCAGCTTTTGATATATATATATATATATATATATATATATATATATATATATATATATATATATATATATATAATATGCTGTCTTTGCTGTTTCCTATTTGATAAGTTGTCCATATTTTCAGTTGTTAGGGAAGTAAAAAATACATGTTTACACATTTTAAATAGTATTATTTTAAAATGATGTAATACATTCCTATTTTTAGACCTGTTTTTTTTATTGTAGTCATTGTATTACGTTCTTTCTCTCTGTTTTTATTCATTTTACCCCAGGCAAGGAAATAAAACCACTGACATCCAAGTGGTTACTGCGTTTGAAAGAATAAGAAAAAAATATTAATGAGCATGAACGATAAAAGACGAATCAAGATGACAGGAGGTAATGATTGACTTTGCCGTTACATTTTTGAAGATCAAAATTATCTGGAAAGACTGATACCGGAAAATAATTCCACGAGCGAGCAGTTCGAGAAAAGAAAGTGTTAACATATAACTTACGGCTACATTTAACTAATTCGTCTGTAAAACGATGAAACCTTGTTACAAATCTCGGACTGCTCTTAAATTTATAAAGTAAGTACGTTTATGGCGACTTTCCATTAAAACATATAATTATTAAATCTACTTTTATTCTCATTAATTATACATTTTTTTTTATTTTTTGGGGCAATTATAATATTTTTTCTTCTTCATCTACAAATATTGAAAACACTTATTTGCGGTCAGGTTCAACATTGATTTAAAATAGATTGGAGGTTTCATTTATTATAGGCATAGTGAAGTAATTTTACATTTTCTTTTTTGAAACTTGCAAATTTTATTCAAAACACCTGAAAATAAATCTCGATAGATGGAACCGAAGAAAGCAAACATTATATATTCAATGATATTTTTAAAATGGTGTATAGAAAAAGCTTCTGACGCATACAGATTCGGCTATATTAGGCAAAGTATTTAATCCTCAGATCAGGTTATTTTTCTATACATTATTTTATTCGATTTTTAAAACGACTATATGTGTAAGTATCGTTTATTCTAAAACGTCGAAATGTTTGAGTGCATTTTTAGATATATAATTGGTTTATTTCTTTTCCTATTTTTTTTTGTTTGTCTGTGTTTATTCACATTTTAGGTATGCCAACTGAATTAATGTAGTAGGTGATTATGGCTCGCCAAAATTCCCTCTCTTTTATTGCTGTAAAGATTTTCTTTTAACATTCCTAGAAAGTTTTAGGGAATTTAGCCCGGTTTTCGCATTGCCCCTGTTACTTACGATCACATTTGTTTGTTTTAAACTATCTAAATGCTTTTTAATTTTGTTATGTCACAGAAATTGCATCTCTCTCTCTCTCTCTCTCTCTAATTTCTCCCATTTATCCAAATAATGTAAAGTTACTTATCGCAAATATTGAAATATTCCAAGAAATTATGAATTTTAAATCAAAGTTATTTTTTTTTTATTTATTAAAATTTTGGCACTCTTTTGAAATTATAAATTTTAAATCAAAATTATTTAGCTTCTTCCCCAATAACCCCCCTCCCAAAATTGAAAATTTACCAGAAATCAGAGATTTATTTACATTTTTTAAGTGCGGATGATATTCGAGATACATATAAGGATTTTTTTTTTTTTTTGTTTCACTCTGGAAGGATTTGGTGTGAATTTTATTAAATATAAGTTTTTTTTTTATTTTGTGTGAATTTTAGTAAAATATATATATATATATATATATATATATATATATATATATATATATATATATATATATATATATGTTATTTTGGAGTGAATTAACGGAATAATGATATTTCCTATATCTTAATATTTTGCTTAATATTTCACAAATATTTTTGGTTATTTTTATACGTCTTCGAATTCTATTGTCACATTTTATGTCGTCTAGCTTTCATATATTTTTGTTCATTTGTTGTCGCCTACAATTGTTTTTTCTTTTTACCATTTCTTTTTCTTTCGTGTTCTTTTCTCTCTCTTACGGTTGACATTTGTACAACATATAAAAAAGACAAGAAAGAATTTCTGGTATGTTTGTTTTCATTCGGTTTTGTGTGTATTACACTTTGGTTTACTTGTTTTGAACATTACCCTGTGCAACTTTCAATAAGGATATTTAGAAGTAAAGTGCGAGGTGGCGGTCGTTTCAATCATTTCTGATAATGTCCACTTTCGTTTTACTTTGTTTTCTCTTGAAACAATCTTTCAAAATTTAAGAGAGCGATACCACTAAAACAATAGTAGAACCACAGATGAAAGCACCTTTACTTGGCTTTGTTAAGGACCTGACACCGAAAGTAAACACAGGAACTAAAAGCAATTTGTGATCTAATAGGTTCGGTATTTACAGAAAAGCAAGAATCACTTTTCGTGTTTAAGTCTTAGAACATTGCATACGTACTTAAGACATTTGAAATACCCCCTCCACGTGTCAATTCCGAGAGAGTTAAAACTAATTATATTAGATGTCGGACAGGCATTCACGATATAAACATGAAGATATCAAACGGAGATTAGCTTATCTAATCCGGAATTTGCATTCGCGGTTATCTATTGGCTTCAGCTGAATATCAAAATTCAGATAGACTTGGGAACTCAATTCGATTCGTACCAAAGTTGGGTGGAGATAATTTATTCAATCTATACAACAGTTCAAAGACAACTAGAAGTCGTGTTATGATATATTTATAAGCACAAGCACACAAATGCATTATGGGAATTTTTCCTCGCCAAATAAATGGGTCGATTCTTGGTTTCATCTGACTTCGTCCAGGTCTGTTTTTTTTTTTTTTTTTGAAGACAGAACGAAATATTCGCTTATCCAAAATTGCTCTTGTTAATTATTAGGTTGTGAAATTTTGCCATATTACTGTTGCATTGTCTTATTATTTTCAATATGTCTTGAATATGTTTTCTTTAATTTTTACCCTGTTCTTTCCTTTTTTACTCTGTTCTTTGCTTTTTTTACCCCGTTCTTTCCTTTACTTTTTTATTGCAAATTGCAAGCTTCGTCAGTTCTGTTTGTTGGACACTTCTATCATTTATTTTACATTTACCCATAGCTACTCAGTCTACAATTAGTGGGCACAATATTAACAATACCTGATACACAAATCAGAACGTATTCCTGGCAGGCAGAAAAAGTGTAAGAAATCCTAGATAAGATAGTAAATGAAAGCAAAAAGAAAAGACTAACTATCAATTATTAGAAGAGAGAACGAATGGTCGTTATCAAGAGGATCACCACACGATGAAAATGGGACAGAGAAATCCGAAGACGCGGGAGAATTCTGCAAGTGACTTCCAAACATTTGATAAAATATTTAGAAAGAGGAAAATTTACTTTGAAATAAAGGAAAACTGCTACGCAATGCCAATCCTTCAATGTAGTTGTAAATGCATTGTATTTTTTCTCACAAATGGAGAGGAGGAGGACTTTAGGCAAGAAAAATGTACTTTTGCAGAATAACGTTAAGAATACCACAGGAGAAACATGTGACCAAAGAGGAATTTTTAAGGGAAATTTAAACAAAAATGGCAATTATACTTAGAGACATTTGAAATTTCTGGAAAACACAAGGAGAAAAGAAGACTTGGAGAATGTAAAATGTATCGGACAAACTGGAGAGAAATATCGAGTAACATACGGACAGAAAGGACTCATAATGAAACTAATTTTGCTAATGGCTAAAATGCAGAGGACGTTGTGGAGTGACATGATTACCCACATCATGAATAAGCAAGAATGAAATAGAGTAATGCTAGTGAAAATTAATAATAAAACAAACAAAATTTAAAGCAAGAAATACAAAGAAATTGATTCAGTGATTAAACCTTAAACAAAATATTTAACTTTTTAAACTTAATTTGTAAACATACGATGTCTGATTAAATTCATATCTAATTTTATGGAGATAAATTCGTATAAAATTTGATATTGCATGGATTAGGACATTTTTCAATAACATGGCAACGAAGAAATAAATTTGGCAAATAAAAAATGATGTAAGGTAATTAAAAGTTACAGTTTTAAATAAATCCAAATACTTGCAAAATTTACAGCTTTCAGCATCTTCTATTTTGATTTAAATTTGAGAACAAAGAAGTCTTCGGAAACGATGACACATTTTACTTTCCTGAAAGTTGAATGAAGATGAGGCTTATATAACTTATGATTATTGATATAAAAATACAATAACACCAGCAAAAAAAAAGAAGAATATTATTAGGGAGAGAGAACCAAACCAATAAGGTGATGCTAAGTAAAAAGAAACAAGAATACTAATGTATATATGATAACATCTCGTCTGATAAGAGCGTGGCAGTCACATGAGTTACAGCCAAATATGCGCCATATAGTTATAAATTTTGATAAAACAGTGTAGAATCTTGCAGGTGGGGCCCGGGTAGATATCTCTCCAGGCTAGGGAATCCAGTCTACAGAGTCAGTATCCAATTATGCGTGATGGCATATATCATAGTATGCTTCCTGAGTTGCTATTTTTTCATCATTCAAACAAAAATATCTCGACACACATGTCACTCCCGAATATTGAACAAAGATGTTCAGCGGCAGTATCAAATGCATATAACCATCTAGAAAATATGTGGTACTAAGTGTGTTATTGATAGGGGCCCTTCATATTTCACTAAAAGAAAACTGAAATGGAAATATTTCACGAAAGAAAAAATAGCAACACCACGATAAGACAAAGTTAAAGGAAGACGATTACTTAATAGACAAAGGTATCTAAGTGCCTCACATGAAAATTTTGAATAGATAAGACTGCAATCTAGGAAACCCAGGATATAATTAATTAATTTTTTCATATTCCTATATAATCTTATCTAAATGCAAATAAATATTTTATCTGTAAAGATTATTAAAACGACTAAGGGATGTAAACACTCCTGAATTTACTAACTGAAGTTGATTTATCTCCCTTGCGTCTACAGGTTGGAGCGGAAATATATAAATAAATACACATTGATAATTATTATATGGTCTAATGATTGATGATGATTATTATTATGAGGGTGTCGCACATTGACGTAATCAATAGAAATTCTTTTCTTGAGTTATGGTGTCATCATTACTACTCAAAACTCAATAACTTTTCAGAGAATCCTCGCAGTATAAAATATGGCAGATTTCTGGGGGTCTAAAAGCTTGAGCTGAATTCCAATTCTCCCTAATCAAAATTCAAAGTACGTAGGTCGTGTTCCAAGCACACCCGTTACTTTAGGAATTACTTCTGTATGTTTCCTAGTTTCCTAGCAATATCTTTGTATTTGTCTATCTTTTCTGTTTCTTTGGAGTTCACTTTTGTATCATATGAAAAAGCAATGTCAATAATTTGAAACGTTACTCTCCTTGTCTATAGCAATAAGGCCGTGTCTTCGTTCTTCACTGATATATGCCTGGTTGAGAAAACCCATATTATCTTTTCTTTCTCTACCACTGGCTGATGTTCATACAACTTCTAGCACTGAAGCCAAACTACAGCATCCTTCCTTCTGGATTATCCCAACCCTA
>CAHIKZ030001485.1:182500-270000 GCA_903632075.3 Acanthosepion pharaonis
AGTCGGCTGTCTCTCCCGTTCGTTGTCACATATAATTTGGCTGTGTCACCTTCGAAGTATAGAACTTTTTGCCTGACCATGTTTCCTCGTCAGTCGATCAATTGATCTGAAGTACAATTTCGTTTAAGGAGTAATGTCGTGCATCTTACTATCGATACTGAAAAGCTTTTCATTACTTTTCTCAGGTGCTTGCTATTTTGTTTAATTTAGGAATTTAGGATTGTCATCAGTACGACACGTAACGTTTGCCGCTACGTTTCCTTAAATGGCTGCGTCATTTTTATATGATGTAGTCATGACGATAATCCCACTAAGACGAAAGGAGTAATTGGGAATGAAAGAGAATGAGAGAAATTTAGAAGAAAGAACCGGAAACCAATCCTAAGCAAGAAACAAACCTCTACTCCTATTCAAAAAACGGAGAAGGAGTATGAACCGAGTGATAGGCGAACCTTTCTACTCTTAATAAAAAATATATATATTCATAATATAAAAATAAGTTTAAAAAAATGGGCAAATAAAATTTCGGTTCTTAGTTGAAAACGTTAGTCTTATAGAGTTAAAATAAGAGCAAGTGTCATTCAAGTGTATTTATTCAGGTAAAGACAGTTAATTATATAACCACAGTTCGTTTATAATTTTTAGAACTTAAGATAGATTAAGTCCCGTTGTCTCCGAAACATATTGCATGTAACTAATTTAATAGAATTAATTATAATCTGTATAAAGTGATTTTGAAGACATTAACGAATTTTTAACAATAATTTAAAGTTACCTTTTATTAATATAAGTTATGTTTTGCGTTTAGACCTGTTTAAGAAGATAACACTTATTTTAAAACAGTCTGTCTATTTTACTAGCCGGGATTTCTTTGGAGTATCTTTAATAAAATAGATTTGTAAAAACTCTTGAAACCCGAGGCTGGTAGTCGAAAATATACAATTTAAAAATATTTCTACATAGTCCGATTGAAAATGAAAATAAAAATTTGTACGCTTTTCACAATATTAAACTTTTTATTTATTTCATTCATCATGGTACGATTATAGCTTTGTAACTACATCTGAATCCAAGATAAATCTATTTAAGTATTTGTAACACATTTCGATTCCACCGGCAGGAATTTTTTTTAATCATATGCCATTATAAAATTTCTTTGAAAAGTAAGTTTTACATTAGAGTAAAATAATCGATAATGAGATTTTTAAAAGCATTACCCCGTTAGGAAGGTGATAAAACCACTAAGACACAAATGGTTACTGAGTGCAAAAGAATATAAGAAAAAACATTAAGGAGAAATCCCAATAAAAGAAGAGGTTTCAAGTAGGGGGAAGATTATTGACATTGCATTTAAATTTGTGAATATCAAATTTGACTTGACAGCAATGGGCCGAAAGTGAGTTTCCCAAGCAAGAAGCGCTAGACATAAAACCACATAGAAGAGGTGGTGATATTCAGGAATTTTAACTGTAGTACTTCGTTTAAGTTCGTAAAGTCCCGGTACTAAATAGGAAGTGTCATCAGAAAAAATATTACCTTAGTAATAGTTATGGCAAAGACAAGGGGAAGCTACGTTACGACGGCGGGAAAGTAACTGAAGCCGAGATGCCAGGTCAGGGTAGATAACATTGCAGATTATTCTTATGAATTTATCAAGAATCTCTAAATGTATAGTAGAAGCACCAGACCAGATGTGACAGCAGTATTCATTGCATGGGCGAATGATAAGCTTATAAATATGTAAGATAGATTCTGGCAAAGTAAATTATCTAACAAGATGCAGCTAAGTTCCCTGGCAGCAGATTCAACAATTGATTGTGTCTTCCAGAAACTAAGAAAAATATTACGAGATATTAAAATGTCGTGGCGAAATTGTGATGAACTGCTCTGTTATATCTAATCTCCTTCATAGCTGTAAATGTTGGACAATATTTCCACAGATAAAGAAACAGGCAGTTGCTTGAACTGGAATTTTAAGCAAACTGGGAAGTGCAAAGACTCTTAATATCACCAGAAACGGAAGAAACTACGGGACATATGATGAGGAAAGAGGGTTTGACAATTTTAACACTCACAGAGCACACCGGGGAGGCAGAGTGTAGCAATGAGTAACCTCTGTACGACACGAGTTTGTGTGAATGGCTGACAAAGCGGGCGGCAAATCTAGATGTTAAAGAGTAAAATTGTTTACAGATACACAGGACACAAAATCTTGGGGAGCCATGAAGGGTCACCTTACGTTAAAATAGTACACCATTTTTTATAACAATTGTAGAATGATTTTATGACAATCCATATTTAACAACAGAAAACACATTACTTACCTGATTAGGAATAAAGTGAAATATTCCAAGATGGCATCATTAGCCATAGATCACGTACAACAGAAATGGTTAACACTCGTGTAAACAATGTAACATTACAGGAATGATCTTTGTAAAATATTGACCATAACAGTTTGAGCTGAAATTCAAGTTCTTACCGACTGTCACCATGTTCTTGAATGTATTTAGATCTATTTATATTATTTGCATTGTTCGGACTGTTGTCCTCATATTTATTGCTACATTCAAAAAGTTTCGACCGTTGTACGTTCCGACATTCTTCAGGTCATATATGTTTGAATTTGAAACAAAACCTGTATGTTGGCGTTTCTGAAAATTGGTTCGATGACGTTTGTGTAGACTTTCTTCCCATGTTTATTTCCTGAACTATTTTGGCATATATCCTTCACATTCCTGGGTCGCTCAGTAAAGTCAGAGAGAATCTGAATTCCTCCACCCACTGCCTGTAAATATCTTGATAAGGACTTTCTTTTTTCTTTGTTATTGCCCTGCCGTTCATAGATATTAATTGCAATTCCAGTGCAAAACCGGATCGTAAAAAAGCAGAAACGACAAGAATATAATAATAAAGATTAGGACAATGGTCAGAACAATGTAAATAGTGTAAATAATTAGAAATCTTCATCTTAGAAATATAGAGAGGTACTTAAATATGTGTTATATGTTTTATTGCGTCAGTGACAACCTGTATGATATTCATAATAAATAGTAACTCTTAAAATGATATTTTCGAACATTGACAGCTGCTTTATAAATACATTTCATTTAACATTTTTTTTTAGTTAGATAATTCATTCGAGGTGATCAGATCATAAACACACACACACACACACACACACACACACACACACATATATATATATATATATATATATATATATATATATATATATATATATATATGTGTATGTATGTAAACCTTTCACACATTTTTTCGTTTTATATTGAGTTTTTCCAGTATTCGTAAAAGTTTCCATTTGGTAGAGTTAAGGGAATTTATAATTTGTTCCTAGAGTGTTTATTGACGCAAGCGCTTTTTGTCACTTTGCCTATATTCAATATATATATATATATATATATATATATATATATATATATATATATATATATATATATGTGTGTGTGTGTGTGTGTGTGTGTGTGCGTGTGTGTGTGTGTGTGCGTGTTTGTGCGCGATAGTATATTATTTCTAATTTGCCATACTATATATATACACATATATGTGAGTGTGCGTGTTCGTATGCGTGTGGTGCGTGTGGGTGTTTGCATGCCTGTGTGTGTGTGTTTATTTATTAAGCCTGAAAAACTTTTTTGAGGTAGATAATATTAAAAAAAGTTACCTTTTATTGCAATTGATTAGAATTATAGACGTATCGATGTTGTCTTTAAATAAACTGTATGTACTCTTAACATATTTCTAGTTACAGTAGTACCAAGGAAAATAACAGAAGCAAGACCCTTTATTATATACATGATGTCTTCTTATTTGCCAGAATGTAAAATGATTATCATCGTGGCGTAAATTAAGAATAACAGAAAAAATCTAGAATGCAGTGTCATTAACATCGGTGATACTTGGACTGACATGAATAATTGACTGAAATGCGCCTATAAAACTTATAAAGAATAAATATTTATAAAATGGTACAAGTTGCACAGAAAAATATTTCCAAAAGACTGTCTTCATAGAAAAACAAGGAAAGCCGTTAATAATAGGTTAATAAGAAGAGACAAAAATATAACAAAAATCAAACATCGAAGCGAAAACGGAATGAAAGAAAATCCTAAGTAAGTGTCAAAGAGAACTGAAGAAATAATAAGAAACATTAAAGGGAAAATATGTAAAATAAAAAAGGTTGGGGAAATGAGAGAAAATAAGAAGAAAAATGGAAATGCGAAAAAGAAAATGGAAATCAGAGTTAGAATAAGAAAGTTGACAGAAATGAAATTTGAAACAGAAAAAAATAACTTAATAAAAGAAATAACGCAATGTCTATGAAATCCAATATATCGACAAAATATTCTCTGCATTAACCCCTTTTTAAAGAATGGTTTCTTTCCTGTGTCTTTTTTTTTTTTTGGTTTTGATGTTTTGTATTTTTCCTTTATTTATTTATTCTTTCAGGCTAAAAAAATATTTGCTTTTTGCTTTCTTTCCAAAGTTTAAGATAATAGTGTCTGGGTAAGTATAATTATACGCCTGGGGAATTTTCTGAATCTACTCGGATGTTTAGAAATAAATATCTTAAATAAAAAGAAAGCAATCATGAACAATGTAAGGTCAAACGCATACAGACATTAGGGAATAAAAAGGAAAGAATTCAGAGCAACCTAATTTATTTCACTCACGGCGTCCGAATATTTTAAGTGGCTGCTTGAAATTTATGCTTTGTAAAAGGCAAAAGTCTCTTGATGAATTTTTAGTAGAACTTGAATTTAAGGTTTATAGCATTGGAATTTATTGGTGAAATCCAAGACTTAATGGTATTATTTGTGGTGTGAAAGAGTCAGATATTATATGTTTACCAATAATAATTATTTAAACTTCAGATTCTCTACATTCATTTGTGAGAAATAAAATACTATGAGAATTGCTCGCATATTAACTAGCATTTTACATAATCTACAAGAACGTTAATATTTTAATATTTACGTTCTTTTAGAATATGTAAAATGCCAGTTAATATGCGAGCAATTCCCATAGTTTATATAGGAAAATTATATAGAGGCAATAGCTCTAAGCATTCACTATAGTTACAATAAAATCCGTCCTAAAAGATGTCCAACTTCAAGAACACTTGAACATCTATTAGATTAATTGTTAAACTAAATTACACACTTCTAAACTAATCTGCAAAGGTGACTTATGGTCACATTATGTTGAAAGATAGGTTTCGGTCACAGAAGTTAAGCAACGTGGAGAATGGTCAGCACCTAGTTGGATGACCGCTTGGAAATGCCAGGTGCTGTAAGCTTATATTTACGTGCGATGTAATGGATACACGATCGGAATTGTTAATCGGAGAGCCGTGTTCCAATTCCAGTTGGGTTCGTTATATTCACTTACGCGCAAATACCCTTGGGAAAGATATGACTTTACCACTTCTCTCCCTCCACCACAATTCTGGGTTAATTAGTAATATTTTTATCACTAAGGCATTCTTACCTAAAAAAAAATTCTTAAAATCTAAAATAATATTTCTGGCTTTAAATAACCTGCAATAGATTGATAAGCCACAGAAAACAAATCAACTAAAACCAATCTTGCTCTAAAATGTGCAAGATCCACCAATCTTAACTTTAACATAAATTACACGTTGGCTCTGTTGGGGCTGAAAATAAAACATAAATCTGCCCGAGAAAGCGTCTGCAACAGGAATTAACTAGCCACCCTAAGAGATGGGTTTACGCGGATAAACTGGTTAAGATAGTTACTGTGACGTATGATATTTGCATAAAATTAGAGTATATACTCGTGTATAAGCCGACTTCCTGCATAATGTGCACACTGAATTTGTGATCATGAATGTTTACCCCGCCAAAAAATTACCTGTGTAAAGTGTAACCGTTAACCGAAAATGCAAGATTTATACTCTTTCCAAAAAAGTTTTATCCGTTTATCCGGACCCCTATTTCTTGCATGAAAAATTGCAATCAAACCTATCACTATGCAGGAGTGAAAATAAACACAAAGAAGAAAATAACTTGTTGGAATTCGAGCATATTTCCAGCATTTTCAATAAAAATCAACAAGGTGGAATGTGTACATTTTTATGAGTAGTACAGAACAGACATCAACCAAAGAGGTGATTTTGTGCATATGGAGAAATCAAAAAGTTCCCTTTTATGAGGCAATACTAACTCCTCTCAATGAAACAGCATGTGAGAAATAAAAAAGGCGTCTGAAATATATATATATATATATATATATATATATATATATATATATATATATATATATATATATATATATATATATATATATATATATATATATATATATATATATATATATATATATATATATATATATATATATATATATATATATATATATATATATATATATATATATATATATATATATATATATATATATATATATATATATATATATATATATATATATATATATATATATATATAGAATGACCTTGATCTATGATGATTTGTATAAACGAAGACACCAATAAGAGAAATGATGACAAAATAGATTTTGGATTTGATTAATACTTGCTGAACGGAATCGAAAATCTAATCCATATGACACAAAATTTCTATTGAATTTTGAAAATAATTGTCTTGCAATCATTTAAATTGTTCTGCTGCTTAGTCATTGTGTTTTGCACAGAATAAAAGGATGTAGCTTTAAAAAATGCACTTCATTGGAGCCTTTCCCAAAAGGTTTTCATCGATAAGAGTTTTAATTAAGAAACGATTTAAGACAACAGTGTGATATCTATCGATCTATTCATCTCAATATATTCACATTTATCCATTTTAGTACGCTCTCATTTATCTATCTCGGTCTGTTCATATCTATCTATCTATCTATCTATCTATCTATCTATCTATCTATCTATCTATTCTTATCTATCTATCTATCTATTCTTATCTATCTATCTATTCTTATCTATCTATCTATCTATCTATCTATCTATCTATCTATCTATCTATTCTTATCTATCTATCTATCTATTCTTATCTATTTATCTATCTATCTATCTATCTATATATCTATCTATCTATTCTTATCTATCTATCTATTCTTATCTATTTATCTATCTATCTATCTATTCTATCTATCTATCTATTATCTATCTATCTATCTATCTATCTATTCTTATCTATCTATCTATTATATCTATTTATCTATCTATTATCTATCTATTCTTATCTATCTATCTATCTATTCTTATCTATCTATCTATTCTTATCTATTTATCTATCTATCTATCTATCTATTCTTATCTATCTATCTATTCTTATCTATCTATCTATTCTTATCTATCTATCTATCTATTCTTATCTATCTATCTATTCTTATCTATCTATCTATTCTTACCTATTTATCTATCAATCTATCTATATATCTATTCTTATCTATCTATCTATTCTTATCTATTTATCTATCTATCTATCTATCTATTCTTATCTATCTACCTATCTATCTATTCTTATCTATCTATCTATTCTTATCTATCTAATCTATCTATTCTATCTATTCTATCTATTCTAATCTATCTATTCTAATCTATCTATCTATCTATCTATTTCTAGGATGAGGAGTTATCGTTATTTGCGCTGTTTACATATTGACTATTGTTCTAGTCTTTGTGGTTGTTGTCACAGTGTTTAAACCGTTGCGTCTTCCGGACTTCATCAGGAGTATGTAGATCCGGGTAACCAAAAGATTATTCCGAAATGTTTCCTTTATTCCTTCTACGAGAGTAGATTGTACTCGTCCCACTCACCAGGTCTAGCAATACCTCCCCAGGTTCCTATTTTAGTACTGCTCAAGTCTCCGGTTAACAGTTATCTTTCCAAAGGATTCTCAAAAAAAAGGACATCTTACTTCGTCCTCCTACACTCCCACAACATCATCGTCCATTAACCCTCTACCGTGAGTGGCTCTTGGACTTTATTTTAGGTGAACGTTACTAAGAAAAATGGATACGAATTAACCGTATTGTAGATGTAGTCATTTTGCATTTGTTATTGTAAATCAAAATATTAGATTGTCACACATGGAATGAATATTTTGGTTGGTTGTTGATCCGGTCATCTAACGAAGTAACCTGCTTAATATATAAAAAAAATCTTGATTTATTCCTTACTCTTTTTTCTTTCCAGCTAATTTTTCTTTCAATATATTGTTACTCATAAGCCCCATGAAAATGATTAAAATGAAACAATGACAAGTAATCTTAATGTCTGTGTAAAAACTGGGAAAAAGAAGCATTTATGGATCGAATCATTAAATGCGATGAGAAATGAATACACATTGACTACAACACGAGAGTAGGACAATGTTTAGATGCAAGTGAATCACCAAAACAATACACAAAACCTCCACTGCGCCCTTATCTTAATAACGTTAATTCTTAATGTATGGTGTTTTTTCAAAGAGGTTATTCATTATTTATACTTGCCTCAAGAACAAACCATAATAGCAATTTGGTATTGTTTAGAAACTGAGTGTATGCACGAAAAATTGAAAAAGAAACATCCTAGACTTGTGAATAGGGATGATCAAATGTTTCCGCAAGACAACGTATGGCTGCACGCTTGTCAATCAACTGTCCAAAAGCTGCATAGCCTGAATTATGAAATTTTGCCTCAAACTGCATATTCACCTAATATCTCTCCTACTGATTATCGCATTTTGAGGTTTTCTTACGCAATAAAACATTCTCCAATAAGGAAGAAGTAACCGAAGCATTTGAACTGTTTATCATACCAAAGGATGTGAATATTTTTTAAGATGGGATTATGAATTTAAGGGTACGTTGGCGAACAGTCATTCATCAACATAGTGCCTATTTCAACTAAATAAATTAATTATTTCAGAAGCGTTTTACTAATTTCCTATAAAGTGCGTTATTTCATGCGTGACAACATAATAAATTATAAACCTTTTACAAATAGATTAAAAGAATGATATTTCTATTATTTGAAAATTTTGCACGAGAGATGTTGATATATTTACATATAGAGAGAGGAAGAAGGATGCTGATGTATGATATATAGGTTGTATAAACTCAGACTTATAGTTGATAAGAGAAATGACAAAAGACTAAAGCGCCGGTCATTAAATTTGGTTACACAGTAATTGTGAGTTCGATCCCGGACTCTGGAAATATGTACTTGGACTCATTGAAATCAAGGCGAGGAATAACTGAACAGTACTTATAATAAGAACGAGACACGATATTCCTTGATATGGACAGAGGCACAAGAACATTAAATAACCGGTTCAGTTCAGAATACCCTGTATGTTAACCAAGACGTTATACACCTGACGATGGTCAGAGGGTTAAACAGCTGAAACGTTAAGAAAACAATAACAAAGATGCGGACAATAGTCCGAATATAAATAGTAAAAATAATAATAATAATAATAATAATAATCCCAGACATCCAGACGAAAAGGATATTAGTCTCATCAGACAACAGTGAGCTACATCCAAAAGTCAATACTTTGTGAGATCTTCATTCACGAAACGAAAGCCATCAATCAGATGTATTTTTGTAAACAATAGGTATCATTTGCCATTTGAAATTCGAGAGCACTTGTACGTTTTCAGATAATATTCACTTATATTAATAGACTGAAAATTTAGCGGCTATGAAATTCTCGATAAAGTGATTATGTTTAAATGTTGTTATTTTTTAATTCGAATATCCGCTGAATAATAACAAGAAATCTGTGTCATTGGAAACGGATAATATGCCAGAATTTTTCCAAGTTAAATGTTTTACAAATTAGTAACATCATTAAATTGTGTATTGAGAAAAAGCAGAGTAACCGACTACTGAAATGATTTAAGATTTACTAATTACAATTATAGTCAGCTTTCAAAGGTAAAGTGACGTGAAGGTAAAGAAAAAAAATTCTTAACTCAAGTGCGTAATTTCTGAAGAATCTTTGGTACAGAGAGTTAATTGAGTAGCAATATGTGCTTTTCTGTCGTCAGAAATGAAGATTTTAGAATTATTAGCATGGCAGAATTCGATTGTTGTTATACAAATCTCATTACAATTTACCAATTCGATATATATATATATATATATATATATATATATATATATACACGCATATATATATATATATATACACACACATATATATATATATATATATATATATATATATATATATATATATATATGCAACATTGTGTGTGCATTTGTGTGTGATGGAAAGTTCTTAGAATGACGAACGGATTCACAACAAATCTTGGTTAAGATTGATTTTAGGAAGGTATTCCAAACGGAAGTTTCCCTACACCGCGTGTTATATATATATATATATATATATATATATGTGTGTGTGTGTGTGTGTGTGTGTGTGTGTGTGTGTGTGTTTAAAAGAAATATAGTTTAAGTTGGGCAATATTTATGTGTAATGTCAGAGACAATGTGCATGTAAAAAAAGTAGACATTGAAGGCAACACTAAGCGGATATAGTCTGTTTTATTAACTCATTGACCAGCATATATATATATATATATATATATATATATATATATATATATATATATATATATGTTAAGGGTCCTCCCATTTTTACACAAATGGACTCACCCAGTATATACCTATACTACTGCTACTGGAAGATCCGAGAGTAAGACGAAAGCAAGACCAAAGAGTCGAGTCGAGTCCAGAGTGATAGAGTAAAATAAAACCGGAAGAGTTAGGGTGAAGTAACAGCGTTGTAGGAGCCCTAGTGGGCGAGCACTTAGACTCAGTAAGAAGTCATACAGCGGATACTTCAATACCAAAGACTGTATATATATATTTCGCTGCTAACCCGTATTCCTGGAACTACTAACCTGCTTTACCAGTTTGTATTATTACGTTAATACATTATTTTCATATATTCATTCCTGGCGTTTGTTATTTATTGGTACCGTATTTTAACGTCGGAATCAACAACAATATATATATATATATATATATATATATATATATATATATATATATATATATATATATACATGGCTCACATTTGTTTTGAAGTGTTTCACGCCTTTTCGTCTATTTTTACCACGGCTGATAAAAAAGAGCAGCGTGCTGCTGTTAAGTTCTGTTTTTTTGCTGGGAAAAAACAGCAGCCGAAACAGTTGTCATGCTTAAAACTGCTTACAATGATGTTGCCATGAGTAAAACAGAGGTTTATGAGTGTTTTTCACGTTTTAGGAATGATCAATTGTCGCTGGAAGACAAGCCTCGTTCAGGGCGACCCTGAATCTTGCGTACAGTTGAAAGCATCATGAATATTCATGAAATTATCTTGAAAGACCGTCGCCGAACAACTGACAAACTTGTTGATTTGACTGGTGTGTCCTGGTTTTCATGTCAACGAATTTTGACTGAGGAATTGAGAATGAAAAGGGTTGCAGTGAGAATCGTGTCTCTCTTGCTCACGGACGATCAAAAGCAGTCACGAATGGATGCCTGTCGTAAACTGAAAGAACAGTTGCAAGTTGATCCAGACCTTTTTCCGAAGGTCATCACTGGTGACGAAAGCTGGTGCTACGGCTATGAAGCAGCAATAAAATCAGTGGAAGCATCCAACATCACCACGACCCCTAAAAAGCGCTTCAAGGGAAGTCCAATTTCAAGACGATGCTGATTTGTTTCTTTGATGTGAAAGGAATTTTCCACAAAGAATTTGTTCCTCCTGGTCAAACTGTTATCCAGGCTTGGAAATCCTGAAGCGTTTGCGAGGCAAGATGAGACGAAAACAAAGTGGAGGGTGATGGTTGCATCATGTCAATGCTCCAGCACACACTGCTTTGAGTGTCAGACAATTTCTAATCGAGAATGACATGAACCCACTTCCCCACCTTCCTTATTCACCTGATCTCACCCCCCTACGATTGTTTTTATTCCCCCCAATGAAGAAAGTCCTCAAAGGAAATCATTTTGCAGAAGCGAAAGGGGTTAAGAAGAAAACGACGGAGTCATTAAAAACATAACTAAGGACTGCTTTGAACAGTGGAAAACACGTCTGGACTGGTGAATTTGTTCAAATGAAGAATACTTTGAAGGTGATAAGAATATAAACTTGAAACAATAAATAATTAAAATAATATACAACCACGCATAAGAATTTATTTGATTTTCAATGTATGGTAATTCAAAATACAATTTCATACATAGAAAATAAGTTTTGGGCTTTAAAATATGTTGAAGTAGCTTTTGTGGCAAAACTCCGAATTTTGTCAGGAATATCATTTGTCCATTGATTTCATAGCCTGTCTTGCAGTAATAAAATTATTTTATATAGATTACTATTATTATTATTATTATTATTATTATTATTATTATTGTTTTATCATTATTAATTACATTTACCGGTCTAAGTATTCGAGACATTTCGTAGAAAAATGCGCTTTCCAAAAGGAATCGAACCTATAAACAGAAACTGAACATCTTTTTTAATTATAGCTTCGATTTCTGTCTTCGGCGCAAGTTTTCTACGAAATTTCTCCGATATTCAGGCCGGTATGTGTAATTAATGCTGTTTAATTACAACAGAGCATTTATTTAAATAAATTAAATTCATAAAAATATAGTATAAACAGAAAATATATTGTGCGATGGGTAAATTGTCGCGATATTTTATTTTATTTTCGCGCTTCTGCGTTGTTTTTTTTTTTTTTTGTCGACGATAAAACATTGTAGAATCAGTGGACAGCGTCTGTATGAAAAAAAGAGCATAATGATGCAATTCTCTCCGCCATAGATTTGGAAAAAGCATCCTGTACTGCTTGGCATTCGCACTGAAATTTCCAATACAGTCATATCAAGGAGTTTGCGTGTCAATCTGAGGACAATGTAGAGGATCCGTAACGAGTTGGATGAGGCTAATGGTGATAATAAAGGTATGGCAGCTGGGAGACCCTATGACTGGCAACAGAACACTGCACCATGCCACACAAGTAGCAGAACACAGTCGTGGCTGTTCAACATCACACCTAACATCTGGAGAACTGACTCCCCAGACTGCAACCCCCTAGTTTGTTTTGTATGGGGCAGAGTAGAGCGAGTGGCCAACAAAATTCTCTTAAAACCAGAGGCTGTACTGAAGGCAAGCATTTACCAACTTAAACAAAGAGAACGACCAGATAAGTTGCAGGAGATTCCGAAGTCTTCTAGAGGCCATGATTGAATTGCTTTACTCTTTTGTATTTCCAGGTAATTTTGGCATATATATATATATATATACAAATATATATATATATATAGGTTAAAATGAGATGACAGTATTATTTTCATTTTTCCGTAATTTAGACAAAGATTTATATATATATATATATATATATATATATATATATATATATAACACACCATTACCTATTTTAAACAATCCGCCCTGGCTGTTACCATGGAAATCTTGATTTCAATTATGAATATACTATTAAAACACGTAAATTTCAGAAATTTCAGAAATAAGTTATTCTAAAAAACATTTCGCTTGAAGATGGAACAGAGCTTATTTTAACTCAATTTAATTTAAATAATTATATTGAAGTTTTCGGCTCTTGTTTTGAAACATGGGACTTCTTATGTCGCGATTTGGAATCATATTTTTAAATAAATAATTATATATATATATATATATATATATACGTACACGCATATATACATACCCATATACATATACAGGCACATATGTATATATGTATATACATACATATGTAGATATATACGCACACATTTTTATATAAATATACATACATATATTTGTGTATACATATATCTGTACGTATATATATAGCTATATATATATATATATATATATATATATATATACACAATATATATATATATATGTGCACAATATATGTATATAAATATACACATATGTATCTATACATACAGACATATGCACACATATATATATATACATATTTATATATATATGTATATTTTTATATATATGGTCATACAATTATGTATATATATACATATACACATATGTATTTATATAAAAAATCATACACACATATGCATATATATAAATATACGCACATTAAATTTACCTGCACGCATACCTTATACATGAACACACAAACATATATATAATATATATATATATATATATATATATATATATATATATATATATATATATATATATATGTATTAAATCAGACACAAACAAATTGTTCAAAATGAGACACAATTGTTATTCTTCGTGAAATATATTAATCAAAAGGGGGTGTGAAATAAGTGTGTTCTGTAAATGCATTGAAAGTAATTTTATGGCCATTTATAAAGTTGGTGAGAAAAATTCCAATTTCAACTTTGACAGAAGCAAAAACTGCATCCAGCTTCTCTTCATTTTAGACTCGGTGTCTTCACAGATATGAATAGGAATTGTGGCCGTCTTTATTTTACTCAATCTGTGTCCTTTTTTCTTTTTCAATTTACTTGCATTGTGATATTTGGAAGCAATAGTCAAACAAAATCATGATTATGACTCTTCTAAAAATATTCTTATTCTTTCCATTGATTCCTTTTGCTAAAAACGGAGCTTTCGGATAGAATATATTTTTTATCCTACCATTATAAATCTTTACCTGTAACCAATGAATAACGCTGTTCAGCAAAGAAACTAAATTCTAGCTACGTAGCATGAATGTCGAAAGTGGACTCCATAATATTTCATTATAATTCAATAACACATAATATTCCTTAAAAATTGCATGCGAAAGGTGTTTAACACTGTTACTGAGGCAATTAATTCGGGATATTCTCTGTCAAATTCGACAGTAGTTTATATCCCATTTATTATAGTAGTTTTTTTTTTTAATCTTCACAATTTCGCCAACCAATCGCTAAAATTTGACTATTTGTGTGGGAAAATACTTTGGCAAAGAACCTACTTCGCGGTTTATTAATTTTTTTAACTTAAATTACTTTATAGGACTTCATGTTAAATAATATTTTTTAAGAAAATTTACTTTTTTTCCTTTTAACAGTGAAGAATAAATTCTTAAGATTTCTTACTCTTGTGCATGCAACATACAACTAGTCTACGCGTAAATATTCCAACTTTCTGAAGCGTTTGTCCTTGTGATTGTCTTTAGTTCTAGCAAACGCAGTAGGAACCAGATTCTTGTCAATTCGAAAGGTTATTTAGATGGTTTAGGAATAAACTTTATTCTTGAGATTAATTTCACTCGTTCGGTTCCTGTTCCAAACATGGTATATTGTAGTATTCTGTTGTCAATAAGTTTTTCAAACGTAAGAGTTGTTCCATTACATAGGCCATCTCGAGGATTTATATAGTGTATTCCTAGTTTCGACAATAGGTTGTGTCTTGGAAATCCGTTCGGTATTAATGTACTCAAATACTCAATATTGAAACGTAGGATATCATTTGCATTGGCGAGGCTATCTGCACTCCTCAACCTTCTTGAACCTCCTTCCAGACTAGCAGGCATTATCTAGTTTATACAATTACTACTCGTGAAAATTCTCTGCCCATTTGAATCTCTCCTTACTGTGTTTATATTTACAGTGATTATATTTTACATTATATATTTATATATATATATATATATATATATATATATATATATATATATATATATATATATATATATATATATATATAAACTTAAAATAATAATCTGCACAAAAATAATATTGCATTTTTATTAAATAAGCAGACAAGTAAATGCTGATTGGGTAATGCAAGTCTCGTTGCCATTATAAAAGAAATATCTACCTCCTGATTATTAATACTCTTTCTGTTATTAAAATCACATCGCGGAGCGAATTCTGCGGGAGCTAGCCTGTAAACATGTCGGGCAGAACGAAACCTGAATTCCGTAATGAAGCCAAGGCAACATCGCTTATGACCTCTACCTTAACTTTTCATAAATATATTTTAAGAAAATTTGTTATTTTAATCATTAAATTGTTTTTAAAATAATGGGAGTATTTTGTATCTTAAATATTAAAATGTTTATTTTTTTCCAAAAACGTCAATGAAAATTCATTATACTTAGCCTCGAACCCTAGTAAAAACCAGTTGGACTTACATGTTTCAAGTTCTCCCCAAATTTTCGATCTGTCAATATATGGCTATTTTGTAGAGTGCGACAGATGGATGGAATAATGAATGTCGCAGAATTTTATATATAAATTATTTAGTTTTATTATGAGGCAAGGGAAATGATTGCCGTATTTCCTTTCTTAGGTGTCTGTAAAAAAAATTTAAAGTATTTTTAACAAGAGATATTGATTTTTAGCAGGGAAGTAATGCATTTTCGATGTTCTGTCTGATAATGTAAGACTTATTTATATATAGCACCGTGAATAAGCAGTAGTCAGCACATAGGTGATTCTGTAACACTACAACATTATGAGATACTATTTCCAGTTCTGTTCACATTTTTAGATGTCTTGGCCTATATAACCTGTGCATATGCAAAATGTGTTCCATAAAGTTTGTCTATTTCTAAATTTGTGTAAAAAATTTAAGCATTGCTTTTACTTTCACACAAATATTTTTGGTAAAGTTATGAATCTATCTCTCCTACCAGAAGATATTAATTCTCCAGCATTGGTTTGAAACCAAATGGCAACTTTGAATTCGATTCACACAGGCGTAACCTAGCGTCCCTGTTTCTTTTCTATATTTCCATGGTAAGTTATAGGATTTTCTTTCTTCTTTGGTACCTCGAATTCATGAATTTGTGCTCAGAACTGCACCGGCAATGAGGTCTCATAATTGTACTTTTGAAATTACTAGAGTCAACCGTAAGTTCTATGTTAGTAGTTTCTACAATCTCAACTTTCGCGGCTGGAACTCTATTCCGTTCCACTTACTTGTTTTCTTTTCTTCTTAAAAATTTTTGGCGCAATTTTTATCATCATCATCATCATCTTCACCTGGCATTTACAGCCTAAAAAAAATATGTGTGTGTGTGTGTGTGTCTGTCTGTCAGTCTGTGTCTGAAGATTAAGCCTGAAACAGACTATCTGTGCTGATTGTTGACCTCATTGTCCACTTATATATTTACATACGTTCTATCCCATAATTGTACCAAAGTCAGTTCAGTTATGTTCCATATGTGATACACGCTTAGGCAATCATGTATCTTTCGATACATGACTGACGATTCAGATTTTTTTTTTCCGCGGTAGGTTGCCGTTTCTTTATGCGCTAGACCAGTTACCATCCAAGTCTATACAACCCGGTCTGCTCTGCTATTTACCCATAGACGGGGGAGAAGAGGAAATATCATACTTTTACAAAGGGTATTAACTCGTAAGTGAATGTAATGGATTTGACTTGAATTCGAACTCGGATCTCCGATTCCTCAATCCGAGCTGCTATCCATTACTCCGTCGATGGAGAAGGCACGGTGTATCGAAAGATGCATGATCGCCTAAGCGTGTATCACGCATGGCACGTAACTGACTGGTACCAAAGACTAAGGCTAAAAATAATCGGAATTAAAATATTTATACAAAATGCATAGGGAAGTGAAGTAACTGAAGCCGAGATAATAGATCCGGACCGATACTAAGTGTCAAGCTACCACAATCGTCAGGCGTATGGAGGACATTTGTCTGCTTGAATCATGTTCTCTTATTTTCCTGTGAAAAAGAAACGTAAGAATTAACCATAGGCCGATAGGGTGACCTAGAAATGAGTTTATCTTTCGGGACTGGACAAATTAGAAAACAGGGATAGGGAGGGGTGATCAGATACAAATTTGATACATTGGGTTGTCTAGTCATTTTCGACAGTGAAACCATCATCATCGCATTATAACCGTCAAGATTACAAATTGATGATGATGATGATAATAATAATCTTTGACATCAATCAAATGAAATAAAGTTAAATCAACATTTTTTAAATTTAAAAAAAAATAAAATAAACCAGCGAATATTGCTGTATAACAGAAGATCTTCATATTCACACTCAGTTTCTTGTCGAAGAGACTTGAATTGCTTGTGAACCAATGAAGAATGAGAAACAAGAAAGTTGACAATCTTAACAACAGTTGTCATCACAGAGTCTAAATTCAGTGATGCTGTCTTAGCACATAAGTTCTCCTGATGTATAATAAAATGAATATTTAACAGTTTGCATCCAACATGAGTTTCAATAAATTTTAGAAGTCGCTTCTTGTCAATCATTGCAGCAGCACCACCGTTTGTCAATCAAAAAATTTTGTTCAAGTCAATGCCATGTTTAGCAAAATAACTAATAAATGAAGTCAAAATGTGTTCTGCTTTGGTTGTGTCATGAAGTAATAAGCAACGTAACTCTTCGTAAATGTGATTATTCTCGTGATATCTTGCAACTACAGCTAGGCGTGACAAATCCTTTAAATCAGTGCTTTCGTCAAGAGTGACACTAAATACTTGGGATTGTTTTAATCCAATTGTTTGTTTAGTTGTTACATTTTCAGCCAAGGCAGTTATGCGCCTTTCAATTGATCTTTGCAGAAACCGGTATTTCTCTAATTCGAAAGAGTATTATCTCCTTATTTGGTAAATCACCAAACAAAATTTCAGCAAAGCACAAAAAAATTCTTTGGTGCATTCTCAGTCTGTAAAAGGTTAATCATTCAAAGCCACACATTCATCTAATTTCTAACTACATTCAGTAGCTTTATACTCCGTTCCAACTGCTTCTCTCAAAATACCAGTTTACTCTTGTGTGAACCAGAAATAGCATTTTTGAATGCTTTACTTTTCTCTTCTGAGATTTTAAACTTAGATTGGTGTTCAGTTTGAATGTGTCTTTGTACACTAGATGTGAGACACACAACACTTTCACAACACAAACATCACGATATTTTTTTTGTTTTACAAATCCATATTCATTTGTCCATTGTTCTTGGAATGGGCGATGATCAAGTTTCCTCTTCTTTTCAGCCATATTTAATACTTACGATATTCTGAAATTATAGATAAATCCACAAACTTTATTATATATATATATATATATATATATATATATATATATATATATATATATATATAAACAAAATATTATTAAAAAACGCAAAAACTTTACAAAGGTTTAAAAATTGTTTATGAATTATGTCTGGAGTTTTCAAGAACGCACACATTCGGATCACTTCAGTCTGCCTTTCTATGAAGGACTAGAAGCCTTGAGCAGCAGTACGAATATTATGGGGAAAATTCTCTTGTCCGGGTTTTGTTTTTCCCCACATAGGAGGGATAGGGTTTTGTATATATTAAAATTAGACCGGACAAAAATGTTTTAGACAAACACTAAGACTCGAAGTAGTTCTCGTGTACAATAAAAGAAGAAAATGTTTATTTATATATACAGAAAAACAAAAACAGACATAGATATACAAATGAAAAAGACAGAGAAAGAAAACAAGGGGGTATGAAAGAGTTCTTCAATAATTAAAAAAGTATCTGATATACGGCTTGCTCAAATATATACTTCAGCGCCAAAATAGTTCTTCAAGCGAGTATTTGTGGAATTAATAAAAGACGCACATTGTAGAAATTTTTCTTTGTCTATTAGTTGATGTCCTTATTAGCGGTGCTCTTAGAAGGTGAAACAAGCAGGGAGTCCAAAGTTTGAGCAGTTTAGAAACAGCTAAATATCTTCTTTGTGTTGTAGTATTGTTGGTTCAGTTTTCGCGATATCATTTGCGGCTTCCAATTATTGGAATTTAACGTAGATTCCCGACCACTGACTTACGAGGTCATATTTTTATTAAACTGTTCTGTTTTATTTTTTTCCTGATGCTTTAAAGTTTGCAATTTACGGTCAGGAGTTATATAAAGTTGGTCTCCACTTCTTTCTGTTGAGACCAAGTCGTAAGAAGATCGCCTGAACTTGAAACTTCTATTACGATGTGAGCGCCTTTTTTATACAATTTTTAAGTGCTCAGTAATATTTTTAAAAGATGATGAAAAATTTTCTCCGTATTCTAAGGTTGTATTAAATTTTAGAAATGTTGATTTTAAATTTACTATACTCATCAGTTTTACTTTCTGATTATATCGTGTAAGGTCCACCAAACGTACAAAAATAAGCACGTTTATACACATACAAAAAATTAAAAATTCTTTTAGAATTATTGGCGTTTAATGATTTCTATTAAGCTTTTCCATTTACGATTAATAAATATAGTTTATAATATCATCTAAAATACTGGAATTAATAGACAATTTGAAAATATTTGAAACTTAATAACATTTTCAATTATTGCAAAATTTCATTATTCATGGAAAAATATTTTGTCTTAAGTGTATAGTGTGCTTAATATATATTATTTATAAATGCAATTCAAAGCTTTTCTAATTAAATAATGTCATAGTTTTATTGCATTTTTTATCTTACGATTCAAAGCAGTTTTTCGGTAAATGGTGTTTCTTTTTGACAAAGAACATGACGATTTAAATTCTCCAAGGAGGCCTGTTTTTAACTAATATAAATTTAAAGAGGCTGGTATTTTAATTGCTAGAAATTTCATAAAATAAACTCTGATAGAGTAACAGGGGTAAAAAAAGATATTTTTACCAAGATTTCTTTAAAAAAAATTACAAAAATAAATTTATTCATTTACTAGCAGTAGAGCTCGGCGTTGCCCGGGGATGTAACAGTAACAGATAGATCAAGTATCGACCATCATAAAGACTGAAAAATAAAATTGACAAAGATTATTGTTTAGGGTTGACGGACACGCATGTCTTAATTATTATTTTTTTTTATTTTTTATTTTTTTTTACGAATTGGTCAAACCCAAACTCAAACAAAAACATTGTTTTCAATCGTTATGAGTCTACCGATTGAATAGAATTTTATTATAAACAATTCTATTGTAAATAGAATTTTTAAAGCATTCTGAATATAAAAATAAAGAAAAAAGTGTGCAAGACAATAAGAAACACTACCTGCCAAAAAAGAGTTATGTTGTAATCGGTTCGAAATTGTAGGAAATCCGATCCCATATACAAACGAACACAAACACACACACACACACAAACAACCTGGGTTTTATAATAAGTATTACTCGATATGAGTTGTCCCCTTTTCATTCTGGGGAAAGAATCGTGTTTTATTGTGTTTCAAATTGATTTCATGCAAAAACAATTGTGTTTTTCCAATTTTTGGCGCTGTCAGAACCACTGCAAGTTAATTTTACGCAGACCTGTGAAGTTTTATCGACACACACACAGAATTTGCGTTTTATAATAAGTAAGATGAATACGTTCTGATAATTTTTTCTTAAAAACCAACAATTATTTGATTTTTTGCAAGAATTTCCCAAATTTTTCTTACAGCAAATTCATACTAAATTCCCTAATAGTAATCTTTGGCCCACACGGTAACGCAAGAAATTATTCACCAAAACTTCAAACAAGCTAGAAAGGATTAAAAAATAATAGTAAAATAAAAATATACTTTGTTATTCCTTTTAATAATAACATAAACTTTCTGACGACAAATACTAGTTCTTATCGAATTTATGTACGGTTTTCATTTTGATATGCTCTCCTTATGAGAATTTTTAAAGACACCTAATATATCTCTATATATATATATATATATATATATATATATATATATATATATATATATATATATATATATATATATATGACCATGGAATATTAGTGTTTAAGCCTTTTTTTATTATATCCTTACTCTGTCCTGGACATTGAGTTCTACCTGGATTCTTCCTCTTGGAATTTTTATTCTAAAAACATATATGTGTGGGTATTTATATATTTCGCATACGTATGTATATTTACCACTAATATTATCTATCTATCTATCTATCTATCTATCTATCTATATATATATATATTCAGACATATTCAAGGAATGTCTATATGTTTGTTTATTTGTTGGTTGTGGCTGTTGTGTATACAATGCGATTTGCAATATATCACATAAATAAACATATCGTTTTCGGCACCACGTGTACGGATACACGGTTGATATATATATATATATATATATATATATATATATATATATATATATATATATATATTCGAGTGTGCAGGCCAATGGACATAATACACACTATTTAAATTAAAAAACACTGTTATCAACTAAATGTTTTAATTATATATATATATATATATATATATATATATATATATATATATATATATATGGTTTCCATTATGATTATACAAACTCAATATTGATGCATGATGTTGATGTCATATAGTTGTATTAAATCCCTCATCAGGCTAATTTATTTAAAAATAGGCAAATAAATATGTTTGAATTACTGGAGAAGTTATTATTTCTATGCGGATTAATTCCATTATCTTTAGTTTTTCTCAAACATTTCGCCCTTAGTGTTTCTTCGGCCTTCATCGATCCAGGTAATCTGCAGGCATATTTCAAATTGAACACTTTATTTAATCTACGGTTTTATATTATTCTTGTTCCACCGCTCATGCCCAGGGATATCACGTCTAGTTCTCTGTTCAGCTGTTGTTCGTCATGTTTTCACCGAGTTCATGGACACGATACCCAGCTCAGTGAATTAACTGACAATTAATATGTTACCAACGCTTTCATCCACTCGGCTATTGACAACATAAGCATGACTATCATATGGAACCAGTTCCAAATATTGAGATAAAAAAACCAAAAAGAGATGCAGGTAGACAGATATATTGTCGGTAAATGTAAGTGAGAAAAAGAGAAATTTGTGTAAAGACCTTGAGGATCAAATCTCCATCACGTGATTCTTTGAAAATAAATTATCCTAGGAATGAGCGTTTCTTGCTAGCCCTTTGGGAAATTCTTTTAAGTTGAGGGAGCCTCTTACTTAACTCCAGGCACTCAAACAACTTCCTCATTCATTAAATAATATCGGCTTTAACGTGCTTTAACTGTTTCCACTTACGACCGCCGCATATGTCACTCCTCAACACTAATGCCTATGCACATGTGAACGTAAAGGAGGCATATACCTATTTACGCGCACTTATTTAGAGAAAGATATAAGCATATAAACCTTAAAACAAACATATGTTGGTAGACATAAAGAAAGTTAATAATTGGAAATGTATGAATGCCAGTATGTGAACAAACCTGCTGAATACGTTCATCTGCTAATGATAACATTCGGCTTACGGTCATATCAAGTTGTAGAACCACCGACGTTAAGCATCATTGAGTCTGGCCACTGCCTAGATGAGTGACGCATAATTTGGTGCCTTTTCGTTGGTACTGGTTTGCGAGGCTGGTATGGTTGGCCATTAATATTGAATAGTGAATTAGATCTTTACTGGGTGCCACTGCAAAAAAATTCAAGGTTAAATAACTCAAAAACTTTTGACATGACGTAAAATCGACAGAGTTTATACGTGTCGAATTTACATGTCAAACTTGTTGAGTTATTTCAGCTTGAATCGTACAAATACAGATAGATACACACACTTTACAGTCATGTTCACTTTGTACAAAGCCACTCGAAGAAGATGTTTAAAGAGTAAGTGGTAGCACCCCGAACAAGGTGATAATGCCACCAAGACGCATGGAGGCCACCGGAAGACATAGAAGGAAAAGGCACAAGAAATCTAATCCCTAGGAGGGAACAAGGGATAAACCTGGGAGGAACATTACTCCTACATATACACAACACCTCGATTACGTGACTTCATTTAAAATATTCTGGAATCTTGGCGTGTATTTATGAGAGAAAAATTATCAAATATATCAATTATTTTGAATGGTTAGGCAGCAGGATTGGCAATAATAAATATATGTGTAATATTTTATTATAAATGCGGCACTTAAAAATAGTAGACATTTTTATGTAAGAAAAGTGTCCGTCGTTTTCGTAAAAGAGAAAATATTATTTGGAATATTTACAAAAATAACTGTATTGACCTGCTGAGTTAACTTTTGCTTATATATTCCCTTGGAAAAAGCATGAAACTATACGTTTCCTCCAAACATTGTATGAAATACAAAGTAGACGGGGGTACTAGATTTGGATAAATACTTTAAATCACATCCGGCCCACGAAGGATTTTTGTCCGGTCCGCTAGTTTAACACCTGGACACTAATTATCTAATTCATTTGTTGAGCCAGTGACTGAAAAATTTCAATTGAATTTAACTGACTTAAAAAGCGTGAAATTATTTTAAATCAAAATTTAATTCCGAATCAAACTGCTAACTTCTACAAGAAATATGTTTTGCCGAGTGGAGAATATAAAAGCCTATTGAATAATTTGAAAATGATGGTATCATTATTTGGAAGTATATATTCTTGTGAACAGGTTTTTTTTCGAAAATGAAATAATATTAAAGTCATTTAAAACAAGGTTCAGTGGTGACCACCTGGACGATGTTTAGCTCCTATCATCGACAAATATTTCACCTGATGTGTATATGTTATCGAACAATAAACTGAAACAAGTGTCTCATTAAATAATTTGTCATTTCTGTATTTTGTTTGTAGTAAGGAAATTGCGATTTTTTATTGTGTTCGTTGTTATCCTGTTATTCCTACAGTAAAATAAGAAACCTTGTTAAATATTATAGTATTAACTTGGTTATCTGTCTATATCTCTGAGATGAGGTATTATGATTACTTACATTATTCGGACTGTTATGCTCATCTTCACTGCCATATTCACTTTAACATCCAAAAGAGGCATGACACGAGGAACTAGAACAATCTACCCAAGTGGACCAAATAAAGGTATCAGTTCGAAATTCCTGTCACCTGAAGAAAGCCGGAGTTTACAACGGTCGAAACTTTGTGAATATGAGGATAACAGTCCCAATAATTTAAACAGTAAAAGTAATTAATTTACCTTCGTTGAGTCTTCTTTAAACTCCAGAACAGGGCAGCCTTCTGGGCGGAGCGGTCTGAGGTTGAGTCAATTCATAATAGCACATTTGATATCATATCTCTCCTCCGAGACAACGCATAGCTTTTTGGCCACACTCTCCAGAAGTTTGACGACCCCTGGTCTAAGATAAGAAAACCTCTGAATTCCCAAAGTGCAGAAAGCAACGGGAAACAACTCTAATATTTTTTCCAAGACAACTGCACAATTTAGAGATGATAAATAAAATGGAATCTGTGGAGAACCATGATCATTTCCGCCTAGAAAGTGTATGCCATTTATTTCTATAATATTATCTTTGATAGATTTCGATCATTCACCGTGTCTTGTGTATTCTCTTAGAAACACATCTGTGTTCATAAATATTCATTAATATGATTATGTTTGTGAAATTAATTATGGATTTCTGCATAGACATCTTTCACGGGTTCTTTTACGTAGAAGTAGCTAAAAATAGACATGCATTTCAAGACCAATGTATTTCTCCTTCTGTGCATCATGTATGTGCGTTGTGTAGATTCAGGATTGTTTTCCTTTTTTTACGTTTTCATTTTCGTTCTCAGTTTTCAATCATGTCTTTCAACCGACATTTTCTGTATTCACTGACATTTTCATCTCTTTTTTTCTCGCATGCACTTGTCCATTTTTAATTTTTGTTATTACAATTTTCATATACTTTTTCAGTTTATGCCGGTTAATTTTTAATTATATCTTTTTTTTTACTTATCTAATCATACGCAAATCACGTGTGAAGTTATATGCTGCGGTGACATTGTGAATACATCTTGAATATATTTAGAACTTTCTCATATTTTTCTCTTTCTCTTTAGAATATTCTGATTTATTTTTCTTATTCTGCATTGAGCTTGATTTCTACAATTCTCTTTTTCTTTCTGCTTATTTAAATCTTTTTGTCATGTATTTCTTTATTTTGACTCAATGTTTTCCTATATTTTGTCTCTCATGTTTCACATTTTTATATTCCGATTTATCATATTCTAATACACTATAGGCTTACGGCTACATCACGTTGAAACACCGCTTCCAGTACGATCACCGAAGTTAAGCAACTTAGAACTTGGTCAGATGTGTGGCTGCTTGGGAATGTCAGGTGAAGTAAGCTTGGATGTGCGATTGGTGTAACGGATAATGGCTCAGAATTGTTAATCAGAGAGCCGATTTCCAACTCATGTTGGGTTCGTTATATTTCCCTACGCGCAAATATCCTTTTCGAAAGGTAAGAATCCACCGCTTTTCTAGCCACCTATGGGGGGTTAATTAGTAGGATATGTATCACTAAACTATTATTACCCCCACACACACACACACAAAAATCTTACTTCCTGGAAAAAATATTTTCGGGTCTTAAATAACCTTCAATGGATAGAAATAAACGTAGAAAATGAATAAATAAATAAATAATATACTATACTCTCTGAATGATGCCCCGTGACGTATAAGGCTTCTGGTGATATTTCTGTAACCTAATTGTTTAGTAGGGTAGATTGATTGGCTTCACGCTCAACTATTCTCCACTGAGGAAGGGTTGGTTTTCTGTCATTGTCTTCCTTGCCCTGGACAACCACACATTCTCGCGATAATGTATTCTATGTAACTGGGTTTAAGAATTAAAAGGCTAAATATACCAATCTGCCTTACTGTTTATGTGGAAGGTACAAATTCATATATTTCCCAAGAATATAAGCAACACTACTGATATTCGAACTCAGTTAGCCGATTTCTTGGTTTGTGTTACAGTAAACCATTACAAAAACCATGTGTGTCATAAAGATAGTGAAGGCGCCTCACTTAGTTGCAGTGATTAGCAAGACAATCTCGAATACTACTGCTGTTATTTCGGTCCTCTTTTGGTTACTATTGTGTTTTCGACCGTCAAAATTTTTCCTGAATATCAAGTAAAAATAAAACGATGACGATTTTCAATCAAACTTCCCTGTCCCAAAGAAATGCAATGTTTCGAATTATTTAAACGATAGACAGTTGAATCTTTTGTTTTCTTTTCCTAATTTCCTCTTAAATCTTTTATGCGCCCGTTTCTACGTCACCTATTAGCTCTTTGACTTTTACTGAATACACACCGTCAATTTTACTGTTTTTTTTTTTCAGTCGAGAATGTTTTTGAGGAATCAGCCATAGACAAGTTACAATTCAGAAAATATTTTCTATTTGTAATGCATTCTCAAGTTCCTTACAAAATTTTAAATGACATTTTCACTCCTATACAAAATTATTTTTATAACTTTGGAGAAAATGGCGAACTATTCTATTACATATAAATGTCAACAGTTTTTTTCAAATGTCTGTTCCATGTTAAATATATGAGACATTTATATATTTTATGTAGCCGCAAACAACGCTGATAAGAAATGAGTAATACGTTAGAATTTTGCAAAAGTGTAATCAGGGTTTTGAGAAAAAATTAAATGGAGTTCTGAATTTCTTAAATAAATGTCATTTTATTTAAAGGGTTTATATATATATATATATATATATATATATATATATATATATTATATATATTTATGCATAAATTTTTGAAATATATTTGCATTAATTTAAAAAATGAACGATCGAACTTCCCAAGGCGAAATGAAGATGGCTTCAAACTTGATTAGGGGCGCTTACAGGTTGCACGTTTCAGTTTTTTGAAAAGTGTAGCTGGTTATAACAAGCTCTCATCACTATAATTATATAATTTGTAATCTGCTGACTCAAAATATGAATTGTTATTCCTCATATATCGATAAATGACGAGAAAACTCACACCACACCCCGCATATATATATATATATATATATATATATATATATATATATATATATATATAAGAATCTGTTATATTTTGTTGTTGAAGAGTAGATGCAGATCACCTATAGATAATATGACCAGAGAAATCAGCAATCGACTTTCCTTGGTAGTTTTCCGCATCAATCAAACTTCAGTGCATAGACACATGATCGCTTCAGGCGTGAAACTTGCAGTCAGGCTGCGGTGATGGTGTTTACTCATTCCCTCACGAGAATGAGATGTGACACAAGGTCGGATTAATGTGGCGACCCCAGCGCGTACACTCGGGCAGGGACAGAAATTCAGCTCAGCCCTCGCAGCCGTCGGTTGCGCTGGCCTCGGTGCGAGCAGAGACCCCTCCCTCTTGTGCATTAGAAGGGCGCGGCCTAAGGCAGCTGTTCCCCAGAGCTGGGCACCTCTTCAGTCAAATGTTCCTCATCAATTTCCTCTGTCCTCAGACAGAGAAGCCCAAGAGCGCACTCTGTCCAAGGAAAGAGAGACGCAACTGAAGAGATGATAAATAAAAGCGTACATTCCCCTCCAAGGAGGGGGAACACGTCGTTAAATGTCATTTTATTTAAAGGGTTAAAGGATGCAGTGATGCTTCATATATCACCATTTTCCCCTCTCTCTCTGTCAGTAGACGCTAATTTCATGCACACACACAAACACATATATATGTATGTGTGTGTGTATGTGTGTGTCTGTGTGCGCGCGTGTGTCCGGATAAAACTAAAATATTACAGCCATTCATGACAAAGTAAATATATATACAGACTCATTATCACCCAAGCCAGCTTTTTGTAAAAATATTATCATATGATTTGTATTTACGAATATATTTTAAAATTAAAATGCATTAGAATGTATTCGATATTCTCAGAATTAAAAAGTTAACACGAATAGTAAGAATTCTTATTCCAGATTGGGATTAGTGTTAGTTTTTACGTTTTAATTCTACTTTAAGCTTTACACGTATGAATTTTTTAAATTCTATTCTCTTTAATTTACTTTCACATCTATACTTGATAAAAGCCTAAGTTTAAAAAAATGAATATTAAATCAAAAATGTACATTTAAAAGAAGAATATTAAATACAATTATTTGACAAAATGTTTAATATCTATTTATTTAAATATTCGTGTGCGTGTCTGTGAATCTGTCTAAAAAATAACTATACAGACTCAGTACCACCCTAAAGGGCAAGTGTGTGTGTGTGTGTGTGTGTGTGTGTGTGTGTGTGTGTGTGTGTGTGTGTGTGTGTGTGCGCGTGCGTGTGTGTGTGTGTGTGATTGACTTATTAATATTTTTCGGACATCTTATAGAAATAATTTTTTACTCAATCTGTAAAAAAATAAACTTCATTAATTTTTTCAATTAATTTTTATTAAAGCAAAAACTATAGCGAACCTTGATTTTTCGATTTTCTTTTTAAATTCGTAAAACTAATATTCTACATGGCTAATGTTGACCGTAAGTAATGTCTGTCTCTCCTAATTGTTATTTAAGTAAAATTATCTGTTTTCTTTTTAAATACAAATATTAATTCAAAACTAAATTCTCAATGTATCTTGCTTCTATTTTTTTCAAAATGGTTAGTAATTAATGTTTAATGGTAAAACTGTATTTACTTTAACAAAAATCTACTCCAATATAAATAGTATATAATTATTTTTCTAAGAATTTAGTTTCGCTATAATTTTTGCTTGAAAAAATGATTAAATTAAATGTTTAAATATATTCCAATTTAAAGTTTATTTACTTTTTTATTAATAATATGAAAAATGAACTTTTATCTGAGTTTGAGTTGTTTGAAACAATATAAACAGAGTATTTATGTTAGTATTTCAATCGAAAAGCAAAATGCTCAGCAACCGCACTAAGCCCACCTCCGAGCGTAATAATGGAAGTGTGGTATTTTCCTAAATTTATTTATTTTTTAACAAACGAAAAAAAAGATGATGTTTAATTTTTAAAGATTGAATAAAAATTATTTTACATAACATCGCTGAAAAATATCAATAAATTTTCAATAATAAACTATTATTCTGAGATCTTCCGAGCAACACCAGGAATCCGCTATATATATATATATATATATATATATATATATATAGTGTTTGGGGGCAATCCTTCTTTTATGCATGTTTCGTTGAAAACGACTGACAAGGTGCAGTGGTTCGTATATTTTTTTTCTTTTCGGAGAATAGATTACATAAAAATCATCCGAATGATTTCCAAGGGCTTTAGCTTTTACCCATTATCAGGGATGAATTTTATTATTTTTAACTGAATACATATATATGTATATAGATTTTATAGATATATGTATATAGATTATATGTATGTATCTAGAGTTATATGAATGATTTATTTTCCAGACAGACTCAGCACATTGCGGCTGTGTTTATAGTTAATATTGTGTGTTGTCTGCTATTATATTTTTATTATTAATATATTAATTAATATATATTAATGTACTACTTGTCAGTTTATATCATATATTATATTCTTTCTTTTTCGTTTTAATTTTTACTTCCAGATGCAGTCGAACGTAAAGAACACTGCCGACGGGGCGTGTTCGCTTCCTTGAATGGCATATGACAACATATATATTCTGATATTCTCTTAATAGAAAAGTACCCTAAAAGATTTCATATTCTCCTAATAGAATAATATCGAACATATATTTTTATATTCTCTTAACAGAATACTACGGCATCATATATTCCTATATTCCTAATTGAAAAATGCTGCAGCATATATTCTTATATTCTCTTAATAAAAAAAAATACCGTAATATATCTTATATTCTCCTAATTGAATAATACCGAACATATATTCTAATATACATTTTAATAGAATACTATTCAACATATATTCCTATATTCTCTTAATATAAGAATACCGTCTCTTCTATTATTAATAGATAATATTCCAATTGGTGTAAACATGTTAAATGTTATAAGACGAGTTTAAAAGTTTATATTCGATAAAATTTAGTATTATACGAGTTCTAGTGACGGACACATTAGTATTTGTGTCCAGGTAAACCAAATTACTCATATTAAACTAACATAGACATATAAAGTCGTTTTTGTGTTTTTAGCAAAAGAAACTTAAAGAAATAAAATATTTGAAGGATTTTCTGTGTCTATGAAAAGCTACGTTATTTTTTCCTTTTTATATTAGAAAAAACAATACAATGATGATCCATTGCTTTTCAAATCTTTTGTCATCGCGTCACTTTTCCTACTAATACTTGGTTGTGCGTCCCTCCAATCGAAGATCAATCGTATATTTCGTTGACATTTAAAAAGAGACATTAAAACGTTGATACTGCATTATATGCGGTGAATGAGACCTCCAGATTAAAAAAAAAGAATCTTTATATTTCAATAAAATACTCCATTACACTGAAAATTTCAAATAAAATTTCAAACAATATTTAATTGAAATCAGCAGAAAAATGTCTGAACACGCGTACATATTCATGTAATATTAGATCATGGTCGCAGAAATCTTTTGAAAGCCATGACTGGATTCTCCTGCTTGTGTAGCATGGTGCAGAGTCCTGGTGCCAGGGTATTCCAGCAGTCACTCTCTTGAACAATGTAGGCTTCCGAGTTGAGTCTGATGCCCTGCGGAAGAATGAATGGAGGCATAACGTCGCTATCACTAGTGGTCACTTCAAACGCAATGATGTTGATTGGACATTTGCTTTCTATCACTCTCGGTACAATATTCTGGTGAAATGGATAACGGCATGAAATGGGAAATAGGAGAGCCGAGTTCGAATTCCAATTGGATTCCTTACATTCAAATGTGCGCGCGCAAATAAGTTTCTCGAAAGGTATGAATCCATCTCATCCCCACTTGGTATGGAATAGACTGTATCCTATAGCCTTGATTGGTAACCAGTCTTCTGTACAATGAAACGTTAGCCTACTGCGGGAAAATCTTCAGTCTAGGCACTCATTAAACGAAAAAGACATGAAGGCCGAAGCGTGTATCACGTATCACGGAATGGGTTAAGGCAACTCCCATTGTTTCCTCAACAGTTTTCATATTTTCTCTTTTATCTTGATTTTTGCAAAATCAGCAAAGCCAGATTCACACTAAGAATTTTTGAGCAACCAAATACAATTAACAAACCTCCTTTTGTCTTTTTTTAGGTACTATACTGAAATTTGTCTTCACACACAAATCCCATTTTTAGTTATTTAAACATTGATCTTTCCTTATTATATTCTTTTATTCTCTGCATGTTAGAATATAACTTATTCAGAATATCAAATATATTCAGATAGATAAGCCAATTTTAAATTGCAAATTTCGTCATGAAAGATTTCAAAGAATTGTGTGTTATCGACACGTGCAAACATTTTGTACATTCCATCTTTCAGTTCATAGATACGACGTAATACACGATTTCGTCGACAATCAACGAAATCCCACGTGCAGAAAGAGATTTCATTTTTTAGAACACATTCTATGGTATCAATTTTTAGAAAAAAATACGATATAAGAGTTTTACATTTGATACAATTTTTCATATTTAAGTCATTCATAAGTGTTAGAAACCCTTGACGTATTATTATTATTATTATTATTATTATTATTATTATTATTTTAAATTAACACATTAATGCCTGCTGTCGCATTTTAGAGACAGTGGCCACTCATGGCTAATTGATAGAAAACATTAATTACACTATTTACGTTCGGATTATTGATTTTATCTTTGTTGTTTTTATCACAATGTTTCGGTCAAAGGTCAGAAATTCTCATCGTAGAAATTCAGGCAAAAGTTCAGTAGAATCCAATAATCCTTTCATAAACTCTCATCTTCCCAACAGTCGGGGCCGCTCAGTGTTACTGTACATTTTACCATAAGTACTACTTCCTGGAAATTCAGATTGATATATTGTTTGACGCAGCTGAAACGATTAACGAGGTGATTCCACTTCAAACAATGGCGTGCAATTTTATTAGTGCCCTTTACGAAATGTTTCACTTTACAGCATTATACATCTTTAGTTAAACATGGAGCTGCAACTGCTTCAAATAATTCTTTATTACACTTTAGTTTATAATTTAATTCATAATCCATTAATGTCCATCATTCCGGACATTAATTAATGTTAGGTCGGCTGTAGTCGGGATCATCGAGTCAATGCGAACGATCTTTTCCTTAGCTTCATAGTATGTGCTTCACCTGGGCTACATACAGCTTTGAATTCAGAGTTTTCCTTCTCCTAGACCGGTTGCTATCCACGGCTATAGAACCCAGTCTGTCGTACTATTTAACCCGTCCTGGAGCGATAAGTGTTAGATTTATAACTTCCGAATGGTATTAGCAAGTAAGGGAATGTAATGAACTCGACTCGAATTCGAATTTGAAACCTATAATTAATGCTGGAGTTCTATAACCCTATAATTAATAAGGGTTTTTTCATATTTATAATTTATAGCTGATTTTACGGGGCACATTAATGGGTTAACGCCTCACTAAGTAACAATAAATCAGTAAATATTCCTGTCACCAGTTTGCATTTGTCCAAAACACTTACATTTCATTTGCACCATATTCAAACTTTCAGAACAATGTTTCTATCTAGAATCTTTTTTTCACATGAACCACCACTTTGAGGAACAGGTTCCCATAATCAAACTCCCGGAATAATTCAGTCGGAACTGTTTTCATAAGCAAACGAACTAAATTTTAACTATCAAGAAACTTAAAGTTCTTGAAGAGGCATGAAATAAATCAGTCAAAATACGGAAACTAAAGATCTTGAGTGGACAGCATTAATTGCGATCTCCAATAAAAACGATTTAAATATTACGTTTAAAATAACACATGTGATCATATCATCTGATATTTTCTAACCTATAATGATAGTAATACAAGTAAAATAAATATTTTCAAACTGTTTTATTTTCCGGCAGTTCAGATTTTTTTTTTCCTATAAAACATGCTATGTCACTTCCACGTCGTGGAATTTCCTTTGTGTTCAAATTTTTTAAAGAACGTTTCACTCTAACACCTTTTCCCCGTGAGCTGCCACTTTATGGAACAGGCTCCCATAATGGGCTTCCGCGACCGATTTAGTCCTGACCTATTCAAGTCATGTAATTATCGTAATCTTTATTCAATCTCATAATGTCCATTTCTTACAACATTCTCTGCATTTAATGCCATTCACCTCATTCAGAAATGTCATTCTGTTGTGGACACCTCGATTCCGAATGAAATTTAATAAAATAAAGCCTAGCCACACTTTCTAAGAAATCAAATAGGTGGAGATTCACCAAAGTATATTCAGATCTAACGTCATAGATGCTTAATATACCTTAACTCTGAAATCCTATGATACATAAATGAGGATCTCTATAGACACCGACAAAGTGTTCCAAAATATGTTGACGAATATTGAGTATTATAATAAATTATAATTTATTACCGTTTTTCCAAATGTAACGACGAAAGTGTCATGCGAACTGATCATATGTGGCGTTTAAAAAACTCACTGCAAATTTTAGTTTTGCATGGAAATAGCATCGTACACCGTGGAAAAAAATGTTCTCTTCAATGACATCAGACTGCACACATCAGGAATAACACAGTAAAATTTCTCAACCCAGTTGAACACTTCTACCCCGGTCATCGTATTTACCTGCATATTGGAATAATTCAAGACCGCTGCATATTACCTGCAGATTGCAATAACTCACGGCCGCTGTATATTACCTGCACATTGCAATAATCCGTGGCCGCTTCAAAGCGCTTTCGTAGGGAGAATGTCTCTAATGAAATCCAGATTAATGAGTTTGTCCAAAACATTTTCACGTCTAAATCAGCAGAATTGTACACAAAAGTTATCGAAGACATAATTAGTATTTGCAGATATTGATGAATGTATAGTTGAATAAAATGTGCTGTAATTTTGAAGAATATAATTGAACAAATATAGGTAAATTATTTATGACTCAGTAAATAATCCTTCACAACATTAAAATACCTTTATTATTAGAAGTAACGCATATGCTCGTGTATAGTGCGAGTTTTTTTATGTTCAGTTTATACGCAAAAATTGGGGTCGCACTATAAACAAGTAATTTTTTTGAAGAGGTTAAAATATGCTTTTTCGGTATGTTTTTTTTTTTCTGGAGAAGTTAGAATTCATGGAAAAAATGCACATGTTATACTACGCTTGAAGTCGGCTTATACACGTGTGTTTACGGTACATCTTAGAATTTCTTTTCAACATTAATACTGTTTTATAATCTCTTCTTTCGTAAAAGGAGCGGTCAGTTGCCAGCAAGTTTCTTCTGCCATTATTATCACACGGTTCATTAATCTTTGTATTGTATAATTTATCATTTATAGCATTTCTTACATCACTATTAAACAATTCTAATAGTCATGTCTATGGTAATAATACAAAACGGAATTTCTTTAACATTCATTTATATATTCTGGTCAAAACAATTATTGTACAATTGCAGATTGAACTATAGACTCTGCATTTATGCCATTTCATTCATTCTGAAATAACTTCACCAATTATATAAATACGTTAGTAAATATTTTAATAAATTTTTAAACACTAGACTGGCGTGTGTTGAAATTCTCACATTATTTAGTATTGCTGAAGTTATCGCTAAAAGTTTTTGTTAAGATTTACAAACTCTACGTTTTGTTTAATTTCGCATATACATCGATGAAATTTGAATAAGCTGATTTGTTTGGAAAATAATTTGACAAAAACCCTACTTAGCGGTTTAATAATTTCTTTAATTTAATTTATAGGGCTTCATAGTAAACAATATTTGTTAAGAAAGTTCCTAACAACAAAGAAAATGTTCTTAGAATGGCTTATGAAACATATAACTGACCATACACAAATATTTCTTTCTGAAGCCAAATTCCAAATTTTGAAGCATTAGGCTTGTGATTTGTTTATAGTTCCCGCCAAGGCAGAGTACATTGGAAACTGGATTCTTGTATATATCAAAACTTAAAGCAGGACCGGTGCTAGGTTCTTGCTCCCAACACACCAAAATTTGATTCGCACCCAATTCTCTTCTACATGCCAATTCCAAAGTTCCCCAATTTTGCAGAGAGAGGCAGCACATTTTTTAAATTATCAAAAATAATAATCCAATTTAAATGAAAATTACATGACATATTCATCAATCATTTACTTTTATAATGTATAGATTTTTTTAAAACAATCTGAGAAAATTGTATTCTTTTCGTGATAAACACCAATATTTTTATGACTTAATTTTACTCGAAAAAAATTGTTTAAGCCGCAAATTTTTACATTTCCATAAAAATTAATCGTAGATCCATCACCACTGAAAAAAAAGTTTTAGAAAGTTTCCGACACAACACAAACGGGATTGTCTTAAAAATCTGTTTCAAAAACACTATATCATGTGTTGAAATCTTTAAACATTTTTATTTTTTAAGCTATACTTGTCACCTTTTTAACTTTCAAGATATGTAAAAAATAGGTACTAGAGATTTTTTTTAATAACTAGCCGTGAACTTCTGGTTAGGATTACTATTAGTAAAAAATATCAGAGATCCTCAGTGTATGATCTCGAGATAAAAAAATGAATTTATCGAGATATATTACCCTCTTAATTGATTTTAAAGAATTAAGAATTAAAAAAAAATAAGCGCTACTGAAATTACAACTTCTACCCACTTCCCCAATAGTAGGCATGAGACTCCCAGAGAGATTCGCTGTAGTAATCACAAGCAATGTAAATTATTATTGAGTAAAAAGTACCCCCACCCACCGAAAAAAAAAACAAAAAACAATGTAATGTCAGTTTAAAAATAATTTAAAAAGGTGGCGGATGGCCATAAAATAGTGCTGAAAAAATGGCAGAAGCCATAACGGGGTCCCACATAATGCCCCCCCCCACACCGGACTGAAAGTTTTGGGGGTAAGTCGTGCCGACCCTGAATTAAAGAAAAGACATGCAAAAAACAATACTGCATTTTTATTAAATAAGTATTTGATATTTTAAACACTAAATTGTATCTGAAATAGTGGGATAATAAAAAACAATTTCTTTCGAAAAAAATAATGAAAATTTATTGTATTTGCTACGTACCCTAGTAAAACCAATTGTATTTTGTATCACCTTTAGTTGTTTGCACTTCTCCCTGATTTCGATCGTGCAAAATATAGCTATTTAAAGTGTGTGACAGAGAGACTAACGGAAGTAATAGAATTTTATATATAAATATTGTGTTTTACAGAAAAGAGTCTCTGAAGCATAGAAACGACTATTTCTAATTATTTAAGCTTCTTTAATTGTTTGATTTTGACATCTGTAATTCTTAGATAGATTTTAGGCTATTTCATCATTCTTGTGTTTTAATTTTATTACGAATATAGCAACAACTTATAGAAGTGCATATCATTTAATGCCATTTTCTATTTCTACCAATTTTCGGTCAGATCCCTTATACTGAAACGCCTGTTTCGCAAAACCTGTAACTACAACGGATAAATTTAAAATTTTAAAAGAACTATAAAATCTCTCGTGTATTTAAAAATTCCTATCAGAACGGAATGCAAATTTTATTGCAGTCACAATAAATGTGTTTTTGTAATTTACTCCTGAAGATGAACTTGTAGAAGATCGAAAATACTTAAAAAAAAAAGAAAAACATCGACATCTTTCTTGATAAGGATCTGTATAAAAATAAGTATACACAATATATTCACATTATTCGATGAACCATGTTTGAATATATATATATATATAAGAAATGCTTGCATGTGTGTGGTAATATGTGAAATTGTGTTATTGATACATAATTCAAAAATACGTGTTCAAGTGTTTCGGTGTATATGGATAAGTATTTATATAACATTTTACCTTTTATATCTAAATACGCACGTTAGCCAATGTTTTTGTTCGCGCTCTAGGGTGATCTTTCTTGTGAGTGCAGACGTGTGGTCTTTTTATTTGCTGAAAATAGTAGCATATTATTCCTGGAATTTCTGAGCTTATGCGGTAAAAATAAAAACTAAAAATTAAATTTCAGTTTGGCGCTGTTCTTTGATGTCAGAAGTATAACTTTTTATTTAGCTGTCACTTTCAAATTTTTGCTTAAAAGCAATAGAAATTTATAAACACACTCACGCAGACACACTCTCTTATATAAAGATGAAACACTATGACATTTTATATCTTATTGTGTTCATATAAAGAAACTTGCCCGTTTAACTATTCTTATCACCCACCTGATCACACTAAGATGTGAATAAATTATTACAGTAGACTATGGTTTAATCGACGTCAGTGGAAACTGACAAACATCGTGTTAACATAAAAAATAGATTCCGTATATATTCATCTAGCAGGGGTACCTGGCACGGATTACATATTTTTTAAAAAATCATTTTACCCCAAACAAGGCAGGAAAACCACTAGTACAGAGAGGGTTACAGGGGAGAAAAGACAGAATATAGGGAGGATTGAGGAAAGGACAAAAGATGATAGGGATTCAAGAAGACAGAAGAGAGCGATTGACGTTGAATTTAAATTTTTGAAGATTTTAGTTGTCAGAGAAGCAAATAAAGAGAAGAGGGTTCCACAGGCGGGAAGTGTGAGAAGAGAATATTTTGGAGTAGAAAAGGCGGTCGCATTTAGCTATTTCAACAATAAAGGTTGGGGCCTAGATGCCAAAGTATTAGCACGTTTAAATTCATGTAGTTGGGGAAGCAGGGAAAAAAGTTCATCAGAGTAGATACCATGAAAATATTTGTAGAAAAGGCAAAGGGAAGCCACGTCGCGTCGGTGAGAGAGTGATTGAAGACGAGATGCTATGCCAGGATCGATTACATTACAGATCCTTATTTGGATATTAATAATAATAATAATGATTATCGATCAATCTAGGTATTGTTTTTGGTGCCCGGCCTTTAATGAGACAGAGATTCTACCCAGATATCAGTTCGATAATTTAGATAATAGTGCGATGCTCATTATGTAAGTCGAAACGGTCAGTGGTTGGAAACAAAGAACAATCAACTCTAAACAGTCAATATTCGCAAGGGAAAATATACGTAGGTACGTAAAAGCAAAAGATTCAGCAATAGCTGACCATTTGATAAAAACTCAGCATGCTTAGTCTATTACCCCAGGTATATTCTCAGAGTTGAGGTAATTCTAGTTATCACTTGAAGGTGTTGTAATCAGTGTACATTAAGTCCTACCAGCCATCTCCTTGTAAGCAAAATAAATGCTGGTTGGGATTAAAGGATTTTAGCCTTTAAGTGTCATACCTTCTTCTGTATAACAATTGTCTTGGTTCTTATATTTTTGAATAGCTGTGCATATATTTAATTTTCGGTTTTGGCTCTGATGTGAGAGCCCGATAAATCGGATAATAATTTTTTTTTTTACTTTTTTGATATTTGTTGTCATATTTCGATATTAGCTTTTTCTGGTAATGTATTTTTGTCAGTCCCTCTTTTTTTTATGAATTTTCTTTTAATATATCTGTTTTTTTCGCATTACTAGAAAATTGTATAGTTGCAATAATAATAATAATAATAATAATAATAGAATAGTATGCTATTTAAACAATATTCCTTACTTTAAAGTGTTGTCATTAGTTAAATATACAAAGAAAAGAATCGTTAATTCTGTTCTAAATATTTAGTTTGGATGTGTATCACGATTTAACAACAATATTCAAACTCTTATATCTAAACACATACTAAAACCACATGTGTCCTGGTTTAGCATGTTCCAATTATGATTTTGATAAATATTTTTCAACATTTCTCTAAGGAAAAAATTGTTAATACTACGACAGTAATTTTTTAGGGTTAATCTTGTTCTATGGGATAACAGTCATCTTGTTTAAGAGAGCTCATTGGTATATTTCATCGCAAAAGTTTTGTAATTTTAAGAGAAAAAGACATTATTAATTGAAATGATTTTAAAGGCATTATTTAAATCTTTTCCTTTTGAAATTGATTTATTTTTTTTGTGCCACTGTTTTATTTGAGAAAAATAATATATGTTTTGGATCCATACTCTAACCAATTTCATTTAGTTTCATTCAGTTTAAGTTCTAGCTGATTTGTTATTAAATATCACGCATTGTAATAATAGAAGATTTGCTAAACAGAGTAAATATTGTAAGAACTCGGAAGGAAATTTACTTGGGATGATTTTGAATTAAATCAATTTGTATACATTTTTAACTTGGTAAATTGCTTTCTCTTTTAATTACAGTAGCATTTTTAGATAAAAATTATGACCAGACTCATTAGGTTGAACAACAGATGCATTGATTGTGTTGCTTTGTAAAAAATCACTTTGTGTTCACATAATATTTTAATTAACTTTTTAGGTTTCTCCCATGTATTCCTTATGGCAATTATAACATGTGATAGATAAATACCTCCTTCAAGTATTGGCTTACTGTTTTGTGGTGCATCAATTTGTTTATAGTTTTAAATGTCGTTGTAACAGACATTATTTTAAGCTTTTCGTTCTTTTCAATTTTAGTTGTGATAGAGTTGATGGGAAAAAATATATTTATTTGTTGTCTTTGTCAGAATGGCCCATTCTTCGATTTTTAAATACTTTTCGACCCATTCCTTTCACGTTCAATATGAAATAATTAGGATATTGGAAGTATTTATAAAAATTTTCGATGTATCTGTAATCTCCACCTAGATATTGGGGTCTAAAACAGAAACAAACAATACTATACATTTCAAAGATATGATAGACTGTAATGTCAACGGCCTATATCTAAGTGTTCATTACAAATCAAGTAATAAAAATTATCTCATGAATTTCTATTCTTACCTCAATAAAATCCAATATATATATATATATATATATATATATATATATATATATATATATATATATATATATATATTGTTGTGGTACGATTCACTTAATTTACATAGTGGAGTACCGACCATATAAATATGGTTAGTACCGGGAAGACGGGTGAGGAAGAAGAGATCTAATCCAGAGACTCTGCCCGACTGCGTCTAAGTCAACCCATTCTACAGGAACGGTCTTCCCAAGAATATACCAAAACTATCTGCAAATATTGTGTACACTTCCTTGCTTCAATACATTTTGTTTAAGTACATTTTGCGTTGTATTATTATTATTCCATGCTTTATTCAAGTTTCAACATATATACACGTACATACATACATACATACATACATACAGAAAAAGGGCGAGAATCCTTTATCCGAAATTCTTGGGAGTGGAACGGCTTCGTTTTCAGATTTCTTCCGTATTTTAGAATAAAGGATATTTACTTTCTCTATAGTATCTACAAAATGGGCCAACTTGGGAATGGAACCCAAACATAAACACGATATCCATTTATATTTTATAACACCGCTTATACATAACCCTGAATGTAGTTTTATATAAATAACATATACCCTGAAAATAGTATTATATAAAATTTAGTAAATTTTATGTACATAAAGATACAGATAATGACGCTATTCCTGTAATGTTCACACGGATTTTTACGTGGAGAAATGAAAATGTCAGGTAAAAATATTGTTTTGTACTTTCTGTAGGTGTACAAAAAATGATCACAACTTACAAAAATATATAAATGCAAACCTTTTTGGCATTTTGAAGAATATTTTTACTGAACACGAAACACCTGGTAAGTGACCCACGATCGAAAGTGTTGCTGAAATGATCGCTAAAAAAACAAAATAAAAAAATGTAGATTTCGTTGCTGGGTTTTCAGTAAATTTCCATTTGTAACAAGTCATGATAGTACCTGAAAATCTTTCAAATTTTGTAGGTTTTCGGATTTGGGAATTTCGAATAAACCTACCTCAACCTGTATATACCAGTAATAGAAAAGTTATTGATAATTAATCTGAATGTTATAAAAAGAATTCTATCGTTATTAAGGAAGCTTGAGCTTTAAAAGCGAAAAATGTAGTTATACTTATAATTTGTTGAATGATTGTTATAAGCTTTGGAAATTGCGAACAATTTGAAAAGAGATCTTGCCAAAATCAAAAAAGAAAATTGTGTTGGTTGTCATAGTTTCAAATGAGAATTTAGTTTAGAATGTTGCGAAATAAATTCGAAAAAATTAAAAGCGAAATCAGCAAGCAATTTTAATTAACTCCTAAGAACATGTTTAAAATATTAATATTATAAATAGAGAATATTTTCAGAATATTATGAACAATGGCGAAAGGCGCGAAAGCAATCAAACTGCCCATGTTAAGTAAACATCTCAATGGAAAATATGCAGGTCTGTCGAAAGAAACATGCAAAATGATTTCGTAAGATAATTCTTAGAAATAATTATAAAATTATATTGCATTGGCTTGATGTCAAGATGAGATGTTCTTCTCGTTGATAGAAATAACAATAAGAAGGCAGAGTAATGCTTTGGTCTAGTATTGTAAACAGCAATGTTGTCTGTCTTCAAGACTGATAATGTCAAGTTTATTTCGGAGAATTATTTTAGATTTCAAATGAGTGAGACATAGTAATCATTTACTATACAAGTAGTATAAGAATAATATATGTCTACATTAAATCCAAAGAATATATTCATGCAACACAACGCTCCTTCATATTCATCAAGTTGGCAAAATAGTCTTTATCAAATGTTTTAAAGACGTAAAGCTGATGGGATTCCCCGAAGCCTTTCGTGATATAGATAGCTTGCGGTTTAATATTAAACGATTTAGATATATGAATAGAAAATGATATTAAATCAAGCGAATTGTCTGGGCGAAACAATAAAACATTTCTACTGAATGTAGTCTTAAAATTTCAGTATGAATGTTGAAGGAAATCAACTGATAATCTTACGCTAGTAACGTCTGATAAGGAAACAAGGTTAATTATTTAAATCGTAAAATAATTGTTTATTCATTTGTGGAATATCTGTCTATATTTCTGTGGTGAGGTATTGTAATTATTTCTTCTTCTTTTATGTGCCGTGTCAATTCAGGACAAAGGCAATCATGGCTCAGAAGGTATTTAAAATGTGGAGAAATGATTAATCACCGAGATTATTAATTGAAATTCATTTGAAAGGCTTTCCGCGAGCAAAGGAATGGTAAAATCATAAACCTAAGAAAGAATGCATGATTTTTTTTCTTTAATACAAAGAGATGAGAATCCGAAACATAAGAACCTGGACATAGTAGGTGAAAATAAATTAGATAAAGAAAGGTTTATATAATGTGTCCTTTTGAGACGAGAACAGTGCAAATTGAAGACAGTGACCGATGACACGCCGAAGTTTGAACTCGCAAGATTTTGGCAGTTAAAGAAGATCACAAATCATACCTTTGTCATAGGTTCTCTTGACACGCTGATTGAGAGAATAGACATAGATAAAAAAAAAATGGTATTGATTGCACAGTGGAACCGTTTTAGAAAAGAACACTCTTAAGGAACAGTGAGAATTATCTGAAAAATTCACAGGAAAAAGGCACGATACGTAAGGCTGCTAATTCTGAGCCGTAATTCATGCGAGGATTACCTGATATAAAAATTTTATCTTAGGAAATACTGGAATAATAATAATAATAATAATATTAATAATAATAATAATAATAATGATAATAATAACGTGTTTCCTTATTGATATCGCAGTCCCTACAGACTGCAATGTATCTTTGAAGATCTTCAAAAAGATATCAAAATACAAGGACCTTGAAATTGAAATCTCAAAAATGTGGCAAATGAGAACATCCACAATTCCTGTTGTAGTGGCATCTCTCGGATTGGTTTGAAAATACTCCAGTAGACTAATTGAAGAGATACCTGGAAGTCCATGCCTTAAAGAAATAGAAATAATGTTGTCACGAGTACAGACCACATCTTACGAAGGGCTTTATCTATGTAAATTATGATTGTGTTTTTGTTTTTTTGTTTTTTGTATTTTTGTTTTTTTTGTTTTTTTGGTCAGTGTTTTTCACTTTTGGTCAGTGTTTTTTTGTTTTTTTGGTCAGTGTTTTCATGATGCTATTTCTAACCTTACGTCTCTGGGCGGGACCCGGAAAGAAATGTGTACAGACCAGAAATCAAAGGATATAAAGTAATAATAATGATGATAATAATAATAATAATAATAATAATAAATAGAGAGATGTTATCCCTGATAGAAAACAAAACAAAAACAAATCTAGACCTCCAATCGATTGTGAACTGGGGCAGGAATTGGCTGGTCAACTTTAATGCTTCAAAAACAAAACTGCTCTCTATTAATCACCACAGAGATCCTTCCCTGCCCTCCATTAGAATGTCTGACGCTCAACTTCGAGAGCACCTCTGCGGCTGCTCGGTCTCACGTTGACTGCTGACCTGAGACGGAACAAATACATTGAGTCAATTGCTTCGTCCACCGCAAGGAAAGTTGGCTCCCTGTGCCGCGCCAGGAAATTTTTCTCCCCGGAATCGATCCTCCAGATCTACAAATCAACAATTCGCCCTTGCATGGAGTATTGCTGCCATATATGGTCTGGAGCCCCTTCTGTTTGCCTCGGGGTTCTTGATAGGCTCCAGAGGCGGATATGCAATATAATTGGCCCTGTTCTGGCATCTCGTCTACAGTCACTTTCTCACAGACGCGCCGTCGCCTCTCTCTGTCTTTTTTTACAAATACTTTCATGGCAATTGCTCCGAGGAGCTGCATTCGCTGGTTCCCAGACTTCATGAGTTCAAGCGCCCTACGAGGCTGGCATCCCGCTCTCACCCTTTCACTGTCGAAACTCCTAAATGTAGCCGTCTCTTCTACTCCAATAGCTTCATGTCTCGCACCTCTCGCCTGTGGAACTCCCTTCCCTATTCCAGTTTCCCTGAGAGCTATAATCTCCAACTATTCAAATGTAATGTCAATCGACATCTCCAGTTGCCTTGATCTATCCACTATCCTTCTCCTCATCCTTTCTTCTATCACTCCTATCTGATCTTGCTCCAAATTTTCTGTAACCCCTTGCGTCCTAGTGGCTTCCCGCCTTGCTAAACAAAAAAATGCTTAAAAAAAAAAATATATATATATTTATATATATATATTATGAAATATATAAATATACTTTGATTTAAAACAAAATCTGATATTTTTTTAATTTCAAAAAAAAATACTGATGTGATCATCAGAAAACTTGTTTGGAAAACAGAATTTTCTGCAAAACATCATTCTTTTAAAAGATATCTTAAAGTTACTGGCAATTATTTCACCAACTGAAAATCCATTAAAGAAAAAGTTTTTTCTGCCCAGAACAGAACTTCACAATGTATTGAATACCTTTTTTTGAAAAAGATAAAATAATTGGTTTAAACCCTTACCTGACCAAAAGTAAGAACTTTTAAAATATTTTTATTTTCTAAAGATACCTTCAATTTAATGTACATCATCAAAGCCGATTATTAAATCTATCAACAAAAAAACAAGAGAAATATCAGATAAATCATTAAAAAAACACAAATAAAACAGCAATTGAAAAAGCAAAACAAATATTACGTCAAAATAATTCGGCCTCCGGGAAATTTGGAGGTGACGAATTATTTCGCAAATGTTTTTATAAGCTCTACTGATGTAGACCAAACTTTTACCTATCAGTGGCTGACAGGCGCTGATTACAACCAAAAAAATAGAAGGATATTCATATTTTAAAACAATTTTCACGAAACAGGACCAGCCAGCGAATTACCATTGTAATGTCTACCTGCAATCTCTCCATTCCATCGTATGTGGAGAAAAATAAAATCACAATTTCTGATTCTATCCGAATATCAACTGCCTGTTTACGGAGTGATGAGGATTGTTGTTCAAGTATAGTCAATGGTCAATAGACACGATCATCGTTTTCTCAGGGAAATTCCGTTGGTTGAACAAAATTGAATAATGAAAACGCAGAACGAAATGAGTTTTTTATCATTCTGAAATTTTTTTCTTCAGACTAATTTTATAAATCCAGTAGAAAAAAATGGTATAAACATCAACTTAAATCAGTCATATAAAATCATACGAGCACTATTCCATGAGATTTTATGATTCGTGACGTCAAACATATAAAAGTAAATAGAGCAGAAATTGTGCTTTAAGACTACAGAAAAAAATATAAAAATACATTCACATTGAAAAGAAACAGTGTTCTGGTAGAGGATGCAAACAGTTGTCAAATACTTTAAAACGTTTGATAAACTCATACAAGAATCTCAAGATACATAGAATATAAAATATTAAAACTATTATATTATCTTAGAAAACAGGAATTGTTATTAGAACGACCAATTAAATAAGGTGAATTAATTCCTGTTAGGAAGGATTCTTCCCACGAACAACTTTATTCTGACCGAATCCAAAAGGATATCAAACCGATGAATTAATTAAATATAATTTCAAATCGTCTTGGTTTATTTATCTAAAATATTTATCATAAAAAAATTTTTGAAATGCTCCAGTTGGAAATAACTTGGTAAATGATCTGGCTCCAGGGGAAAACAGTTAAAATGAGCGCAGAGAAAAAGTTGAGCCGAAAACGGAATATGAATCTAAATTTGCTAAGGGCCAGTCCAATTTGAAATCTCTTCGTCACTATGTCAAATTTGGAACAGTTTATTTGATGTTTTCTTCCACATCAATCTAAAACGGGTTTCAATTTTCATAAAAAAAAAAGACATATAATCATCAAGGGCAAATAAATGTCGAAAAAACCGTCCATTTACTTTCAATCAATTTCTGTTGTTTTTTCTGTCAGATTTCGATTCATTAATTATATATATATATATATATATATATATATATATATATATATATATATAATATTTTTGACTCTTTTCAATTCGAAAATTCGAAATAAAGGTCAATAGATCAATTAAAAATGAAAAAAACAGCCCGGCTTCGATTAAATTATAGTCAACAATGGTTTGCAGGACCATAACATAAAAAAAAGGAAAATACAGAGATTTGGTGCAAAATTTAACAACATTCCAAAACGACCCTAAAAGCAGAATTTTAATTCAGAGTTTTCCTTCTCAAAAAAATAATATCCAATATAGATTTTAGTCTGTCAACGCCAGAACCCATAGCTATATATATATACATGTACAGAACAGTGGGCTATGATAAGTTTTTAGCCACCATTGACTTTGTCTTGTGTAATAAACATTTTTCTTTTTTTTTTTTTAACCCTGTTCGTAACAGTTACTCTCATCAATGAACGATAGTTTAATTATGTAATGTAAAAAATCTATAAAAAAAAAGGAAACTTTTGAAAGATACAAGATCAAATAATAAGATGGCATCCAGTGTGTCAAGTCAAATAGAGAAATTGTTAGGTTTTTCAGGTTAATCATAAAAACGTTTAATAATAAAGAAATTTAATGAAGAAAGCCATTGTTAGAGAACAACGTTGAAAGGAAAACCAAGCATCGTGTCTGAGCGAACAAAAAGGGTACTGAATAAGGATTTTCAAATAGACCCAGAGAGTCAAGATGTCGCCAACAGCATGAAAATATTTAAACAGAATGCGAAATTAATAACTCTGAAAAAGCTAGGACAAAAAAGAGTTTCAAAAAAAGAAGCCCTTGATTTCAGAGGTTAACAGGAACAGGTATAGATTGGATTTTGGAATTGAGAGCAAAGAAAATGAATTTTTAAGTCTATAATTTGCTCAATGAAAGAAAATTAAAAATAAAAAAAAAAAAATCAAAATTTTAATTGGAGAATTTTCAGAATGTCAGAATGAGACTTGGAACCCTGAATGTCAAAGGCATTTAAAATGTAAAACATGGAAGGATTGAAATAATTTTTGGGATGCTGTCTGGTTGGGAGGAAAGAAATGACTGATTCTTGTCGACTCAAAGTTGAAATTAAAATAATGTCTAATAAGCAAAAAAGGACTAATCTCCTGCAGTCCCTTTGAAATGCAAATAATTTGAAGAATTAATGTCTAATTTTTCAAAATACAAGGACCTTGCCATATCGAAAACGAATGGTAAAGTATCCCTGTTCCTGGTTGAAAATCAAGGAAACAAAAAGATTGCAGTGGAAGCCCAAAATCCTGACATGAATCTCAATGGATAGAAAAATTGTAATCCACCTTGACCCAAACAGAAAAATGCTTTAACAAAATTTTGAAAATGGAAAGTGGCAACCTTAAAAAAATTAACAAACGAATGGAAACGTAAATGGATCAAGAAAGAAAAATTAGTTGATCAAATCCATGAGATAAAGAATACAATCCAGTTAAAAAATGGATGCAAATTTTCTTAAATCGTATACTTGTTCAAAAAACTCGTTTATTTAAGTTTAGGTTACACCAGAGATACGTAATTAAATTTTGAATATTGGACGAGGAATGTAATTTATTTCAATTGATTCAAAAAATATTTCTTTTTGAAAACTGTTTTTGTCCTTGTATATACTTCTGATTCGTATGGAACCTCATCTGTTTATAACTCTGATCTAAATTAAAAACTTAGCATTTAAATCCAATTCTCCTGGAAAATATCAAACAAAAATAAATATGAAATAATGAATGAAGGCATTCAATTCAGATATGTTTGTCCAATGAGTATTTGGTTGATTCACTATTTAGGTAATTCACAAAAAGTATAAAAGATTAATATTATAAGATTAGGCAATATATACACTAGAAGGATGTCAGTATTGCAATGCGCAATATTTCGGTATGGTATAAACATCACATTGAATCACTCATATCAATCTGTAGAAATTTCTTAAATTAAATGAAGACTGGAATATTCATTTAAAGTCAAAAAAAAATACAAGCAAATAGACTTGTAATTGTTTGAATACCTACCATCAAAAAAATAATCCCAGATTGAATATATCTTAATTTTAAATAATAAAATAAAGTTAAGGAAGATGACAAAAATTGTTAAGCCTAATAAGAATCTTGAATTTTAAATGTGGCACATTAAAGCGACTGTCAGACTTATAGTAATCTATTCTTGGGGAAACAACACCAAATGGAACAGAAGGGATGTCGAAGAGGTACATATGGTTACAAAATCATTTTAAAAATTAATTTGTTTAAAAATCTTTATTTGATAATTATGATTTTAATAAACTTATAAGTCTGAAACGTCTTTCCGTATTTCATATCTTTTTTTGTTTCATTATTTCTCTAAAAATAAACTTCAGATAATTCAAATTTCCAATTTATTTTTCCGATTTTGCCTAAAAATCAATAATAATAAATAATGGTCCTTGATATAATCAAAAAAGGTAAAAATAATAACAATTTGGATAGATTACCGTAAAGCCTTTGATAGTGTCCCACACTCTCGGATCTTTAAGGCTTAAAAATGTACATAGGTTCCTCGGTGATAGGAAATTTCTTTAAATATAGCATGGGATTGAAGAAAATCACATTATACCTGTATCATATTATACCTAAATCACAACAGTGGTACTGCCATTTCCAACTGTTTGAATATCCGACGAGGAATCTTTCAAGAAGGCTCCCTAAACCCTTTTTTCTGTCTGTCTTTATCCCCTTTTTCGCATGAACTAAACTAAATTATCTATAGATATAAAGTAAAGAAGAAAGTATTTAATAACCTACACAACATGGATGATCTCAAACTCTTTGCTAAAGACGACAATGAGTTGAAGTGTCTCCTCAATACTATAAAATGGTTCACTGACCACAGATATATGGATTTTGGATTAGATAATGTGCAAAAGTAATATTCAAGAGAGAGAGAGAATTGCAGATACCTATTCAATAGATCTAGATTTAGTCACAAAGATTAAGGAATTGGAACAAGATAAAAGTCCATTGATATCTAGGAAGGAGATCATAAACAAAGGAAAAAGAAAGTAAATTAAGAATCCTACAGACGTGTGCGTGTGGCATTGAATACCGAGATGAATTAGTAAAGCAGAATATCATCCATAAACACCTTGGCTGTCCCTGTGGCGCAATATAGTTTCAACATCCGTAACTGGTCCATAGCTGACATTAAGCGAATAGACTCCAAAACGAGAAAGCTTATCAATTGCCATCGCATGCATCATCCCAAGGCTGATGTTGATCGTCTGTATGTGTCTAGATCCGTAGGAGGCAGAGCTGTCTTAGAAATCTACAATAATTAGCTTTCAAATATAGCTGGAAACTACAGAAGGATGGATGATGATCTGTGTCAAAGATCATGAAAGAATTAAGAAACTGTATTCAGTAATAAAGGAAAGCAACAAATCCGAAATGGAACTTAAAGTTGTTTAAGAAATGCAAGTAAAATTTAATACACATGCGGCAGACACAAAAAGCATTAAAAAGAAAGTAAAAGAAAAAGCAATGGACCAGACAAAGAAACGATGGCAAGATAAACTTCATAGTCAATATTCTGCCCGTGCCAAACAAGCTGATCTAGACAGACCCCGTACTCATCAGTGACTACCTAGCGCACGGTCAAAAGCTAAAACCGAAGGTTTTATTCTTGCTACACAGGTCCAAAGCTTAACTAAAAATTATCAAGTACACATACTGAAATATTGCGTTGGCCTAAAATGCAGATTATCTGATAAACATCCAGAACCAATTGACGATATTGTATCAAGTTGTGCGGTATTGGCACCCACTAAATATAAAACACGACCTGATAGAGTGGGCCAATATCTGCATTGGAAAAATGGCAACTTTTACAGAAAGAAAAGTGCCAGTGGCATGAACATCAACAAGACCCGTTTAACAACATAGGACCTGTAACAATTCAGAGAGAACAAACAAAGATAATCGCCCAAATACCGTGGTCAGAGACCACAAAAAAAAGTTTGGCTTCTTCTTGGAATGACAGTCCCTGCAGACTGTAATATATCTTTGAAAGTCTTTAAAAAAAACTGTCAAAATAAAAGGACCTCGAAGACGAAATCTCAAAAATGTGTCACATGAGTACATCAACAATTCCGGTTGTAGATGATGCTCCCAGATTATTTGGAAAAGGTTACGATAGAGTCATTGAAGTGATTTATGGTGGCCAGTACCTTAAAGTTATATAAACGAGTTTTCTCACAAGTACGTCCGTCAACTTACTAACGATGTTATGTAAAATATGTGAAAGATCTTTTTTTTAAATAAAAGATGCTCAGTGGAATATATGTTGATATTTCTGACCTTAGGTTTTTGCTTGGGACACGGAAAAATGGGTATCCACGTGGAATCAAAGATAATAATAATAATAATAATAATAATAATAATAATAATAATAATAATGCAAACACTTTGGATTTGTAAGCAAACACTGGTATGAACATCGGCCCTGTTACAGAAATAGAAGATGTCACCATTCTATGGGATTATACCATCCACACAGACAGAAAAAATTGAAGCAAATAGGCCGGACATTATTGTCAAAAACCAGAAAGAAAAAACTTGCCTACTAATTGATATGGCTTGATCCAGCGGATTGTAACATAGCAACCAAGGAATTTGAAAAACTATCAAAATACAAAGACCTGGAAATTGAAATAAAAAAAAATGTGGAAATTGAAAACAAGAATAATACCAGTGGTAATAGGTGCACTTGGAATTATAAAAAATGGAACAAAACAACACATTGAAAGAATCCCTGAAACCCCAGCTTAAGAGACATACAGAAAATTGTCTTATTAAGTACAGCACACACACTAAGGAGAACTTTGTCTATGTAACGCTAGCAACTTCATCGGAGAAAAAAAAAAAAAAAAAAAAAAAATTAACATGAAATGTGGCCATAACAACACACCACGACCTGCCTTAGGTCTTTCCCGCAGACTTGGTAGGTAGTGTGTCCATAACAGAAATCGAATGATGATGATAATAACAATAATAATAATAATAATTCTTGCTGCACAGGACAAACTAAAAATTACAGAGCATACATATTGAAAAATTGTGTTAGTCCAAAATGCAGATTCTCTGATAAATATTCGGAACCTTACTGTATCAGGTTGTGCGGTATTCAAACCAGCTGAATATAAAACACGGCATGACAGAGTGGGCCAATAATTGCACTGGAAAATCTGCAGTACTTACGGAAATGAAACAGCATGAAATTGATATAAACACCACGCAGAGCCGATTGCGAAGATATGACCTGCAACAATTTTATGGGATTTTACAATATACACAGACAGAAGAATTAAAAATAATCGCCTTGACATCGAGATAAGAGACCCCCCAAAGACAAAATGAGCCTCTTTATTGACATAGCAGTCCCTGCAGACAGTAATGAACATTTGAAGATCTTCAAAAAACTATCAAAATACAAGGACCTTGGAAACGAAATCACAAAAATGTGGAGCATGAGGACATTACCAATTCCAGTTTTAGTTGGAGCCCTCGGATTGATTGGAAAAGATTCCAATAGACTCAGTGAAGGAATCCCTGGTCGCCCATACCTTAAAGAATTGCAAAAAGATTTTACTCAAAAGTACAACCTACACCTTACATTTTAAATATTTTTTTTTTCAAATCTGCTCAGTGGAAAAAGTCATGATGCCAATTCTGACCTTAGGTCTCTGGTCGGGAACCGGAAAGAAATGAGTATACTCCTGAAATCAAAGGAAGTAATAATAATAATAATAATAATAATAATAATAATAATAATAATAATATACCATACAAAACAGCTGATTTTTCTGTCCGTCACGTTTTGACTGCGTGTGTAATATACATGTATATGCCTATTTCTGTGTTGCACGAGAGTATCTTAATGTGCTTTTCCAATTTAATGTACACACAAGTACACATAAGTTGTGTGAGTGTGGAATCAAAAATTGGAATAATATTTCCCCCTACAATTCAATCTAGATAATCCCTATATTATGTGAGCAGTAAAATCATAAACTTTGAAAAAACGAGGAAAGAAAATTTAAGACCCTAATTGCTCGTTAAACTGTCCCTTTGATTACAGGTGTATAAGGCTGTAAAATAAATATAAATAAATGAAAATGATGTGCTTTTCACTATTCCCTACAGACGAAATTATCAATAATTTATCTTTTGATCAGTCTATCTCTTATCTCACTCTATTTATGCTTATCTCTTCATCTCACTGTAACCTAACTCTTGATCTCATATATGTCATGCCTAAATCAGAATCCCAGTCTAGATATGCCTAACTTTTGATATCAGGTATTTAATTTCTAACATTTAGCATCAGTGTATTCAGTTCAAACTTTTTATTTCAGTCTGTTTATGCCTAATTGTTGATCTCAATCTATACTGGCCTAAGAAGAGAGGAGAAAAAACTACATCCAATTTCAAAATTTAATTACATATTCCTTATTCAACATAAATAAACAGAATTTGGAACTAATATGGAGTAGGTCCTCCATTTGCTAGCTTCAGTGCTTGTATTCGATTTTTCATGGATTTGATCAAGATATCATATGGCATATTTTGCCACTCCTTTAGCAATTTTTCTTTAAGGGTTGCCACTGGCGTCATTTCGGTTGCACGCTACCGAGGTTTTCGGTCAAGGTACTCCCAAAAGTGCTCATTGGATTCATGTCAGGATTTTGGGCTACCCATGGCAGTGACTTGATTGCTTGCAATTCCTTCCAGGCCTTTGCTACTTTGCTCGTATGACATGGCGATCCATCTTCTTGAAAAAGTTAAACATTCTTGTTAAATTGATTGGTTTCAAAAAGTGGGATTACTCCTTTCTCTAATATTTGAAGCTATTTTGGATCATTCAACCATCCATCAACAAGAATCAGCTCAGATTTCCCTCCAAACCAGGCAGCGCCCCACACCATTACTCCAACCCCTCCATGTTTCACGGTCGCCTGTTGACATTCAGTTTTCCAAGTCTCATTCTGATTTCTCCAAACATAAACCAATCTCGAATTAGAATATTGGCAGAATTTTCTTTCATCTGACCAAATTGCAGACTGCAAAATTTCATAATCTTTGCTGTTGAATTTTCTCGTCAAGTCCATACTGTTAACCACTGAAATCAATGTCTACTTCCTCGCAACATTTCTTTGATAGCCTAGCTCTTTCAGAGTCTTTCTCACCGCACATGGCGATATTTCCATGCTGTTAGTGACGTCTTTCACGCTCTGACGACGGTTTCTGATGACTTCCTTATTCAGTGCCCTTTTCGTTCGCTCAGACACGATGCTTGGGTTTCCTGGACGTTGTTCCACACGACAATGGCTTTCTTCATTAAATTCCTTGACAATATTATTAAACGTTTGATGATTAACTTGCAAAAACCTAGCAATTTCTCTATTTGACTTGCCAGACTGATACCATCCTATTATTTGACCTTGTTGAAATTTATTAATTTACTTATTTCTATGAAATTTCAGTGCAAGATATAAGTCAACTATTGTTCATTGAGGGGAGTAGATTGATACTAACACAGGAAAAAAGTAGAGACGTTATTAAACAAACCAAAAATGCTGTAATCAATGGTAGCTAAAAACTTATCATAGCCCACTGTATTCATGCCTAGAACTTGTACCAAGTCTATTCATATCTAAGTCTTGATCTCAGAAAATCTATCCTATATAAATGCATATATGTTTATCATATATTAATACCATCCAATTCATATCTATTTCTTCATATATCTATATAAAAAATAACTTCATCAGAGTGTGATATTTATTTGAATATTTAATTTTGTTTTTAATTAATTCTACAGAGTGTTGCCTTCATGTGAATATAACACAATTTACCATGAAAGAAAACAATGTTACAAGTAATTTCTCCTCGAAATTACCGTTAATGTTTTAAACGCTATAAACATCAGACAATAATAAGATTTTACTGAAACGTTCTAAAATTATTTGTTATTAGCTATACATATTTTTTAAAATTGTAGAAATATTTTAAGGAATAATATTAAATTAAAATATAGATGCGAACACGTAAACCTATATGCATATACAATTTTAATGAACTGTATTGAACTTCGTCGCTAATTTCCCTTTTTTCTGGCAACAACCCCTAGGTAAACATGAAAATAATGTGTTTGTTTGGGTTTTATGGATGATCAACTCTTTTGGGTCATTTAAAACCAAGAACTGTTTATACATAAATTTGAAAAATAAAGTTTATTAGGTAGGCATTTTTTAGAAATACTAAATTGATTTCAGTAATTTGGTGTATACACATTGTTACAGATTTAACTATAAATATATAATTTAAATATAAGTAAGTGTATAAATATACAAGTAATAACATTAAATATATATATGTTTGAAAACAAAGTCAATAGATAGCACATTTTTCTTAACACAGTTAAAAAAATAAAAATTTGATATATAAATATATGAACACATATTTTTACAAAACTTTTAACATTTTTTAAATTTCCTTTATATTTTATAATATATATTTGTCTTCATACCAAAAGAACCTAAGCCAAAATTTTTTACCCTTTTTAAATATTTTTATAACTCCTGTATTTATATGAAATATATTTTCAAATAAAGGTTCATTTAAAATATTACAATTTTGATCTGAAATTTGATCATTGTGCCGTCAGCGAAGCCATGGGGTATCATCAATCTAATAATAATAATAATAATAATAATAATAATAATAATAATAGCATTTGAAACTTGATTCATGTTTGCTTAATGATTTCAGCACAACTGATGAAGGCAATGGCCGATTTTCATTTCAGTGTTGCCAATTTCATTAGGTTAATGAAAATCTTTGGAAGATCTATAGCCATAAACACTAGCAAAATATTCCCAAATGAGTCATTGATATTAATAATTAATACTCACCGGAAAATCAAATGACAATGGAAAATATCTTATTTGTCAATATATTACATAAAGTAGCAAAGAGATTCATAGTCAACTCTTTGTCAATGGAAAAAAATATCTTGCACTAAACAAATTTATTAAGGATGGTCACCAGCACAGTTAGATTTATTGTTCGAATAGGCAGCACCCTAATGGAAATAGGAAATGCGTCTGCTTATCAGAGGAAGTGGCAAAGCACAATATTCGAAAAAAGTCATTGCCTCTTTTAACGATTACTCATTAAAGGGTTTTGGCGTGCAAGTGAATAACTATCCTCAAGGTATGAATATAATCATAGGAATATGAGTTTTTCGAAATAGACCCCGTGCAAGAAAGAAAAAAAAACATAAAATGAAGGAAAGAAAGTCAATGAAAGAAAGAAAAAAATGACAGGAAGAAAAAGAAAGAAAATTAATGAAAGAAAAAATGAATGAAAGAAAGAAAGAAAAAAAGAAAATGACTGAAAGAAAATGAAAGAAAATGAAAGAAAGAAAAAAGAAAAATAAATGAAAGAAAGAAAGAAAAAGAATGAAAAAGAAAAATAAAGAAAATTAAAGAAAGAGAAAATCAGCATCACAACGATCACAGTTACAATAAGTTTGTCTCCTGAATTCATTCTTGACAATGATCTCGGAGGAGATCAAAAGTATTTGGCTAAGGAAAAATTACGGCGCCTTCCTTGAAGAATTTCGACTTAATATCAGGAATCTAATTAAAGAACTAAAAAGGGTTATTATAAAAAATAAATAGACATAATATGTCTATTTTATTCACTGAAATATGTTTGAATAATTACAAGAAAATTTTTATCACTGTGTCGCGCCAGAATATTTCTTATGGTCAGAACCCTTCTTGCAAATTTACAAATCTCTCATTCATCCGTGCATTGAATACTGCTTTCATACCTGCACTGGTGCACCTGCCATTCATCTCGGAGTTCTTTACAAAATCCCCCCCCAAAAAGATCTGTAATGTAATCGATCCTGACTTGGCATTTCGACTTCAGTCATATTTTCAACGATGCGACCTGGCTCTCCGCTGTGTTTTCTACAAATATTTTCACGGCAGCTACTCTGCAGAGCTTTTTCCTTGGTGCCCCGAATGCATGTCTGCTACTAGATTGGCATCGCCTGTGAAAACTCCTTTCCGTTTACTTGCTTCCCGGATAAATAAATCTTCAATAATTCAAATGCAACGTCAATTGCCATTTCTATCTTCTTAAATTCCGTTCATCTTTTGTTCTTTCCTCAATCCTCCCTATACACAGTATTTTCTCTCAGTTTCGCATACTTTAACCCCTTGCTTACTAATCGCATTCCCACCTTGTAAGAAATGATTACATATATATATATATATTTTTTTTTAAGGCATTTTTTTATGTTTATACATTCTTTTTATGGATACAAATATTTAAGTAAATGCTCTCTTTATAATAAACTGTATTAGCAACACTTACCGGCATGAATGTCCGAGAAATTTTCATAGGAAATATGCGTTCTCTGACAGGAATGCTCGCCATATTTTCTATGAAAAGTTCTCGGAAATTCTGGCCGGTAAATGTTGTTAATACTGTTTATTATAAACAGAGCATTTATTTAAATATTTGTATCTATAAAAAGAACTTATAAGCATAAAAAAGTCTTAAAACTTTAATTATTTATATTTGTATATATATATATATATATATATATATATATATATATATATATATATATATATATATATATATATATATATATATATATATATATATATATATATATATATATATATATATATATATATATATATATATATATATATATATATATATATATATATACATATATATATATATATATATATATATATATATACATATATATATATATATATACATATATATATATATATATATATATATATATACATATATATATATATATATATATATATATATATATATATATATATATATATATATATATATATATATATATATATATATATATATATATATATATATATATATATATATATATATATATATATATATATATATATATATATATATATATATATATATATATATATATATATATATATATGTATTTAATATTACATCTCAATAAATATTAATGGATTTGTAAATTAAGGCTTATTATTACATTAGTGTCAGTGTGTTAGATGAAAATTACAAATTACCTTTAATATAAGCTTGGTATATGAGAACAAAAGTAGATATTCATTATTATTATTAATGACAGTGTTAGTAAGAGGTCAATAGCCAGAATAAAAGCTTCAAATTTCTTTTTGACAATTCGCTTTGCAGCTCTGTCGTCTGCTTTGATGTCGCATGAAAGGAAGTTTGCGTCAGAACAATTAATCACTAAAAACGAATAAGTGATGACTCAGTTGAACAAACGAATCAACAGACGGTGTAGTCACTGCAACTGTTGACTAATTCAACAATGTTACAACGGAGTGGAAGTAGTTCTTGTATTATGAAGAGACTTGTAAAACAATGACACTAAAAACAAAAAAAAATCTTTGAATAGGCGCTTCTTGATAAAATACGCTGTTACGAAATACATTGAAAAAATTATTTCGATTGTAAATCTTATTTTTTTGTGATATTTTAATAACCATGCTTAATACAGTTTGGGTCAAGGCCAAATACAAGGAGGGAAAAAAACGGGAATCGTCTTACAAAAATATTTCCGGTTGGCATTCAGTGATTTTGTTTCGAGAATATTAACATTCGAATTACGTGAAAACCGACAAGGAAGGAAATTTTGATCTACATACCTAAAACCTCTTCTTGTTTTTTCTGCCTTTAACTGAACAAGAAAAAATGACAGAAACTAAATTGTGAATGGTATTGTTCAGCCATTAACAAATGCTTGTCTAGAAAATTACCTTTCTAAATATTAATTCAAAATCTAATTTCTCACACAGATGATACTATCAGCCACAAAGATTATCAGTTTCTTTATGTCTGGGCAGGTAATGAACGTTTGTATTATTTTACCACAGTTTAAATATTTTTTGAGTAAATTAGTATAAAGGTTGTTTTTTCAGGCTCTTAGTTTATAAACTTTAAATATACCAAGCAAGAGAAATATGGTTCTACAAAAAAAATAAAAAAAAAAAAAAAACTGAGAATAACATGGAGCGAACTTTTGAGCAATGTAGAAATTCTAGAGACAAAGGAAGCAATGACATATAAACTTAACATCTGGAAGAGACAGATGAAATTTCTATGGCAGATAATGAGGAAAGAGGTCTTGGAAAGTGTGATACTCACAGACGGAACTTAAGAGAGGTGCTAACGCATGACTTACGTAGCGAGCTTGTGTGAAAGAATGGCGGATCAGGATTTGGAAGAGATGGCAAAAAGACAAAATTTATTAAGAGCTACAAAGGTCAGGAAATTGTAAAGAGGAATGATCGCTAACGTCTTGTAGGGACAAGTCACATTAAAGAAGAAATATTGGGTTGAGTCATGAATAGCTTCCGTTTATATTCATCAAGTTTAATCTTCAAAAAAATAAAATAACGTGAAATTGCATTTTATTCCATTATATATATGCAGTGGAGTCTTGCCACTTATCGGGCTGTTCTTCGCTAAGTCTTGAGAAAAATTCTGCAGGTTTTGATGCGATAGATTTTTCGATGAATTCTTGAATCAAGTTTATATTAGTGAATGCTTTCTTTGTTAAAGCGTATCGCAGCGATCGAAGAAAGTAATAATCGGTTGCTGACATGCCAGGAAAACATGGTGGCTGGGAGAAAACAGGCCATCTGAGTTCTAAAATATTTACCTGTGTTATTCTTGATATATGTTGCATTGCATTGACATGGAAAATAACATTTTTCATATTGAAAGGGCGCATTTCAGCTAAATTTTCATGGATACGTTGCAATTTCACTTAGTATTTAAGTGTGTTTTAAAATATCTAAAAACATAAATACTACGGAGGTCCCACTATACGCACACTAACCACATTCCATTTGCTTTTGTGTAAAATTTGCGTAGATTTATACGCGTCGGTCCGCTGCCTTTTGTGTTGAATTTTGTCGCAAATATATGGTCCGCTACTCTTATTTACCTTATGTGCATTGATAAACAAGCAATATTATCGATCCTGATGTGGTGCCTCGGCTTCAGTCACTTTCCAACCTCAGTAAGGTTGTCTTCCTTTAACTTTTCTATAAATACTTTCATGGTAATTGTTCGGGTGAGCTCTTAATTATGGTACCTAGAATTTATGAATTTAAGCGCAGAACTAGAGAGGCGTCGAGATCTCATCAATTTACAGAAGATCTGGCTGGATATGTCTGTAAATTCTATGCTGACAGTTCCTTTTCTAACACTTTTCTAACAATTCTCTCTTGTAGAACTCCATTCTGGTTCAATGCTTTCCAGCCAACTTTAATCTGCAAATATGTAAATGCAATGTCAATTGTTATCTACAGTCCTCCTGGTTATTCTTTCTCTTCCCGCTCATTAATATTGTTTCTGTTCATAATTCTTCTATACCGAGGAACCCCTTGTACTTTAGTGGCTATAATAACTTGCTTAGGGTGACGTCATTTTAAATCAAAGTTATTCATAATTGCCAAGTATTGTTAGTAGTTAGATTAATAGATAATTCAATACAGTTGATTCCGAAATTGAAAATTAACGTATAGAGTTCGGAGATATTTCAAGATATTAAGTTATTTAAGGATTTTCCAGTTTATAAAAGAAAATCTGTAAGCTTTATATTTCAATTGACAGGTAAAGTAACTCAGTTATGGAAATCGTAAAGAAAACTTTCAAATCTAGTTTCATGTTTTTAGATTAGCCAAATCTGAACCAAATTAATATGGATTGAACTTCGATGGATGGAACGAAGGAATTATTTATCTCTCCAATAACAAAAAGAAATTCTACAGATTTTTTTTATCCAAGAACAAATGAAAAAGCATGTAGTTACAAAGGGACGTCGAATGCAACAAGCATTCAAGATTGGTCGAACACATAACGTTTGATATATTTTGTTAAATACAGCAATGCAATAAATATTTACAATAATTAAAATATCAATAATAAATCCCTGAAGATAAAAGAACTTTCAAGTCAATCATAATGTTGTCTTTTTTTCTCTAATGGCGAATTCTCAAAAAGTTACTAAGTTAATATCGAATTTTTCTGTCAACTTTGATATTAAAACAATTCAATGCAATGTCAATAGTTATCTTCTGTCTTCTATATTCTTGGGTTTTTTTCTCCCTCCTTAATAGTATTTTCTTATATTCCTTAACAATCAGTAACCCCTTACGTCTTAAGTAGCTTTATTACCTTGATAAGGGAGAAATCATAAAAAAAACCTAGTGTGGGAAATACATCATCGTGGAGTTTAATGGTACTCAGAAGGACTGGCCAGAGTTTTCATTATTTTATAAAAAATTATGAGAGAAAGAAAGAGAGAACGAGAAAAGAGAACGAAATAGAGAAAGAAAATGAAAAAGAGAAGAGAGAAAGAAAGAAAAAGACAAAGAGAGAGAGAGAGAGAAATAAAAAGAGAAAGCGGGAAATAAAAAGAGGGAGAGAAAGAAACAGATAAAGTGATAAAGAGGAGAAAGGAAGGAAAGAATTACCCGGAACAAATAATTATCTTTAATTTCCGTTCAGAATAATTTATTAGCACAAATCTGATGCTTATAAATTAACCGCTATTCTGACTGTTCATGATTTCGAATTCAGAGAGGCATGAAGAGGCATCTCCATCGTTTTATTCTTCTTCGTGCCGTTTTCCTTCAGGACCTTTGCGATCATGCTTCTCCACAATTTCCTGTCCTTTGTAGCTCTTAATAAATTTTGTCATTTTGCTATCCCTCCCAAAACCCGCCCCGTCATTCCTTCACTCAATTTTGCCAATGTCTTTCCTACTTTCTATCTGACGTGTGAACATCCACACAACAGTATTATCAATTTTCAAATCGAAGAAGACATTATTTGTAAATTCTGAAAAATGATTCATCTTAAACTGCATTAGTAAACGGGATTAAAACGGGGATACTAAGAGAGTTTTTATTTTCACAATCATTGATATTTCGGAAATTAAGGACGTTTTTAATGTGATCTGATTGCAAATAAAGTAAAAAAACAAAAGCATTTTTTTTTCCGTTGTCACGTAATGACAGTAATATGACGAGTTTATTACATATCACTTATGTTAAATGGAGTTTGAGAAAAATCGGCATTCGATTCTTTATGTTATGGTTGTATTAAAACTGTTAAAAATCCAGTTGTAGCACGATTGGCCTCTCCAGCAAAAGGATGCAATATTTTCACCAGATTTGTATCAATAAATAACGACAAAATGTTTATTTTAGGAAATATAGATTTGTCTCATTGTTTTAGTAATAGAGTTTATTTTAGTTTCATAGCAACAGATATTCTTTATGGAAAGTGATTCTGCACGAATCATAATTTTCATAACTTTAAAAACAGAAAGTAAAGTACAAACGATTATCCTGGTTTGTCAGATAAATCCATTCGTTGTTTTCGGATGTTATTTGAAATAATACGCAAAATATTCTTAACAGAAAACTTCGTGTTTGTTTTTTGTAGTTCTATTCCTCCACGTTTTTGTTTTTTTCATATTATTTTCTGATTTGTTAAAATTGTTACTGAATAACAGGCTTAATATGAATGGAAGAAAACGAACGGATTTTACTTACAATGCAAAACTATATTTAATTTGCTTGGGTATTACAATACTACATCCGATAGCAAGGCCTCTGATCAAGAGGTTTTGAGGAGCGTGAAGCCACCTCTTAATTGCTGTTGTTCTCAGGTCTACTCTGATCCGGGGTGGTAGCAACTGTTAGGGTCCCAGTTATGGATAAATAGTGAACCACCAAACTGAGATCAAAACATTATGAATGTATAAAATAGTTTTTTAAATAAAAATATCAGAAACACATTTTTGAAAAAAATATTAGCAACAATATATTTGACACTCTGCGAAAAAAACTTTTTACAAAAATACATGAATGAAAATGATTTCTGATAATGACTAGATATTCTATTCATACGAATCTAACATAAAAAAATTTATCGGCACTGAAACAAAAAAAATTGAAGTTGATATGCCGTAAAACAAAATAAACCAAACCAAATCAGCATTTACAATTTGTTTCAGTTACAAATATCAACGTTTCGAAAACTCAGTGTTTGTAAGCTTATTCATTTTGGGTATAAAACTTCTTTTTTACTGAGAAGTGTCTCTTCCGGTTGTCAGATATCACAATTTCTATTCTTCTTAGTCCCACATGTCAATGTTCTGTTATCCATTCACATGAGGTTGATTTCTTTCTAACCGTCTTGCATTCAATGTGTCTTTTTGTCTGTCAAATTCCACAAATTCTCATTCCTAAATATATATTACAGAAATTTCAAATGTCTCTTCCTCATGCTAATTAAAGAGTCCATTTTCTTTCAATTTTCTTAAAACTTCAGCGTTGTTCATAATATTCGTTCCTTGTATTCCCAGAATTCCATTGTAGAATCTCATCACTGTTGCACCAGTTTTCTCCTTCGTGTTTTTAAAAATCTCCATCATTCAAGGACATATCGGTGGATGAGTATTACAAGGAATTACTTTCTAAGTTTCTAAGGGAATGCCGCTGTTTTATGAGACAATGTTTAGCTTTTGGAAGGAATTTTACAGTATACCATTGTATCTTTGTTATTCAATGTCAAAATTTGAGCCGTCTGGGAAAACATTCCCCATATAGTTAAATTACAATGTTTGACAGATTGCGATATTTCCATGTTCCTTGTTCGCCTTTTGGACTGTTCCTTCTGCTAACAGAAGTACATTCTGTTTTCTAATAATTGATGCTTAGTTCTTTCGTCTCGCTTTTCTATCTCAGAGTACTAGCACGTTCCATTCTGTGTATTCCATCAACACTGTTATCTGCGTGCCTTATATTCTTAAGATTGTGGCAACCAATACCTTAAAACTCCACTAATTCGTTGACAATAACATAGCATTATGTAAAAAGAAATACCAATATATTTTTCTATTATTATAGAAGATTATTTTATTTTTTCTAGCACGTTCTAAATCTTGATTAAAAATTATTTTATCGTGTCAAAGTTTGGCCAAAAATTACTATGGGGGTTTTAGCGCCTTTTTTCCGGTAAAATACACACTGATTTAGAAATTTTTGCAAAAATCAAATAATTGGCTGATTTTAATTAAACTTTCAAGGATTACTCACAAATGAATTAAATTATTTATTTATTTTTTAGAAAATCTTGGTATTTTTTTAAAAATCTGTTACCTCCATTTAATTAATTTTATGAAATTTCGAGAAATTAAAATTTCAGCTTCATCATAGTTATATTAGTTAAAAAAAGGACTCGTAGAAGAATTTAAATCATCAATTTATTTGTGTCGAAGAGAAAAGTTTGCCCTGAATCATAAAATAAAAAAATAATATAAACTATGACATTACTTAAGTAGGAGAGCTTTTAATTGTTTTTATAAATAAGATATAATAAGGACATTATCGTCCTAATGAAAAAATATTTCTATAAATAATCTTTGAAAATTTTAATTAGAAAAAATAATAAAAAATAATAGTTTTAAAATAATAAAAAAATAATAGTTTTAAATCTTTTAGAATTCTGTATTAATTTCAGCCATATTTATTGTATTATTATTAAGTTAAAACTATATTTACTAATCATAAATGGTAAATCTTAATATCAGTCATCGAACAAAAATATTTCTAAAAATAAGGATTATTTTATGTATACAAACCTGCCCATTTTTTAAAGTATTATCGACCATACATGACATTATCAAGAAATAAGAATGATTATTATATTAGATTTAAATTCAACATTCTTAAAATTAAATAACGGGGAATATTTTACAACATTTTAAGATTACTGAATACTTAAAAATTATATAAAACTTACTCAGGTCATTTTGTTAAATTATGTTTCACACATAAAGCCTCCGTAGAACAACAATAAAACTTTTATCACCATTTCGTCACCTGCTAACACTTATGAAACACTTAAACTTGGCTATTGTCAGGTAAAACACAGCTTATGTTTGTTTTAAAATGCATTTTTGTGTTATGCTAAACTTAAAGTGAATAATATTTGTTTCAAACCAGATTAATTATACTTTAAATGAGAGAATATTTCTCAAATACACATTCAGAAAAGCATATTTTATTTTTGGAAGTTTTTTAAAACAGAAAATTCAATTACGATGGAAGATGATTAAAAAGGGCTCTAATCAGCTATTTTTAACAAACAAAATTGATTCCGATCAATATAATTTCTGATGTAATTTTCAATTTACATCAGAATATTTTGCTTACTAGATATAGTAAATTCAGTCCTTTAACTTTCAATTAAATCTTAAATGAAATGAATATTTTTTTATTTAAAAAAAAAAATATTTTAATACTTAGGTATCAGGAATTAGTGGCGGTACCTCTAATATATTATTCTTTGTAACAACTCCCATATTGTCATTTAATGATCGTTAAATAAGGATCAATAAAATATATACTAGTAAAAAATTAATGATTCATATTTAATCATCAAAGACATCAAAGCCTAATATTCAAAAACCGTAATTCTCAGCGCCCTGTGTTTAACAGCTGTCCTTGATAAATAAAGACATACTGAAGAGAATGTTGTGTTTATAGCAGAGTTGACAATCACTTAATTGAACACCAAATAACATGTCTTCCACGAACAAAAAATATAGCCTTGTAATAATTGAGTGATAACAAAGAGTGAAATTAAATTCAAACAATACGTGAACAAAAGAACGAGAAAACAAATGTTCTGGTTTCAAAACCAAATGAAATAATTTTTTCAAATGACACAAATACTTCTTTGAAAACGATGTAAAGTGAAACATGTCTATCTCTCTGAACAAAAATAACTATCAATCGCTGAAGAAAGTAAGTCATACGAATGCTGTGCTTAGGTATGGGTAGTTTACAAAGAGGACAGTTGACTCTCTTTGACTCGATAGACTTTGTGTTCGGTAAGAGTGTATATATTTGTGTCCGTGTGCGTGATTGTGAATGCCTACGGCAGGTAGAGACGAACAAAGAGAGACTAGAATCTACTGGGACAGATTTTCCTTATATAATTGCTTCTTGGATCAGATAAACTGTTTTTGAAGGGTGTTCTTATTCCTCAATCAATCTAAGAAAGACCTATGTCAACTTATCCGGATTTTGACGGCCGAATCCTTTAAAGACTAAATTAGATTCTTTAAGAAGCTTTTCTTATTGGTTCGAAAATAATTGCCTATTTGATCTGAATCTCGATTTGTTTCACGTTGCTACATGCCTAATGAATAAAATTACTGTTATTGGTAAATTGGAATTGTTTAAGATGCTACACAAATCTGTTTGCAACAAAAGTTAATTTCATCAAATGAAACCGAAGTTCTTTGTATACAAACCGAATGACTCAGTAATAACTTTTTCTCCTCGGTCTTCTATTTCGAGCAATTAAGTATTCATTCATTTACAGAGTAAGTACGATCGAGTGACCCTGATCATTTTTTTCACTAGGGCTCGCTTTATTGAGTAAGATGGTGGTATTTATGCCAAATGAGAATAGCACTTCAAAAGCTATTACATATTCTCTTTAAAAACATATTCTCTTGGTAAGAATCCCAGACGAAGAAGATGGTACTTTAACGGGGTTGGTATAAAATGATAGAAATTAAAATGCATAAGACGTACAACGATTTGTTCATATTGAAGATATGTTCTTGTTTAAAATAAAAAGCTATTTTTCGAGAAGTTCAAACGTTTACTATTGTAGAAGTGCGTTAAATTTTGATTAATTTCATTAAAAAAATGTTTCTTTTTGTATAGGGAACAACTAACAAAACAGCGGTATTTTTAAAAAAAAAATCAAATTTGGCGTATTTTTCTTTATCGGTTCTAATATTAATTATGAAAGAAAATATGCAACATTATCATTGATATTTTAAGTAATTTAAACTGAAACCCAAACTCACAAAGATTTGCACATTTTATGGAGATTGCAATATGAGTGAGATCAAAAAATCAGAATTAGTTTAAGAAGATTTTCTTAAGTATTCTGTTTTCGTTTTTTTTTTTTTTTTTTTTTTTTGTCTGATTTATTTTTAATCAGTGTCTCCCCAAGCAAGACAATACAGCTACTAACAGGCAAGGGGTTACAGGGTTTGGATGAATTGGAAACAAAAACATAAGTAATAAATAGTAAGAGAAAAGAACATCCAGGACGACAGTAGATGGAGGACATTGAAATTATTGCATGTTAAAGTTGGCTCGAAAGCATGGAACCGGAAAGGGAGTTTCACAAGCGAAAGGTACGAGAAAAAAACAAAAAACAAAACGTTAGTGTAGAAATTACTGTTACATCAAGCTAGCACAACTCTAAACTGATGCAATCAAGTCGCCAGTCTAATAATGCGCTCAAATTCATACAGTCTTGGAGCCGTAGCAAAAACCTCATCCGAACAGTTACCATGAAATTATTTATTTAAACATATGGCAAAGAGGAAACCTTACACCGGTTGTGAAGTCACTGAAACCGAGCCACCAGACCAAGACATATAATAATATTGATGATTATTCTTTGGAATTTATGAAGGAGTCCCAGGTAATTGCAGGGCATCCAACTAAATATGGTAGCAATATTCTCGCCCAGCACGATGAACCGATATTTTTAGCAGCTGACCTAGCAATGGATTCGATATAGTCTTTCCATTCCATGAGAACGTCAAATCGAGAAGGTGCAATAATCTACTTCCCTGGAGGATAGCATCAGACATGCTGAGGAAAAGCATCACGACATCTCTCAGATGATTAATAGAGAGAAGATTAGTTTTGGGGGTATTAAAACTGACAAGCTATCATTTGCACCAGTTAACGACGGTCTTGAGTTCATTTTGTACATCAGCTGCCATTTTGGGAGTTCGTAGGTAAAGTTAAGGACTCAGTTTTTTTTTTTTTTTTTTCAAATGTGGTTTTCAAATTGTATTTTGTCTTGTGTGTTTTTCGCTAAAATACATATATCGTCTACGTAGCGGACATATATTTTGGGTTTAAATATGTTATCTCACTAGAATATAGTAACAACAATTTCATCATCACATTGTAAACTAGTAGAAACACCTGGCACCTTAATGTTAAGATTGAATGCCCACTTAGATGAAAAATAGCAGTGATAAAAAGTCATCCTCTCGCCTAATTTTCCTTAAAAGTATTTAACAATGCGAAACAGACACTAATAAACAATGGTTTTTCTAAGTACCTCATCGACCACTATATTAGATTATTTCTTTCCAAAGTAAATAATAACGATACCGATCACACAAACAAAAAACAATAACATAAATATCTTCTCAAAAACTAAAACTATATATATATATATATATATATATATATATATATATATATATATATATATATATATATATATATATATATAACAGATAGATATATATCTTTACACGGTAACTGTTGCAACAAGCTATTTTCGCTAGTTCCCAAACTGCATGAATTTAAACGTGCCATTAGGTCGGCATGTTAGTCCCAATTTTCACAGTCAAAACGGTTAAATTTAGCTTCATGTCTCGCACTTCCCGTATGTGGAACTCGCTTTATCGTATTTGCTTCTCTGACATCTATAATCCCCAATGATTCAAATGGAATGTCAACCGACATGTCCAGATGCATTGATCTATTCCCTGATTTTCTCTTCATTCTTTCCACTTTCACGCCTCTTTACTCTTGCTCCTACTCTCTATAACAACTTGCGTACGAGTGACACTTCCGCCTTACTTTTGTCGAAAAGTTAATACATATATATATATACATTGCGTAAACGTTATTTATAATGGATACCCATATTTGAGTAGTTATTCCGATTTTATTTCTCAAAAAATTGAAAATGTCTCGAATATTCAAGCTGTTAGATGGAAATAAATAAATATATTGTTTAATAAATATATAAATAAATACAAACAAACGATCTTAGTTATGGGTATTCATTCATAATGGATAAGGAATAAATAGAAATTAGACGGATTAAAATTGAACTCATCATTCCTAAATATATATATATATATATATATATATATATATATATATATATATATATATATATATATATACTATATAGTTCAAAAGGTTTGAAGTCGCCCCCGGAATTACCATGGTATGAAATTAAGAGTGAAAAAAATTAATAGGCGTCATTAAAAATGAATTGACTTAATTATCAAAATTATACATTGTGAAACTTTTTCAACGAATGACAAAAATGGTTTCTGCTGTAATCAAGTCTAATGGAGGATATTTTGACGTGAGAAAATTTTAATCATAAAACATGCATTTCTTTTTCTTATTGCCATAATAAAATTTCCAATAAAAAACATATCTCATTTTTTTTGACCATGTATCATAATTTTGTATATTTTATATACAACACAACTACATTATGGGCCAAAAAAAAAAAAAAAGATTGTACCAGGCGTTTCGTCACACTTTTAAAAACTGTACTATATATATATATATATATATATATATATATATATATATATATATATATATATATATACAATAATACAAACCAAGCACCCAAAACCTTTTAAAAACATATTAAACCTAATTCTAAGTACTCTAGAGATTTTGTAGCTCGATTCATTTGGCTGAAGTATGCGTCATCGTTTTCATCTCGCCACAGCACGTGTTTCCCCAGACCTGTGAAAATTAGTCAGCAAGATATGATGGTCGTCTCCCTCAGAGGCGATATGACTTCCCGCCTCAAGTTTCGGCGGTTGACTAAGCCAAGTGATAAGGTCGGCCTTTGTTTAAGCCTTACGCTTGTTTTCCTACTTGCTCACCAACCCACCTCCTTCAACCCACACCGTAACTGCTGGTTTGTTCTCTCGAAGTATGTCAAGAAGAAGAAGAAAAAGATGAATATGTTATTTGAATAGATAAAAATATCAAGCCATAAAAGGTTTAAAGTATCCGAGAAATTATAAATATAAGAGGAACAATGTCTGAATGAGTATACGAAGAAGAAAAAAAACATGAGAAAGTTGTGAAAAAAGGGGAAAAAAGAAGTCCGGAAGTAGCGGAAAATAACATTTTATTACGTTCGGTTTTTTATGTTATATATATATATATATATATATATATATATATATATATATATATATATATATATAAACAGGAAAGTCGAGAGGGTGCGTTTAACGTCACATTTACCATATGGAATATATAAAAAAAAATAATGGCTAAAAGATAACAATCTGTAACTAGTCATTTTTATCTGAAGTGTGATTGTGTCTGTGTTTGCGTAGAGAGGCCATGCTTTTATAATCAAGATCAAATAAAAACATTCCTTCTTTTAGACACGTTGTAATTGCGTAAGTGTGTATGTCTCTGTGGGTCAAATGTCACCGATGCTTAGGTCAATGACACAATATTATGCATAACATATTTCTTTCTTTCTTTTCTCTTTTCGCTCTTTCTCTCTCTCATTTTATATATATATATATATATATATATATATATATATATATATATATATATATATATATATATCCAAGTAGATAATTGGTATGTACGGAATGAATTCCAATAACCAACAATTACTATTCTTAAAAAGAGTGCTCAATACAAAGTAGAGCAGATATAATTATTATTTATAAAAAAATTATAACATAAGTATATCACACAAAAATAGCCATTTTGTTTCAACACCCTTGGTGTCTTATCAAGTGATGATAAAATTTTTATTCAACATCATCACTTGATAAGACACCGAGGGGATTGAAACAAAATGGCTATTTTTTTAGTGATTTTATAACATACTTATGTTATAATTTTTTTTATAAATAATAATTATATATATATATATATATATATATATATATATATAATTCGTTGATTTCCGTTAGTCAGTCCGCCACATTATCTAAAATGGCCATACATTGATCGATCAAAATCCAAAAGAGTATAATATGTAGAGTTGACAGTTGATTTTACATGGGTGCTCATCTTAGCACAATAAATTCTCATTCTTTTAAAAACAATTCAATGATTAAAATAACAAATATTTATTTAATAAGAAGCCACTATTTTTAGCATTTTTTTAAAAAAGTTTTTCATATAGACAAGAAGCTAGTTACCAGTGTTAAACTTCGAATAAATATCTTGGAATTGGACGGAAATTATTGCAGGCAGAATAATGCTATGATTATCATTATTAATAATAATATCATTATTATTGCTCTTGCTATTAGTATTATAATTATCATTATTTTATTATTACTATAACTATTTTTATATTACTATTGTTAGTATTATCATTATAATTATTGTTATTATCACTATTGTTATTATTATTGGATATTGATTTCCGTTTGATTTATTATTATTGATATTGCTATTGCTATTGTTATTACCATTATAATAATTATTATTGCTATTGTTGTTATTTTCATTATTATCATTATTATTTCCATTGTTATTGGCATTATTATTATCATTATTATTATCATTATTGCTATTATTATTTTATTTCCTTTGATTTCTTGTGTATATTCATTTCTTTCTGGGTCGGAACCAGAGATTTAAGGTCGGAGATGGCAGCATGAGATTTTCCACCGAGCATTTTCTTGAGAAAAATCAAAATAAAAGAAAAACCATAGATTACCTATTTTACATATATAAAACCCTTCATCAATATGGGCTGGACATGTGAGTCCAATTTTTGGGGAATTTCTTCAAGGCATGGGCTACCAGGAATCTGTTCAATGAGTCTCTCGAAGAAATTTTCAATTATTTCGTGGGCTCCAAATACAACTGAAATTCTTATTGTCGTCATATGCCATATTTTTGTGATTTCGATTTCGTGGTCCATGTATTTTGACAATTTTCTGAAGATCTTTAAATATCCATTAGAGTTTCCAGGGACTGCCATGTCAGTAAGAAGGTACATTTTGTTTTTACGGTATGTGATCACGACGTCTGAGCGAATAGCTTTGATTGTTATTACTATCATTAATATTACTGCTATTCTTCTTCTTCTTTTTCTTCTTCTTCTTCTTCTTATTATTATTATTATTGGATATTGACTTAATGGTTGATTAATTATTATTATTGCTATTGTAAATATCATTATTATTAATATTATTGCTATCGTTATTATTGGATATTGTTTTACTATTATATGTATTATTATTAATACGGTCGTGATTTTAATTATTATTATCGCTATTGTTATTATTTTTAATATTATTATTAATATTATTTTTATTATTGGATATAGATTTTAATTTTTAATCCTTTACCAATCCCTTCACCTGACATATAAGATAAATGTTGGTTTATCATTGGAAAGTAGTGCGTATATTCGATTGAAAATGTTTTCCTTGCCTTGTGAGCAGAATTAAATAACATAATTTTTGTATTTCAAATAAAGTTAGGTTTCCATTTATTTATGTTTTTAAATGTATCTGTCAGAAAACTTCTTGCTCAGTTCTTACAGTCCTACTGCTAGTGGAATAATATTTTCGTTTAAATGCATATTTTATTAATTTATTTAAAAGATCGTTATTTTTTTTATTTTTTTTTTAGCATTCAACCCCAAGCAAGGCGGGAAGCCACTAGCACGAAAGGGTTTACATAGTTGGAGCGAGAACAACGAGGATTGATAGAGGAAATGATGAAGAGAAGTTTAGGGTATCTGGAGACGTCGATTGACGTTACATTTGAATAGTTGGAGATTATAGCTATCAGAAAAACAAGAAATGGGGAGAGAGTTCCACAGGCGATGAGTGCGAGACATCGAGCTATTTGTGTAGAAGAGACGGCTACATTTAACAGTTTCGTGACTGAAAGTGTGAAAGCGAGATGCTGGCCTAGTTGAACGCTTAAATTCATGAAGTCTGGGAACCAGCGAAAGCAGCTCATCGGAGCAGTTACGGTGAAAGTATTTGTAAAAAAGACAGAGGTAGGCGACGGCACGTCTGTGAGAGTGCAGATGCAGACGAGATGCCAGATCAGGGCCAATTACATTGCATATCCTGATTTTATCAAGGACCTAGAAGGGGCTCCAGACTATACATGGCAGCAATACCCCATGCAAGGACGAATGGTTGATTTGAAGATTTGAAAGATCGACTCCGGCGAGAAAAACTTCCTGGCGCGGTACAGGGAGCCAACTTTCCTAGCGGTGAACGAAGCTATTGACTCAATGTATTCGTTCTCAGGTCAGCGGACAACGTGATACCGAGCAGTGCAATTAGAGTTTTTGAAATGGTTTTATGGATTGATTTTATCTATTAGGCCTGATTTTTAGAGATTACTTATGCCATTTATTTTTTTTTATCACCCTGTATAAATCAGTCGGTATATACGTTGAAAATGCATTATTGTTGCAACTGTTTCTAGTTTCACGGATTTGCAGTTTGAGACTATCCTTTAGGAAAGCCTGAGGAAAACAACAACTTATTTCTTAGAAAGTTATTGGGCATATTAGATTGAGAGCATGAGACCGGTGTTGATAGGAACTATCTTTTGGATCTCAGACAGTGTGGAGTTGAACCATTTCTAGCACTCCTTTTATTTGGGGAAGAGTAGATGTATTCTAATTCTACATTATTACAATTTCTACATCCAGGTAAATTATGTCAATTATGCGAAGTTGTTTTATTAGACTTGGATGGGCACGTATCTGAGTCAGCTCAAATTAATCTGAAAAAAAATCTTACTTTATCTGGCCTGTTTGCTTTTATATTGCAGTAGATATGTGCAGGTTCGGTGCAAGGGTCTCGTGCCACCAATATATAAAACGCCCCCCCCCAACTACACTAAAACCTTCATTTTCATAGTGTAGTAACCATATAAAAAAATTGTTGTAACCTAATTATGTACAATAATGCATCATATGCAGTATACGTGAACAAATTAATAAGAAAATTTAAAATAGATACAATTTATCTAAATACAAATTAGAGACACATCATTAATAGATCATTCCATCTTAAATAAATCAACAATGTTTTTGCGACAATTTTTAAGACCAACTTGTGATATTTCTTGATAAAAAAGATGAACAATTATAATACATTCAACGTTATGTATAAAAAGAATAATTTAATGCGATATAGTGATTTTTCGAGACTTCGAAAGAAAAAAGACCCCAGAATTACGTTAAAATCCGTAAAAAAACATTTCATCCTTTATTAATAGTCAGTTGCTCTTAGTTTAATGTAGGTAGAACAAAATAAATGTTGACAAAACAGCGAGGGTCACAAAGTACGGCCCGAGGCCCCCACCCCAAATTTGGAGGTGACCTCCACCGTTTCTGGCTATGTGCACATCTAATGGTTATCGGTTGAGATTGAAGGAAAATATATTTCAAAAACTTCATTTTCATCATCCTTACACTGCCTCTCTAAATTATTATTATTATTTTTGTTGTTGTTGTTGTTGTTGTCTTTATAGGTCATGTTGCTGTAAATCCGTGATGATCATAGGTTGTAACAAAGTGCCAGAAAGTCTCCTCAAATCTACCAACACTTTCCGCAGTAATCTCATAAACACCATTATTAGTTGATTTTGAGAGACACAATCCATCTTTATCTTAAATGTTCATCTCATAATATCGCATGAATAAATTTTATTCATGTTGGATTATTAGAAGTATTAGGGCTGAATCATATTCATGCCCTTCGTATTCCATTGATCACGGCTTCAATTGCCATCTTGTTCATTATGTTCACTCACGCTCAATGATATAAATCCATCTCGTATTCTTAGATGCAGGTTAAATAGTAGACCGGAAAAATTAATTGTTACTCTTAAAAATTGTTAACATAATATTCATCCGCAGAAAGAGAAGACAGACAACTTCTTCCGGAGATCTGCTATTTTACGGGGCAGCTTCCCGACAGGATGCTTTGTCGATAACTACACGCATAACCTCTTCATGTCTAGAGTCAAGCGTTATCTATCTTACGTGTCATCATCTGCACATTCTTCCTCCTCTTACGTCAATATTACAACCGCATTCAACAGAAATCTATCTTAAGAGAGACTCTTAAATATTTAGTAAAACTTATGATACACTATAAAGTTATTATATATATATATATATATATATATATATATATATATATATATATATATATATATATATAAAACCTTTGAGGAAAAAATAAAAAATAAAATAAAACATAAATAAATCTCCATAGACACTTAACCAGATTAGACGATGTCATCTTCCGCTTTAAATTTAGACACCCCCAACCTTACCCTGACTTGACGTCTTTGAATTTAACTGAGATATTGATACAAATTATTAACCCTTAAGCCCCCTTTTTTTTTAAATAATTGCTCTAGCCATTACCATAGTAATTTTAATTCCAATAATGAATATGCTTATAAAACGCGTAAATTTCAGGAATTAGATATTCCAATAAAAATTTCGCTTGAAGGTGGAACAGAGCTTGGTACTTTAATTCAATTAAATTCAAATAATTATATTGATGTTTTCGGCTCTTGTTTTGAAACATGAGGACTCTTATATAGCGATGGAATCCTATTTTAAGTAATTAATATATATATATATATATATATATATATATATATATATATATATATATATATAATTATTTATAAATATGTTTCCATCACGACACAGAAATTGCTATGTTTCGAAATTTTACTCAAGTCCTAAAGTTTAATTTCACTATTAAAATTAAAATTTAGAGTAGAGTTTCATTCTCAAAGGATTTTAAACATCACTTGAAAATAAAACTGTACTCAAAATTTTAATCTTGAGTCAAGTTTTGGAACAGTAATTTCTCTGTCGTGATGGTATCATATTCTTTAAAATAATTATAATTTAAGCTCTACTTCTGTATCAAGCGCTTTTTTTTTTTAAATAAAAGCATAAATACTAGCAAAAATTGGATCATTAATCTAACTGTTATTTCCTATAAAATCAATATAAACAAACGTATATATATATATATATATATATATATATATATATATATATATATTTACGTATATTTTATTTATTTTAATCTTTTTTTTTATATTTCAGTATATTTAACTGATTCATTCTTTGTTAAATTAATATGCGGAAATGTGTATTCCACAAAAGGTAACTCAGTGTATGACACGAATTGACAGTACGTCTTTACATACAATGCCTTTACCAATGTTATCCAGATTGCGCACTTTCGGCCGCTGTCAGTGGACTAGGCTATGCCCGTTGGACAAATAGGCACTTCTGAAATGACTCATGCACTGCGGAATCAATGACCATAAATGGAAAACGGAGACCGCAGAAAGGGCGACATGACCTTGCAAATTCGGTCACGCAACCTTTCTCGAAGAATGAAACAGCAAACAACATTTCAAGAGGCACTCCGCAAGGTCTTGGCCACTACTGATGTCTAATTATTCCTTGCAGACTATATATATATATATATATATATATATATATATATATATATATATTCCAAATACACACACAAGCACGCAAACACACACATACACACACACTCACACACATACTCACACACACTCACACAGACACACACGCACAGATAAATCAAGCGCAGTGTACATGTGTTAACCCGTCCGTTTTTCCCTCTCAGCAAATCATAAACAACCTGATTTAACAAGTCTTAACTACTAGGGTTGGCCGTGATTTAAAATTAAATAAATAAATTATTTAAAGTTAAATGTAAATATCGAATAAAATGAAAGGTTAAAAAACAAATCATTGTTGAATGTTTAACTTTAATTTCGAATTTCGTCAAAATTGGAAAGCGTAATTAAGACTTAAGAGGGGCACGGTACGTTGCTTATATGTTTTATTTTCTTTTTCGATCAAAGGTGTTGTAACGTATTCAAAATATTACATAATTCTACTTCCGTAATGTCTTGTATGAGTGACTATATGTCATAAAGAATGGTGATTTTAAAAGAAAAGAAAATCGTGCCCCTAAAATAATAATAAATGTAAGCAAACCAGGGAGATTGGTTGCGTATACGAAAATAGATTATGATCAAATAAGGCATAGAATAAAGATAAAATAATTTTATTATTGATAAATTCTTATAACATTTGCCTGCACATGACGCTGAAGGTAAAAAGCCGAAGACTCAAAAAGCCCTCCGGCTAAGATAGCCTAAAGTTCATCCGAAAGGCGGCGTCTAGGCTTACACACACACACACACACACACACACACACACACACACACACACACACACATATATATATATATACATATATATATATATATATATATATATATATATGGATTTGTACGTTTCCGAAATGTATAACAATGTAAATGAAAAAAAACCCAAACGACAACAACAAAAAACAGACAGCATCGGCCCAACCAAAAATCGCTTTCCGCCAAAACATTTGATGAGTCATATTTTTGTGTCATGGGCCGGGCTACTAACAAACAGAACTCCTTGTATATATATATATATATATATATATATATATATATATATATATATATATATATATATATATATATATATATATATATATATATATATATACAAGCAATAGACTCGGAATGACGCCCAAATAAGCTGAACCGGTTTCATTTTTTAACTAATAATTTTCCAAATCGTAAATGTGTGGTACTAGCACGTATGGACACTCCGACAAATGGATAGACAAGGAATATTTTATTTTTTACATGTTTCTTACAGTACTTATTTTAAGTACTTCGAGAAATTTGAGCATGTATTCGCATTTAATGCTTGATAAGATGAGAATATTATCAATTACTGTAGATCATGTATTGGGTGGTATACTATGTATGGCAAGATTTGATACTATTAGAGTTTGATCAGAAAATTGATTTAATCTGCGAATGTATGCTATGGTTTTATAACTGACATCAGAATTTCGGTCTTGATTTATCATCTCGATTTTAGTCGCTTTCCCATCGCCGTGATGTGGCTTCCTCCTCACTTTTCTAGAAATATTTTCGTAGCAACTGATCTAATGAGATTTCCTCCTTGGTTTCTTAACCGCATGAATCTAAGTGTCTTACGAGATTGGCAACTCGATCTCATCGTTTTACTATAGACTTAGCTGGATGCAACCGGAAGTTATATTCGAATAGTTTCTTTTCTCGCCGGCGAATAGCACTTCCGGTTTATTGGTTTCCGGCGGCCTAAAAACTTCACCCATTTAATCGCACCTTCAATGATCCTCCTAATATCTTCCTACAGTTCTGTTATTGTCCTTTCTTCTCATTAATATCTTTTCATTTTTCTTCACACCCAGAAACTGCTTGCGTCTTTGTGGTGTTATCTCATTGCTTGACGTGAAATGTTGAAACACAAAGAATGTTGGTTGGAGTTGTAATTTCCTATCAATTGTAGAAGGGATTAGAATTCGTATATTAGGCTGGTTGTTTACGTCTTATTTATGGTTTAGTATAGTTAATAACGACAGGGTTTGATTTTTTTTTTAAAGACATAATTGGACACGATTTTTAAGTTTGGCGGGGCATAAGTTCCTATGTATGATAATATTAATACGATATTTCCTCATGTTTAAAATTGTTTCTAGTTAATTTAGCAGGACAATCATGAGACTTTGCTGTTTAAATTAAATCTAGGTAGCAAGGCGTAATGCTCATCAGAACAATCACGATGAAAATATTTAAGCTATGTTAAGGAAGTGGGAAAGTCACTGAAAATGAGATCAGGAGTATTGACATTACAGATTTCTTTTTTTATTTTATCTAGGATCTCTAAATAGGAGTTTAAGCCAAAATTTATGAATTCGACCTTGTCGTAAATCTAGTACTGTGCTTAGATTCATAAATTCTAGGTGCGTATATCTGAATATTTACCATGAAAGTATTTATAGAAAAGACACACGGAATCTACACTATTGCGTTGGGAAAGTGACTGAAGTCGAGATGTCAGGTCAAGATGAATAATATTGCTGATACTTCTTTGTAATTTATCAAGAATCTATAGATATACAGTAGGAGCACGGCACCTTATAATGCAGCAATATTCAAATATGTAAGGATGATTCGTGGGAGAAATATTGATTTGATTTTTACGTCTTATCAACCTCTTTGAAGTTATTTAAAACCGAAATATCTTTTGAGTAAGTTTATTTTGAAGATAATAATGATTCAATTGTTATTATTTAACCCATAACTGTGAAAATAAGAGATGAATTTATACCTTTCCCAAGGGATTTCCACGTAATAGAATATAACGAACCTGACTAAAATTGGAAATCGGCTCTCCAATTTCGCATTCCGCGCCTTTATTCATTACACCAACCGCACATAAGCTTACAGCTTCTGGTTTTCCGTAGCGGTCAACCATCCACTGGCCAGGTTCAACTTTTCTTAACTTCAGTCATCGAACGAGAACTCGTCATTCAACGTGATATGGCCAAAAGACGAATCATTTAAACAAAGTTATCACCAGATTTATTCAAACTTTACAGCGAAGAAATACTAAAGGATGTGGAAATCTTACCAGGATCTATTTTTTCTCGGCACAAACTTAACGCTTTACCGACTTATCTATTATTTGCAGGCTATTTAAAGAAAGAAAATAATTTTATATTGCAAGAATTGTTCTTTTTTAGATAATAATGGGCTAGTGATACAATTCTTACTATTTATCTCATAGCTGGGATTTATAGCTTTCCAAAAAGGTATTTGCGTTTAAGTAAATATAACGTATTCAACAGGAATTGAAACTCGGCACTCCGATTAACAATTTTGAGCCATTATCCATTACACGCCGCAAATCCAAACTTATAACCCCTTGTATCCCCAAAGCTAATGCATCTAGGTACTGACCATGTTCAAAGTCGTTTAATTTGGTGATCGTACAGGAAATGGTGGTTCAATATGATGTGGCCGTAAGCCGTTGGAACAGAAATGTCGTTCTACAGAAGGATGTTGAAAAGATAATAGAGTTAACATGTAAGCAAAGAAAAATATGCTTAGAAACAAAAAGAGACCGGGAATTTGTAGGATACATCATGAAGAAAAATGTTTAGAGTATTTGACCACAATTAAAAGCTAAACGAAAAGGAGATACAAATCAAGTCGTCTACCTAACAACATTCTCTAAATGGTTGACATAATAAAAACAATATATGTATTGTAAACATTGTTGGGATGTAAAATGATGAGAAATTGTTGAGATCCATGATTGCCTTTGTCCTGGATGGACGCGACGCACAAAAGAAATTTGAATTTTAATGTAACGATAAAACAATGAAAAACATTTCGAATTTCATTTTTTGTTATATATGCTAAAAAGCTTCCGGAAGACGAAACGCGTCGGCAAATTTAAGATTTTTTTATCTATCGTCCGTTTTTCCAATTGCCATTTGATACCAATCTGTCTTGTCCACAGAATTCATAAAACTACGGATGTTTTTTTTTAATATAATTTACAATTTCGATTTTTAACTATTATAAAGACATCATCTACAATTTAACTAAAATATATATATATATATATATATATATATATATATATATATGCAAATGCACCATTTACGTTTTTTCTTGACATTTCCAAACATTTTATTTTACTAATTTGTAGCTTCTGCTGGATGGAGGATTATTTTTTTTTTTCCCTATTTCTATCACCTCTTTCTAGAATTAATTGAGCGAAATTTAACTATTTAAGGCTAATCATCAGAAAAGTATTACAGTTACAATCAGACATTATTATTTTCATATTATCATACATATCTAAAAGTCTACCATTTTTACATGATTCCACATATGGTCCGGTGCCTCTGCTATGTACCTTGATCTCTTTGATAAAATCCAAAGAAGAATCAGCAATATTATCGACTGAACTATCGGATAGGCATTACTTAATTTCTCACAGCCTTGTGGTTGCATCTGTGTGTATTTTCTATAATTATTTTCATGATAATTGTTCGGAGTAAACCTTCGTTTTGGAAACTAGACTTGTTGAATTTAAGCGCAGTACTTAACCGGCGTCGATATCTCATTAATTTAAAGTTTAGCTGGCTATATGTAGCCGTAAATCCTATGCTGTTTCTTTTCGCACATTTCGACTGGGGAACTCCCTTCCGGCTCCATACTCCCCAGGCAACTGTAATCTGCAAAAATTTAAATAAAGTGCCAATCGCTAATCACTGTCATATCTATTACGGTTTCCTGCTCATTAGTAATGTTTCTGTCCCTAATTCTTCTACACCCAGTAACCTCTCTGTGTCTTAGTGACTTTACAGCCTTGCATGGGGTGAAAATAATTAACAAAATATATATATATATATATATATATATATATATATATATATATATATATATATATATATATATAGTGAGAGAGATGGTCCGGTGCCTTGATGTCCTTGATAAAATCCAAAGAAGAATCAGCAATATTATCGACTGAACTATCGGATAGGCATTACTCACTTTCCAACTTCCCGCTCATTAGTAATGTTTCTGTTCCTAATTCTTCCACACCCAGTAACCCCCCTGTGTCTTAGTGTCTTTACAGCCTTGCATGTGGTGAAAATAATTAACAAACATATACATATATAGACAGAGAGAGAAAGAGAGAGAGAGAGAGAGAGAGAGTGATGCGTGCATGTATGAACTTTCGGTATATAGGTCTATAAAATGGAAAAAGTTATTAATACATTCTATTAGGAGACTCTGTCACATACACAGTATCAATGCCCAACAATATTTATGATGAAAAGGACAACACACAAAGTAAGACAACATTCACTTTACCTAGGAAACTCTACCAAATTCATCTCTTGTTATTACTGATGATTGATTCCAAAACCATTGCCATATTTCACTTTCTGTAATGAAACCTGTAAAAACACCCAATTTATGTAGAAATATATTTAATATATTAGCTAAAAATAATACTTACCAAAAATAGAATCATACTCTTAATCAACAAAAACATATGGTTATACATCAAAAGAGACAAATCCTTGCTAAAACTATATAGTTCGATAAGTTTCTAATAAATATGTCATAAAATATAAAATGTCATTCAAAATTGCAGCACCAACTTATGACAGAAGTAATTTTTTCTCCTCGTTCTTTTCCGGAAACGCTGCTGTTCTCATTAAATATATCTTACCTATTATTTAAAAAAAAAGCTTCTCTTGCATTGTTTTGTAAAACTTTCGAAAGAGTCTGAATAATTAAAACCTTCATTACTTTAAGTGTCTACATTTCAGAATTTGAACAGATCGCTGCTTTAATTGTTTCCAGCTGCTACTTTTCAAAATACGTAAATGTTGATGAAGCGTAATACTTCACCTCAAAAGTTACTTCAATTTCCGTTCAGTAACCGTCATTTTATCAAGAAACGCTTTATTTAAACTATTTATATTATTCGGGCTTTTGTCCCCATCTTTATTGTCATATTCGCGACATGTCAGCCGCTGTACGCTCTGGTCTTCAGGTGTTGTAAGTTGACATTTTGAACCGAAACATTTATTTAGTCCACTGGGTTAGATTCCAACATATATCACTTGAAATAAAGATGAGGAAAACAGTACAATACATCATCTCAGGAATATAGACAAAAAGACTTCTCTAAATTCTTGTTTTTGTTCTTAAGAGCTTCTAAATATATATGTAAAATGAATTAAGAAAAATATTTCCAGTCTGAAAAAAACAATATTAATGTATATAATAGTAATTCATGAATCCAACAATAATTTAGAATTATATGATTTGCTGTTTTGATCAATATATTTTTGTCAGTTATTCGGATATTAAACCGGTTGGAATGAGTTTCAGTTCCTTCCGTCTCCATGGTAAAAAAGGGATTCTTTTTAAGTCGATCCACTTTTTTTTTGTTAGAGCATTTAAAATACTTTTCATTAGGATATCAAGTCTTATCAATGCCATTTTTATACGTTATATCGGAATTTATAGATGAAGTATTATTATATGTTTTTCGATCTAAAATAGTACGGAATATCTTATTTTGTAAAATGATAAATCAAATTAGATGTTAGCTAACGGACTACTTATCGAAGTATTGTCGTTAATTCTCTGGGATAAGGCGAACAATATTAGTCCAACCAGGTAAAATTCAACTCTTAATATTAAATGAATTATATGTGTAACTAAATTCTAAATACACTATTTACATTATTCGGTCTATTGTCCTCATCTTTGTTGACATGTTTATCATAATGTTTCGCCCGCTGTACACTCCGGCCTTCTTAAGGTGGTTGGAATGTCAAACTGAAACCTTTATTTCGCTCGCTGGGGTAGACTGTTCTAGTTCCACGTGCAATGTCTAATGGATGTCAGTTATCTCCTTTTAATTCTCCAAAGCCTTAACCAGGTATTAAAATTACACTATTTGGGTCTTGTCACTGGATCTAACTATCGCCTTTATCAACTGTACCATGCGCCCTTGAGGACAACTGTGTATGAATTTCTGGGTATTATAAACCTAATGACTTCAGCAATCATTTTTAACCAGTGCTCATATTGCAATTTTTGCTGTTATCATACCATGTTTTTACCAGAGCTCATATTGCAATCTTTTGTTGTTGTTATTATCGCTTTTCTCTGGCAATCCTGATAACTGGTTACCATATTGTATTCATTTCTATGCTTGGTCGGCTCAAGAGAGTTTTGTGGCCTAGCTTATGTGCTGATTCCTTTAGTTTACAAATTTTCCAATGATATTGTTTTTCTATGATCTCAACAAATAACAGAGAGGGCCGTGATCTCTTTTTTTCTCTCCATGTTGTCAATCACGCCTGATTTTTCACTTCACCTTATGTTACAGCTTTCTGGTGTTCTTGAAGCCTTACCTTAAGAGGGTTGCCTGTTTCCCCTTTATACTTCTTTCCGCAGATGCACGGGATAGAGTACACACAGTCTTTAGTCATGTTCTCCTCTCTATGGGGAGGTCTTTCTCGGAAGAGATATCTGCGAAGTATAGTCCCGCGTCCTTAATATCCACTCTACGGCCGGCTGCTACATCAACGTTTAATTTTATTAGAAAAATTGAGTTCCATATCTTTTGTGACAGTTACAATACTATTACTGTAGATAACAGTTCTTTATTCATTATTATAAGGATACACGATAGAGAATTGCTCTTCTTACGAATGTAAATAAGTAAAAAGGTTAAGAAGAAGCTAAAAGGCTAGAATTAAATTAATGGACGGCGGATTCTTGTCTTATTTTTTCAAAATCATTTCACACAAAAAAAGGCAAAAATCCAATAAGATGTGAGGAGTGACTGAGTGTGATAGAATATGAGAAAAACACATTATTAAGAAGAGAGAAGAATAAATGAACAAGAATTAAGAAGACAGAAAATAACGATTGACATTGCCTTTACATTTTTGATGATCAAAGTTGACTGGAAATCAATAATCCGGAAGGGAGTTAGACAAATGAGAAATCCGAGAGAAGAAATCGTTAACATAGAATTAACATCTAGTTATTTCAACTAACATATATTTCAACTGTAAAATGTTGAGACCTTGCTGCCAATCTAGTCCTGCGCTAAAATTCACAAATACCACGATTCCTTTTTCCTAGTGGCGATCGTGTCGTCTTTAATCGTACAGAGAAAAAGAAAATTTATAGAATTCTAGTCAAAGGAACTCAAATATTTTTCGCTACAACAACGTTGTTTAATGACGTTCGTTAGTCATCAGTCCTCCGTTCAAGGTTAGTATAAAGAAGTGCGTTATTACATCGTTGTACAGACTAAGAATACGAGACGAAATTTTTCATATAAAGTTTTACAGAAAATGGCATAAGAAACTTAGAATCAGGAAACGACAGCTGAAATTTTGGACACAAAATGATGAGGAGAGACTTGTAAATCTTCACCCTCATGGGATTCATTAAGGGCAAAGCAGTCAGCCACTTAGCTGCCGAGCTTTTGTGAATAGATGGCGGAACAGAGAGAGAAGGTTTTAGCAATGGGTGAACATCTGCCAAGAGCCACAGGAGATAGAAAGTTTTCGAGCCATGATCGCCTATGCCTTGAAGGACCGTGGAACAGAGAAGAATAAAATTGTTGTTTATTCATCCATTGTCTATTAATACAAGCGTAAGTCTGTATGATGTTTTGGGCTTTCTCCTAACATGGATTCTTTCTCTCGTCAGAACGTGAGAAACTCAGATTTCTTTTTTTAGCTGCGCTTCTCCAATATCTGTCATAATTTTATCCACTACAATAAAACACATAGTTCTTTATAATGTATGACATAAAAGAATTCCAGCTGTGAGAAAAAGAAAATAGTGTCTCTCACACGAAGAAGAATCCATGTTACACACTTAATAAGCCGAAAGTAACCATCATCATTCGACCGTAGTCCGGATTATCGAGCCAATGGGAAAGATCCCTTCTTTAGCTGAATAGTATGTGCTACGCCAGAGCTACATGGAATTTTGAATTAAAAGTTACTTTATCCTAGACCGGGTGCCACCCAAGAATATAGACCTGCTATTTATTCATAGCTAAGACAAGAAGAATAGGATTCATACCTTTCACAAGAGTATTATTAGCACGTAAGTGAATGTAATGGATCCGACTGGGAATTGAACTTGCTATACATTACGCCACCGTGCCTCCTTGAAAGTCTGAAGTACTTGAGCTAAAACAGAACCATTCTCAAACTTCTGAATGTTTATCCACAATCTTGATCTCTGTGTACACTATTTTATTGGAAACATGGACAAATTAATGAAAACAATTTCAGTTGTAGAATTATACATTTTTTACTATATACTGATATATTAAATGTTGTTTAGCATACAACAGCAAATATATTTATGCATGCTTAAACGCAGGCAATAACATTTTTATGTATAGTGAATACTTACATATCTATAGGCTTGAAAAATGAAGGGAATTCGTTTTAAATTATTAATAACATAATGGCTTGCTAAATACTGTATAATTCTTCAGATGTAGAAATTATATCGTGTATGCATCCGAATACAATTCCCTAGCCATAGGTAGCAGCTGGTCAAGGTGATTTAAACCCCAGAGTAATTTATAAACAATGGCCTTCGTAATGACAGCTTCAATTAGTTAACCGAGGTGAAGATTTTCATATATGGTAGAATAATGCCCCGAGCCTTATTTGAGGACATTTGCTTGGCTTAGATCGGCAATCTCACGATATCCTCAAAAGTACTATAACATTTACCATTATAAAGACAGGAGTGGTTTTCCTAAAATACATCATTTCTGATTGCCTAAATTATGAAATGGTTTGTCATCTGGTGACATACCTTATTATAATTACTCTCTTGAAAAATGAAAACTTGATTTGCCAGTTCCAAAATCTTTTATTTAACTTTATATTCACAAGACAAATCCCGCCCTGGGTAGGATGATAAACTACATCCGGCAGCATAGTATTTGGCCGGGAGATTTTAAGAAGCGTGGAACCACTTCTTAATTGTTGTTGTTTCAAGGTCCACTCTGACCTGCGGTGGTAACATCTGTTAGGGGGTCTGAGCTATGGGAAAATATTTAATACCTAAATTGACGTTCAAACACTATGAAAGTATAAAAACTGAGTTTTATATCTAAAATACCAACAACACATTTTTTGAAAAACAAATATTACCAGCAATCAATAAGTTTTTCAACAAAATATTATGGCAATACATTTGACTTTTGACAAAAACCTTTTTAAGAAACTACGTCAATGAAAACTGATCTACAAACTGATTTCTTACAATTCTAAACATATTCTATTCATACTTATACTTAAAAGCTTGTCGGCATTAAATAACCCATTGAGGTTGATACACCGTAAAATAAAATAAACCAAACCAAGACAAAACCTTCATCTATTCTTTGTATAAATTGTATCTTTTTTGTTTAGCATCGGATTTAATTTTTATTTTTATGCACATTGGTTTGCTACGTGGTTTTATCATAGATAAGTAGTCCATCTATAAAATGTAAAATATTTACAGGGGTTTTGAAAAAGTTTTCACGTCAGTTGTTTGAAAATCGTATTAATAAATGGTTTCTTCATTGTCACAGTGATTTCCTTAATTCGCAAATTAAACTCTAAATTATGTTTCATTTTACTATATGTTATTACTTACATCCTTCCAAAAATACTTATTCAATTAATAACACCCAACATCAAATCATTATTTAATGAACATACAATTAAAATGAAAATACGTTATTAATTATAGGTCTTTACCCATTTCCGGTATAATAAATATGTATTAGGTATTTATTTATTTTTTAAAAATTCTTTATTATAGATATATAAAAAATCCCGTAGAGTTTTCTCTCCTTAAAACGCATTAATGTTTTCTATCACTTATTTGGCGGAGATGGTAATGGCTTCAGTTGTCAACTGTTAAATGTTTTTATTTAAATTTTAGAAAATATTTTAAAGATTTTTACTATCAGGACATTTAATATGAAAGAATCTGTGACAAAACGAAAAAATAAGAAAAGCAAGAATTATTGGCTTGGGACGTGGAAAAGTTTGATGTATGTTGGATCCAAGGAACCAAAATCAAAGGACGTAATTTTAATATCGGAATAATAATTTTGGAAACAGATAGTACATATGGAAATGATTTTAATAATCAATACCAAAAAGCAATAACAACATCCATAGAAATTGGATGGACAACTACAGTATATTGAACAACGATATTAAAGCACGCTGTATTATGAAAATCACGTCCCTTTTTACTGCATCTTTTTCTCAATTGTATTATACTTATTGTTAGTTCCACTCAGTTGTTTTCTGCTGCCATAGAAACACATGGCAACACATCTATGAAATTCAAACGCACTAATATTCAGGGATCAGTCACAGGATAAACAT
>CAHIKZ030001485.1:275000-290000 GCA_903632075.3 Acanthosepion pharaonis
AACTTCACTAATAATATGCAATCTTGATTAATAAATCTTACTAAAATCGAATTCGGTCTGATCACAAAAATATAATAAATGATATAACCAATAATTTACTAATTACAACCTGATTATATTTGAAAGGATTCGTTAGATACTATCAAATGTTTCGCCTATATGAGTGATAACGATAGATCAACTTTTATTTAGTTTGATATAATACATTTTTATTCCCTCTATTTGCAGGGACTTCTTAGTTAACTTTGTTAGCTTTGCGAAAAGCCATATAGAGATAAAGAATGATGATACTAATCATATTAACTGCTAGGAAAACACTTAACGATTCTACCTGGATTAAATGTCATAATGAAGATTTTGGTGTCCATATGGGAGAATATGATTCATCCCAGCTTGCTGATCTAGTTTGAATTATGTTTTAGATAAACGTAACAGAATTGTAAATTCAAAACTAGTAGGCCTGTATAGAAATGATGAACTCGTCTTTGTTCCAAAGAGCAATGGTCCACTATCTGCAAAGTTAGAGAAGGATATAATTAGGGCCTTTAAATTACTAGGGTTTAGGACTGAGATTTCTTATAACCTCAGAATAGTAGATTATCACTCTTAATCTTAATAATAATACCTTTAAACATTACCATAAAGAGAATGAAATCCCCCAACTATATGAATGTTAGTTCCTGCCACATTTATGCCATTGCGAGAAAGATACCTATTATTTTCGGTGGTAGAATTAGTAAAGCTATGTCTCACATAAATATCTTTAATAAAAATAAAGAATTGTATGAAAATGCACCACATGAAAGCGGCTTTAAAGATTAATTATCCTATTTAACCCCCATAAGTAACACTGAAGTATCTAAAATGGGTGTAGGCATAGAAATAGAAAAAGAAAAATTACATGGTCCAAACACCACTTCTGTAAACTATCCAATACTAATATCGGACAAAATTTTTTGAAATTAATAAATAAACATTTTCGCAAAAACAACACTCTATGAAAGATCTTCAATAGAAAAACGATCGAAATTCATTATTCCTGCACCAATAACACGTAAAAAATTATCAACTCTCATAAAACTATACTTTAAGTAAATTCTATGGGATAAAAATAAATCTGGTACGGACTCTTTACTCGTAGAAACAGAGAAAATTGTCCAGTTGTGGGCAAGTCCAGATCTATTAAGGTGATATAACAAGCAACTATTTCCCCCAAAGAAAATAGGTTAGATTATAATGCTTATATTGGATTTTCCGCGGGTGAATGTAAACAAAGATTTTACACTCATATGGACTCTTTTACTAACCCAACATTAAAAATAGCAGACAGCTCTTCAAAAAAAAAAAAAAAAAAATGGTAATTGAAAGAGAAACGTCTGAACACTCAGAAAGACTGGTAAATATCGGTTTTGCTCATACTCCTAATAGTCTTAGGGACAGTTTTGACCTAAGAGAAAATTACAATAATCAAAGCAAACTATTAAGTCAAAGGAATGAATTAATTTTAAATGTCGTCTTACAGGTAGTTTTAAACTGCTATAATATAATTGATTTTACTCTATTATTATTAATTATCTAAACCAACTAATATTAAACAAAATACTATAGATTTTTGCTATATTTTGTCTTCTCCTATCTTATAACTATCCACTGCATTAAGAACTTCCTTTTCTTGGATTACTTACAATTCTTTATCCATATTTTTTCAAATGTTTTTTTAGTTTTCTTATATATTGCTGCGTACGTCTGTTTTCTTAATAATTTAACTTATCTTTAATACTTGCAAAATAGTATATATATATATATATATATATATATATATATATATATATATATATAATTAAGTTATGGATATTTTTAATTTTATTCATTAATATTAATTATTTTATATATTATTTTTATATAAACTGGCGAAATAAGATTTATTATTAATCTTGTTATATATATTATTTATAAGCTTATTTTGGTATTTTTCGTGGGAACAATTTTTTTTATATAATTAAAAATTTAAAAAGTAAGTGTTTCTGAAATCTTCCTTTTCGGCTTTCCTAAAGATTCATTTTAACACTTCCTCTTTCCCATAACCCCAATTACGGTATTAAGGATAATATCTTGCTTGAATTTGTGATGCTTCTTTCGTTTTAAGAGAGATAACTTCCTCCGTCTCTTTACCACTGACTCCGGTAGTCTTTCCTGTCGAGGCTTCGATATGGGTAGGCTCTGTATCAATTTTTCAAATGGTGTTTTTATTAAGTTTTAAATCTCTGGTTCCGACACGAATACAGTCTATTCGGCTTGGTTGAATTAGACTGACATACACGGCGTTGGTTGAAATAAACTTTAGCCATGAAGTAATTTCATCTATGTTCTGTAATATATATATATATGTGTGTGATATAATATTTAAGAAAGAGCAGATATTTTTATATATAGCGTTCAAAATTTCAAAAAGGAAAAAAATGGATATCTCGTTCAAAACCCATACCACTGATGACTTGAAATTTTTCTAGGAAACATTGATGTTGGGATAAAATTGATATTCATAAAGTTAAGTATATATATATATATATATATATATATATATATATATATATATATATATATATATGTGTGTGTGTGTGTGTGTGTGTGTGTGTGTGTTCATGACTTATTTTTTCTCCTCAAACTAACGCGTGGTGACCCAGACGATAGAGTGCACAATTTTTCAAGAACTCGAATGAATGGGTGGGTTAGAGCCTAAATTGATTCCACATCAATTGATTTTCTTTGATATGTAAATGTAATAAATTTTCAGTGTGATGATTTTTAACAATAAAGAGTGTGTAATTTAAAGCGCTTCAATCGGTTCTAACACGAAACCAACGCCTCACAAAAAAGTCACAAATTTATCTGTGATTCTTGAGTTACAGAAGCAGTTAGAGACAAAGCAAACACGCTGCCATTTTTGGTCGGATAATAATTTCAGCGCGTGTATCACTACACACATACAACACATATACACGAACATTTACCAAAAAACACACACATATATATATATATATATATATATATATATATATATATATATATATATATATATATATATATATAGAGAGAGAGAGAGAGAGAGAGAGAGAGAGAGAGAGAGAGAAAGGGAAATAGGATGGAAGAAACGTTGAAAAACTATGTGTAAACACATTATTATATTGTTCAGGATTCAGGAAAATGTCCATTTTGATTTGTTGGATTTAGATGGCAATTGTGACTCTTGAGTATGAGCAGGAAATCTGAAGACACCGAGATTACACTTTCTTGAAGATAAATTTTACTTGTAGTAAATATCCGAAGCTCATGAATTTACGTCATTTTTTTATATTGCTTTTCGTTCTCGCCCGCATACACACACATATATATATATATATATATATATATATTAAGGCTAATCTCTTTGCTATGGGCATTGCTTCTAACATAACTTTAGACGACAGCAGCCATTTCCTACCTGGTTTTCCTCCTTATGGAGCACAAACTTTGTGTTATCCCGACCTCAACACGTAGATTTTACAGTTTTATCAAAAAATTTGACTTTCAAACGGCGGCTACTCCGGATAAAATGTCTCATGTTGTTCTAAACACCGAGATGAACTTTGCCTCAATCCTTGGCAAAGTAAATTAAGCGCTGCTTGTAGGAATCATCTTTATTGAAGTGTCAGCAGAATGCACTGTTTGAAGAATTAAAGTGGGCGTAAATTCCCGTTACGCCCACTTTAATTCTTCAAAACAGTTCATAGATAGGTATAGCACAAAGTTTGTGCTCCGTAAGAGGGAGGAAATGGCTGCATACGTTTAAGGTTATAGTAGAAGCAATGCTCACAGTAAAAAGATTAGACCGATCTCACGAGGATGCGATAACCACACGCAGTTTTCATCTATGCTCATATGATTAGTGCAACATCCTTGTCTATGTATGTTGGTATATACATATGCAGAATAAAGGTTAATTTCAACGAAAATAATACATCGGCGTTGCTGAAATACATACTCAAACACATACCAAATGGTTTATATAATTTTCTGCTTTACCTAGAGAAAAATAGAAAATTGTGTATAAATGTTGTTTTCTGTTTACACAATGACTCATGAAATCCTTTAAGCTACTGAATCAGTGAATATTTATAATTATCTCAGATTCATTAAGCGACACTGTCAGCGCGTCAGTTTAGAAAAACGTAAATATTTTCTGTTAATTCAAACATCGAAGCATCACCTAAGAAACAAAATTATTGTAATAAGCTTTATTTGAAACATTCGCAAATGCATCGGTAATTTCGTAAATATATATCCCATTAGCAAACATATATGTATGGCTTGACGTACTGTCGTCTTAATAAAGAACATTTTACAAGAACATGGTACTGTGGAGTTGTTTGCTATGTTCTAAAGTAAAAATAATTGTGTAAGGAATATGAAAAACAAACAAACATGAAAGCAATTTCCTCTCGTTAATGAAGGGAGAAAAATTCTTAACTGATCTATTTGTTGTCTTTCAAAAAATGGCAGATATCCTAATGCCATATTTTTCTTTCTAGATAAAAAAAAAAATCTAGATTGGACGGGATTAGTGAAACGCAAATTTGTTTACGATTCATTCGCGTATGCTTTAGTCCTTAGAACATGATTACCCTCAAAACAAAAGTAAACAAACTTTCATTATATATATATATATATATATATATATATATATATATATATATATAAAATTGAAGAAATCTTTGTTAATTCACTGAGCTCAAAATAATCTTTAATAGAATGCAGAAAGCACTGGGTGGCCATTTCGTCCTCTTTGGGACTCATCAGCCACTACCGAGAATCGAACACGGACCGTTTCGATACAATGCAAAAGTCATAGCAACCATATCACGGGCCTCGGGGGAGAAAAAGGCGCAAACTAGACTCGATATAACGCCGCAACTCATACAGTTCTGCAGTGATACTCATCCAAGTATACAGATAACTTCGGAACAGCGCCCCAAGATCTACGTCTGCTTTTTGATACTTAGCCACCCGTCACGAGCATTAGCTGGGTCAAGAAACGATATATAAGTAATGACTTTTTTGTTGTTTAGAGGTTACCCGTTTACTTGGATGAGTATCACTGCGAAACTGAATGTGTAGGTACAGTTGTATGATGTTTGCGTTATATCGAAACTGTCCGGGTTCGAATCTCGGTAGTGGACGCGCTCCGCTGATGAGTCCCAAATAGAGAGTCTGCATTCTGTTGAATATTATTCTGGGCTCGATTAATTACTATATATATATATATATATATATATATATATATATATATATATATATGGCTTATGGCTTATTTAATACGGAAATTTTAATAATTTGAACAGAATTTTATGGATCCAACTAAATATATTTCTGGTATTTCTTTACTATTAAAATGTATTTATATACTTTCATAGTGTTTTTGTTGAGGGAAGGGGTAAATATTTACCCATAACTAGGACCCCAACAGGTGCTACAACTTCGGAGTGCTTCAAAACATTTTTAATAGAATTCACCAGATTTCGATGTAGAAAATCTTTTTTTTAGAAATATCCGTATTTCACGTTTCGGAAAACAGACCTCTATTCATCTATTATTTTTAACTAATACAAAAATAGCTTAATTGATGTAGTGTGGAACATATATCTGATTAAAGCACAGTATATATATAACTCCATTGGCACTGAAATGTATTGATTTTATGTGACATTAATGGAAAGCGAAATAGAGTTAAATTAGCATGTAATTATATCTATAACACTGAATGTTGTACGGGAGTTAACGATCTTTTGAAAAACTGACAAGGGATGAGAATAGTATTTTTTTTCTATTTATGTTCTTTGATTGTGACGGTTACCCGATATATGCGTTACTAGACAGAGAGCTTGCTATTTATGCTTGTGTGAGTGTATGTGCGTGTGTGTGTGTGTGTGTGTGTGTGTGTGTGCGATCCTTAAAGAATTAAATGTCCTACTTGGTCGCCACAATTTTAAGCATCATAAATATTCAGAGGACACTGCTAATAACAGACATAGAATGGGAAATACAGGGACTCCTAGAGAATGTAGTAAAGAAAAGAGAGAAGGTGGATGCGACTCGCGAGAGGCTGGTGGGGGTTCATCACCGCTGGACTATATTAAGAGTGGAAGAAAGCGAAGTCAAAGAGAGTTTGACGAGGCCGTTCGCGTGAATTTGATTTGGTGCATAATTCTGCGCCACGGAGAACCCCACTCACTTTGCCAGAACCGCCACCTTCGCGGATCAAATGGAATTGAGACAGGCGAGATCTGATAGACCTGGTTGCTTCGGACTGTTGGATTTGTGGTTTGGCAACGTCGCCTTGCTTACGCTAAGCCGACTGGCGCTACTCTCTTCTGCAAGTTTTGCCTATTCCGCAGATGAGATATTCAGGGTTTGGTCGTGTTCAAACTAGTCCCTACTCCTCAATCTTACCACCACGGGCTGCTCTAAAATTAATTGAAACTCCAGACGGCTTCGCTCTTGGAATAACCCCGCCTCCACACACACACACACATATATATATATATATATATATATATATATATATATATATATATATATATATCAGGGGCGACACTCAGGGTGTCGAGCTTTTCGGGCTGAGTCCGAGTGAGTACATAATCAAGTATATGTATTTCAAAGCAAAGGAAATCTTTCGTTGTGCGTCAATTTCATTCTTGACTTCAGCTGGATCCAATTAGCTAGATCCAATAATTGTTTTAACTCCCTGTCTCAAAATATTGACCGAAATACATTTCGTTTATATTGTTCATAAGAAAGAAAAAAAATAATAATAATAAAGTAAGTAAAAAAGAATGAAATATAATTAACGTTATCATAATATAATTAACGGGACTAGTCGGGCTGGATAGATCAAACTAAAGACATGCTTAATAGGCAATATAATTTTTGCTTTAATTTCATAAATAATCTTTTTAAAAGAACACAGTTATTTCAACGTATTATTTTTGAATTTCGATGAAAATAGTTTATTCTGTAAAGTATAAGATTTTTTCGCTGAATGTATCAATTTAAAAAGGGCAAATTACATTTAGTCCGAATCAAAGTCGGCGAAAATCAAAGAAAGTAGCAGCCTTAACTCAACGACTGGAGGGTTGATGTTAGCAGTGTGACTGTGGTATTGTTGTGGAAATATGATATCAGTTAACAGTACTGATCATAAACTTAAAATAAATTAAACTAAAATTTCACAGACAGATACATAAACGCACTAAAACATAGACCTATATACAAACGCACACTCGAGACAGTGTATACGTTTTTGTTTTGTTTTTTTAAAATATGGTTAGCGCTAATCCTCACACTAAATACCACAATGTGTTTCTTTTTAATTACATGCACAGAGATTTTTTTTTTAAATATATATTTTTGTTAAAGAAATCCTTTTATCATCTATCTATACACTTGGTATAAGACCAATAGTATATTTTGTGAAAGTTTGTAATGAGCACGCAAATATTAAGGACCTAGAGTCGCTACTAACACACACACACACACATATATATATATATATATATATATATATATATATATATATATATATATATATATGTGTGTGTGTGTGTGTGTGTGTGTTGTGATTGTATGTAGGTAGGTGTTTATATGTGTGCGTTCGAATGTGAAAAGAATTGTTCTTCAATTGGCAACATGCATTAGGAATAGCCATCTGGAAAATGTGTATGTTTTTCCTTATATATATATATATATATATATATATATATATATATATATATATATATATATATATATTATTAGTAGATGGCATTTTAAATATCAGCTAAAAGTTCTCAGGACAATTTATATTCAATGGAGCCAACTTTCTTAGTAAAATGTAATAAAATTAATGGATGCTGCGTCTCGGTTGGATTTGTTTATAATATATATATATATCTGTGTGTGTGTGTACGTCTGTGTTTATTTATTTGCACATGTGTCAATATATTATTGACACTTGTGTATTATATTCAGGTCCCCCCTCCATTCTTTTATTTTCAGTCGTTTCGCATTTTATTTTAATTTCTCTATCAAGATCTGATGAGAAAGTAACAAAATAAAACAGACTTTTGTTTTTAAATTGGCATTCATTGTGGTTGCAGTTTCTTTTTGTAAACATGTCATATTTTATATTATTTATTATGTTCTACCTCTAAGATCTTACAAGATATTTTAATCAGTAGCTGTACTGCAAAATGTTTTGGGGTTTAACATTCAGTTGTTGAAAATCTTCCAGACCCGTATTTTGCTAAATATTTTGAAATCTTACAATATTCTTTGAAGTTTCTCGATCATTTGAACGCAAGTTATTTACTTTTATCAGAGATTTAAGAAAAATAAATTACATCAACTTAACAAAGCGATCATCAGCCAGCCATTAAACTCTTCTTGTCTGGCACAGAAGAAATCATCTGGTTTGTTCAATTAATGATATATTGAAACTTTTTGGATTTATCATCGGCGAACATAAATTTTATAGGAAAGAAAATCACCCTGAATTAACTTAAAAATGCAATTCACTTTAACCCAACAGTCCGAGCATTTCATCTCCTGAAGATGAGGCTGAAGGAAGGACCTTCCCTCTACTTCGAAAGAAACTGAAAATGGCTTCGTTAAAAGTATAGAAAACCTCACAAAGGAAGATTGCAAGTTTGCTTATGTCAATGGATCCTAGGCTTGATGCAGTTATTACAAGCAAGGATTATGCAAGCAAATATTAAATGATATTTACTTCAAGACTATCTGTTGTCTTAATTTTGCTCACCTAAAATGGGGTGAACTGATGGAAAACGTGGTATTCTTAAGCATCTAAATGTAAATGGCAGGAAATAAAGGCTGTTATTCAGAACACTTGTCTCCTATTCATCATTTGATCTTAAATCCAAATGTCTTCAGTAAGAAAAAATACAATAAAATTGGCTTTGTCGTTCCAATATTTTTGGAGGGGACTATTTAAAAACCGGTTTACACTCGAGGCAGAAATATAGAGACATGTCCGTTTTATACTCAAGTCAATATATTGGCATCGATGCGGTTATAATCGAGGTAAAATGCGAAAAGCTTATCTGGTTTACACTATAATCAAACAGGTACATATTAATCGGATTTATCACGGAAATCGAAGATAGGTCTCATGTCGGTGGGGGATTTTCCTCGGTGTATTGAAAGCTCAGTATTGTAAGTGTTCGTGACACTTGGTGCAAGATTGACATATTAAAAGTTATCCTGGATATATACAATATATTTTTTTGCTGTTGATTGCCATAATAATCCTTTTTTAATTCACCACCGAATAAGAACTTTAAATACTGATTAAATACAGACTTAAGTATTGATTCCTTTGTTCCTGCGTTGTCAGCGTGTCAAAAAAATTCGGTGCCATCAATTAATCGCTTTGAAAGTTTACCGTGACGAATGTTCACCGCTACGAATGTTCACCGTATAAATTCATTATATTTTTAATTAATAAGTTGAATAATTAATAATACATATAAATAAGATTAGTTAATCTGAAAATACAAACAGACAAGGGTAACAAGTAACATGAGAAAAACAGGCGGAAGCTTGAACAAAAAACGAACACTATTTGACTAAATGGGAAAAGAAATTTTTACATGAAACTAGTTTTTCACAAGAGTACATGCCAATGTTGCGGTGAGTTCAGGAAGTAACCAGGAGGTTATATTTTGTAACAGTGTATGTGGAGAGTGAACGTGTGTTGAACGGATTGTATTGAGAGGGACAGATGTACAAATATGGCTACTTTAAACAAATATTCAAATAATAGTAAGCAAATATAATAGACAAATATTGAGAGAAAAAGATCAACTCTTTAAGAAAAATGTTTCTAGGTCATCCTATTATTTCTTCCTTCTTTCCTTACTTTTCTTTCACATAAAGACAGGGTATAAAGAGAGAGAGAGAGAGAGAGAGAGAGAGAGAGAGAGATCTCCCTCCCCCTCTCTACCTTCATATCATTATCTCTCTTTCTTTCTTCCACCCCGCTTATTTTTTAATGTTATATTGAAATATTTTTTCCAATTTCTTTTAATATATTTTTTTTCTTTTCTTTTTTCTCGTTTCCTTTTTTCTATCGTCTGGAAAAAACCTTCGGTCTGAAGAGATGAATATTTAAATATATTCATGAAATAAATGTAAACCCAAATGAATTTTTAAGGATTTTCTTCATTATTATTATTATTATTATTATTATGATTATTATTATTATTATTATTCCTCTGCTACTTACATTGAGCTCTCTTTGAATTAATGTCCTCCTTGGAACTGTCCCTACCAATTATCAATTGGTATTATTTATAATTGCTTCTTATATCCATACGTTGAGCTCACCTTTGAATATTCCTTTTGGATTACCTTAAAAATCTACGTTTTTAACACTAAATGGATAAATTTACTCTAGACCATTCCCTGAAAAACATTCCCTACCCTTCCTTTGTTTGTTTCACTCTATCACTCATTGAGAAAATAATTGATCGTATAAAAAGATTACGATGGAAAACTCATTTTTATTTAAACCTCCAAGACACACTACCTTCTTAAAAGGAAAAATATAATTTATAATATCAAAATACTCCACATAATAATAAAATTCTAGATACCATTCGAAGGGGATATTTTTAACTTAATTTAAAAATTTACCTTCAGAAAACCATCTAACCTATTTCAATATAAATTTTAAAAAAAGATATTAAAAACATTAAAAAAGATGTGGATTAAAGCTGATGAATCTAGAAATATCTTTTTAAAATTGAAGACTCGAACTGTCAAAAAACTCATCAATTAAATAAAATCACTCGTACTCATAAAAAAGACGAAAACAATCGCACTATTTCTTTAATTAACAACGATGCTGTTGATTTTGCTAATAAATTTGATATTGCAGACAGAATGGGAATAAAGAATGCATATTTACTTTTTAAAGACCACAAATCTAATTTCGGCAATAACCTACAATCATGATTAATTTATGCTTCCAAAACGGAATTCGGATTAATTTAAAAAATATGCTCAAACGAATAATACAGACTGTAAAACGAACCTTTTATAAAATTCTTTGGAAAGATTCTTCGGATACTATAAAATGTGTCCAAAATATCAGAAATAAAAATAAGGCTACATTACCCAATTTGGCAGTATAGATTTCTACCCGCACTCCATTTCAAAAGATCTATTATGAAAAAGGTTAAATTTTGCTAATAACTATAATATCATTACGCATGATGAATTTGAAGGTATCTTAGCTTCTATGTACTAATATATAACAGAAAAAATATACATAGGAATATAGGCTGAGAGCTGGAAACAGAGACTTTAAAATCAGCGGCGTTCCTTCTCTAATGCTTGTTTGAGACCCCACACTGCTCTATCAAATCATTATTGGAAACTTAAAGAAAGAATCTTCACCCCACAAATTAAATGGGATATTATGTGTCAGTCACAGACTCCCAACAACTTCTAAGACAGACGCAGTCTGTCTATGCATTCAACAGAAAATTATAATGGTTAAATATAAAAATGCAGACTAATTATTGAATCAAAGAAACGAACACATTTTCAAATGTAGACAAAAGAATTGATTTAAAATTCCCTAATGATATTGCTTTTGGGGGATATACACCGGAAATGTTCATTCTGTTTCATATGGGTACTAACATATGCGTACGTGTATTCAAATTTTTATATATGGTTATTTATGTAATTGTCTTGCCTACATCATTTATAATTTAAAATTATTAATTAATACCATTTTTATATTAATATTAATGGTAGTATTATCTTTATTATTTTATACTTACCCATTTTTTACAAATTTCTTCCTTATTTATCTTTTGATTTATTTATTTAATTCTTTAATTTTTTTATTTTATCTTATTTACTTTATTTTGTTGATGTTCGACATTATTATTATTATTATTATTATTAATTATTTAAAATTGTGATGATTATTATAATGTGATGATGGGTTTTCTTACCTGAAATGACATGACTAATCAATATATTACTGTAACTCTTTTAATTCTAATCACCCCTATCTTATCCAGTGTATTAACTTGTTCAGCCCTTTAAGAAAAAAATTGATTCTAGGTCATTTTTTTATTGCTTCATTCTTTCGTTTTTACTTTCAAACACTCCCTCAATCCCTCCACCAATTCTCTCAACCCCTCTCTTTCTTTGTCCCCACACCCCATTATATATATATATATATATGCATGTATATATATATATATATATATATATATATATATATATATATATATATATATATATATATATATATATATATATATAATCTGAATATAGAAATTTTCATAAAAGCTAAGCAAGTAGAGTGTGATAGCGCATAATATCAGTTATCAAAAAACAAAGTTTTAAATGATAAATTAATTATATTGAATCGCATAATATTAGGTATTATTTATTTTTACTCTATTTAACTTACGTTTTAGATACGTAGATGAATATGATAAAAAAACATGAAAAATTGTTTAATTTTCATCCTGTTACGGTCAACTTTGCTCACCTGCGAACATGCCGGACACGCTGTCGACACGGCAACAGAAGAATCAGTTTTACAGAACTTACGCAGTCGTAAATGAAAAATGAATTATGACAAACAATAGCAAAGAACCTATTGTTTATATCCAGGTTATCCTTTAAGAGGTCAACTTTACACCAAGTGTCTGCACCATGTTACAAACTGTCATTCGTTGGCTTGCATTGAACCATTTTAGCGACGAAAATTTTCCTCAAATTAGTAAAATACATTTGTCCGCCTCCCCTTTCGTGCCAGTAGACTCATTCACCCAATGAGTAAATAGGGCGAGACTCTTCTCCAAGTACACGCCAGTCATTTAAAAATGGGCAGATGATAAATTTGTCTCTGTTTTGGATCAAATGCAGTTAATTAAAAATCTATGTAACACTACTAGCCAGTAAAAAAAAATAAAATATTTGTGTGTATATTTAATAATCACCGTGCATTACTATTTTAATAGCAAGGTCTCGTCTTTTTACGGTTGAAACCGATAGACGTAACCGTAAATTCTATGCTAACAGTTTCTTCTCTAGTGCTAGGATTGCTGCTAGGAAATTCGATTCACTGTGTATTGATAGACAATTTTTCTCGCCAGAATCTATCTTAAATATTTATAGCTGTACAATGCGTCCATGCTTAGAATATTGCTGTCACATCTAGTCTGGTTCTCCTGCTATTTAAAGATTCCCGATAGAATCCAAAGAAGAATTTCGCCTTAAGTCCCTTTCCTACCAAGGGAATATGGCTTCCCTTTGCCTTTTCTATAGATACTTACATGATAATGGTTTTGATTAACTCCCGCCAATGGTACGTCTATGGGGCTTCAGTTTTTAAATGATGTTATTTATTCTCCTCTCCTCACAGTCAAATTGTGCATATAGGGGCTAGTTAGGACTACATAGAGACTTGGATGTATTATGGTTCTTGTGGCAAGAACGGTAACTAAAAATGTGTTGTTATAGTGTATGGAATTCTGTAGTATGTTTGGGTCAGTAATCGTGGTTAGTTAGCTTTCAGATTAAATAGATTGAAGACCAGCCTTCTCCTATCCAAACTTTTGACCTTGTGCCTCATTTTTGTTTTAACAAAATAAATATTACTTTCATCCATGGTACCTTGACTTCATGAATTTAAGTGTAATACTAGATTGGTCTCGTCATTTTACAGGTGAAATTGCTAGATACAATCATAAGTTCTATTACAGCAGTTAATTCTCTCGTGTTTCTCGATTGCTGAACTCTCTTCCGACTTTTTGTTTTCTAGTCAGGTTCGATCATCTAAAATTTAATGCAATGCCAATCGATATATTATTTCCTCTTAATTCCTGTGCTTTTATTGTTCTTGCCACTTAAAAATGTTTTTTTTTTTCTTATGTCATTTCACACTCAGTAACACTCTGCGCCTTATTGGCTTTATTACCTGGCATGGGCTGAAGTTATAAAAAAAAAAATTCATGCTTCTATTTCGATTGATAAGTTGATTGGTATGTCAATCAGGCGTATAGATTACAACAATGTCTGTTCAATATTACGTTTACCACTCACTTTACTTCTTTCCAAGCCCGTTCCAGGGAAGTCCCCCCCCCACTAAATAGATCCACCCGCCATTTGTTAATGAGATGCGAATTAATCTCAATGCAAGAAAAATACCACTGGACCCCGTAAAATTGAAGCCCACACATTTAATGGACTTGATACCCTCCCCATTGCTAATACCCCCTGAATGACAAACTTCTGCTCCATAATTGTCAATTTGGGTTCCTCCTGACTTGCAGTGGATCAAATAAATAAATACAATTTTTTTTAAGATTTAAAAGGAAATCCGTTTTAAGGATTGATGTGTTCAGATGAACCGTTATTGCCAAAAGTGCAGTTCGTTTTCATGCAGTATTGGCGGAGAATATTATTATTATTATTATTATTGTAATTTCTGGGTAATTCATTAAGAGTTATTTTGTTGTATTGCAACTCCGTTTCCCTCGGTGTAAACGATCGAAGTAAACACATCTCTGCAGCAGAGCATCTCATACCTGAAGTTGTACATTGTTCCACATTCGTCACCTTCAGACTATCACTTGGTTTACTCTTTACTATTCTCCTTATTTTGTCAAATATCCAATCAGTTTAAGTCTGAATTTATAAGATGAGGAGTTAACATTATTCACACTATTCATGTTCGAAATATTGTCGCCATTTTTATTGTTTTTATCACATTTCGGCCGTTGTTGCTTCCGGTCTTCCTAATGTGTATATTGATCTAGGTAACCTACAGGGAATGCTGAACTTAAACCTTTATTTAATATACGGGACAAGACAGCACTCGTTCCTCTCTCCATGCCTAGTGATACCTTTGAATTTTTAGATGAAGACAATTGT
>CAHIKZ030001485.1:295000-347500 GCA_903632075.3 Acanthosepion pharaonis
ATAAACGTTTCTTATTTCTTCTTTATCATATCATATACTATCATGTATTTTCCACGGGCATGAGTATGTCCTTGGAAATTTATAATGAGATAAATCACAATTCATAGCAGCAATTGTTGTTGCGAAGAGAATGAAAATATTGTTTTGAGCCGTAAAAAACATGCATTATGGGTGCAACCGATGCACAATAATGCTTTAGAAATGATCAAAAATAAACATCTGTCAGTTATATTAAGAAGTGTAAAAATAACAAAACTAGATGTGGCCAAGTAACACTTTGCATAAAATGTGAAAGTGCTTAAGATTATAAGAAATGCCCAAATTCAGAAGGTAAATTAAGAGAAATAATAATACAAATATACTGTACGGAAAATATTTAAAATGGACATTCGAAAACAATAGGTTGAAATAAAAATGTGTTCTTCGAAAATTAGGGAATACAAGTAATTAGGGTTTTTAAAAGATTAGTTATCAAATTAAAGCGAGAAACACATTGCCTACTAAGTATGTCTCTAGTTTGACAGAGCCCAGATCTACGCATCACGACTAACAACGTTAATTTTATTTCATTCTTTTTTACTTATTTTATTTCTTGTTTTATTTTTTTTTGTTTTTTTTCTCTCTTCTTCATTATGAACAAATTCCAAGGAAATGTCACACGGTCTATTCTTTGAGGCAGGGAATTAAAAAAATAATTTTGGATCCAGCTGAAATCAAGAATGAAAATGACGCACAATAAAAGATTTCTGTTGCTTTGAAATAGATATACGTAAAAATTGACATACTCGGGCTCAGCCCGATAAGCCCGACCCTGGAGTCGCCACTGTTATATATATATATATATATATATATATATATATGTGTGTGTGTGTGTGTGTGGTCCCAGTGATTCTACTTTAGGACGAATCATGGTGTTGAGATCGAGGATTAAGGACTAGAGTGAACACGAACAAACCCTGAATATCCCAGCGGCGGATTAGCCAATATCTACACGATCACGAAGTCAGTTAGTAATTTAGCTAGCTCATGCGCTATGCCTTGCCATTACATCAGAGAAATAAAGAACCTATTTTTTTTTTGGGGGGGGGGCGTGCGAAGGAAGACACAAGGAAAAGAAATATTAGTTGCACTGTTTGGTTTTAATAGAAGAAAGAAAGAAAATTAAGAAAAAAAGATTGATTGATTTGTACAACTGTACATGTGTCGTGTCCTATCTGGACGTAGGCGATCATAGTCCTTCACCTCCTCCTGTTCCTTGTTATTTCTCCCAAACATTTGTTCTGCCATCCATTTGCAGAAGCCCATTAAGTATGTCACACGCTGTTTTCCCCTGTTCTTCTTTCCCTCTGTCTTGTGCGTATCAAATTTTCCAAGCCTACCATTCTCATTATGTATCCCAGACATTTTAACTGCTTCTTTCTGGTATTAAATATATGTTTCCTCTTTGTTTCCATTCCCCCCAAAACTTCGTCCTTGCTCACATGTTCGTTCCATGGAATACTCAGCATCCTTCTGTAGAACCATATTAATGTTACTTCAAGCTGAATCTTACTTTTTTTTTTATTTGTAACAATGACTATTATCAATAATTATTGTAATATTTTGTTAAATTTGTTAACACTGATAGTCAACAATGCATGGGATATTTTGTAGTCGTGGAACACCAAAAGCGCTAAGCCAAATAAAACAAACAAAACAATTAAATTTTCCCCGTATTGATAGTATTTAGAATTATTAACATTATAAGAACTATTGTTCTCTACAGTTTGAACGCAGCAAACAGTTTTTCGTGTGTCGCTTTTACAAATAGTCAACCCTCCTTATTTCGTAGGCAAACACAATATAACTTTTCTTAGTCAGGATTTTTAAATTTGACCTTGTGTCTGATAGTGTGAATTTTAGTAAGTACCGTATTTCTTGTGAATTATGTGATGAATTTTGAAAAAGCAATTTAAAAAAAAAACAATGGGGATGTATTTTATTTTACCTAGTACACGTTTGAAATTTTTCCTCCGCTTAAAGAAATTTATTTAATTTGAAAGTACAAGATTACAAATACACACAATTTTGTTCCTAAGATGGATTTTTTTTTATTTTGATTTTATTGCTTTGGTATAAAGTGTTCCCTCTTCATTCCAAATGAAATACTATATTGTTTTTTTTTTTCGTAGTTTATTAAATAGAAATATAATAGAGTCATATGAAACAGAAAAGTACGATATATTAATTAACACCAGAAAATGTATTACCAAGTATGTCTAGTTAGCACCTTTCCAGAAAAATCGAAAATAACTTTAGAAACGGAAATCAGAAGAAACACGTAATGATTAATCACTCGGTTCATTTGTATTCTGTAATATCGTGAAACCACTAAATATTTTAGTGAAATATATGTGCGATATTGAATTTTTAATAGATTATATAAAAATAAAATGGGATGGTTATACAACGGGTCGTATTACACACAAGTATGTAATTTATTCCATTTTTAGATTCAGGAACCCGGGGTCGTAATATACTAAACGATGTAATTTATTTCGTTTTTTAAATTCAGAAACACGGAGTTTATTATACTCAAAGATGAAAGTTGTTTCCTTTTTAACTTCAGAAGTACGAGACCATATTATGCACAAGGATGTAATTTATTCCGTTTTTAATATCAGAAACACGAGATATACTGAAGGATGTAATTTAGTCCATTTTTAGCTTCGGAAAAGCAGGGTCATATTATACTCAAGTCATATTATGCATAAGAAATACGGTATAATAGCATTTACTGATAACAATAATCAGTAAAATAATTAAAATGACACTCTTGGTACTGCTGCTGCTGATTATGAATACTAAAAGCAGAATAGAAAGAGGACATAATGATGTTGAAGGAGAAATAACCGCTGGAGCGAGCTTGAAAATGTAACAGGATTTCAGTGACGAACGCAGACGATAACTCTAATGAAATTTTCCGACGTTAGAGTGAATAAAATCACATTACATTCTGTATTGAGAAAAACAGATTTTTTTGTCACTTGAGACATTTTTAACATATTTGTGTGCGTAAATTTCTTTTTTTGAACGCTTCTCAAATTTGCGTAATACAGCCATCAAGATGTAAGTCGTATTTTTTTTTTATAGATTTAGCACGTTTAAAAACCAAAAGAATATATACTAAACATGTTAAATGCAGTCATATATTTCCTGCCAATATCTGATATCCCCCGTGAAAGCCATACAAAAGAAAAATTAATGAAGGAAAAATGTTAAAACGGAAAAAAATGCAAAAGAAATATTAACAAAAGTTCTTTCTTTATATTTGCTGAAAATATTAATCTTAAGATTCGCTGCTGAGAGAAGAATATTTTATTTCAACTGTGATAACTTGTCTGATATGTTTTCGAAAAGAAAAAACGCTATCGAGAATTCTAATTTGTCGCCGAATAATTTAAATGTAAAATAAAAATGAATTTATATATTCTTATAATGAACAAATATCCTATGCACTTTCTCGGTTTCTCGTATGTGATGTTTTGGTTTATATGAACGCTTGATGTGAAAAATACAAATCTAAGTTTAGTTTCCAATCTCTTGAGTGATAACTAGTATAGATTACACTCCTGCTAGACCCACAACCCTTAACTGCCATTACCCACAGAATCAGCGAAGCACTAGATAATAAATTCACCCCGAGGCCTTTGAGAAGGTGTGACATTGTGCCCTGCTACATAAACTCTCCAGCAATGAAAACCTTGGAAAGGCTTTCGCAATTAGTGTCCTTCCTAACAGGTAGACACCTGAAGGTCGTTGTTTACGGTCAGTCATCGGAATCCCTTGATATTAATGTTGGTGGTCCACAGGGTTCTCTCCTCGTTCCTACCCTAGTTCTTATGTATTTCAATGATATACCTAAGAGCATACGTTAATAATTAGTGAGTATCTATGCGAATGATACAAGAGGATACATGTGCACCACCAAAAATCTGGAAGACCAGAATATAGAAACTCATCTCTCCTCCGATCTAGTTCAGGTTGCTCAATGCAAAAAAGAATAATGACTAGTATAATCCAATAAAGTCAAAACTAAACTAGTAACGTTACACCACCACCTAGCAGGCCCCGAAATTTCCCTATCATAATGGATGAGTATTCTCTCAAGGAAGCTCCTAGTCTTGAATGTATGTAGGCTTCAAGCTCTCGAAATCTTAATTGAAAGTCGATAGTCTGATTTAGCGTTAAAGATGCTGAGAAAATAGATTGAGTTCATTGTACCGCTCTGGTAAAGTATCCGAAACCCTCTGCTATACCTTATCTTTACAAGATAAGTCCAGAAATGTAGTATTGCTCCCATATCGAGGCTGGAGCTGTCCACTCATCATTTGCATGTCTTAATAGAGTTAAAAGGCATCTAAAATTATTTCTCACCCTAGAGTTCCTTTCCCATAGACGAAATCTCTCGCTGCCCTATAGCTATTTCCATGGCATGTATTCTATTTCTTAGAATCCGTGACATTTACAACTGCGACTCGTCATGCCAGGTACATAATTGTGAGTCATAACTATGCTGTTTGCATTCCAGTAGTAAGACTTAAGTTCCATTTAGGCATATTTTTGGAACAGACACCGTTCAGGATGATTTCTCATTCCCTGCCATCTTGACCGTTCATCTTTTCTGCATATCACCGTGAACCTATTTTTCTTATGCTCATAGAGAATCACACAGTAACCCCATAAATCTTGAGCCTTGTAAAAGGAGAGTATTAGCATAGAAAAGAACATTAAAAAAACATTATTTCTGCTCCAAAATTACGTTTTTCTTTGTTCTTTTTCTGATGGAACATAGTTCTTTAATTCTTAGATTTGCAATGATCAGATTCTGAAGACACCATGCTCTAATTATATAATTTCTCATTATAACAAATATTTCATCCCAGTCAGAGAAGGAAATCACCAAAGAGGAGTACAATTTGTCTGGAGCTAGACACTCTATGGAATATCTTAATAAAAAAAATGCTTTGAAGCTAATCCAAATAAGAGATTATCAAGGAAAATATCTTAAAGAAATGGCCCAACAAAATTCAATCAAACAAAACAATTCTTCGGAAAAGTTTAACTATATAACAAAATATAACTCTGTAATATTGCATTATATAATTAATTCTCAAAATATGATAAACGTTCGTGACACGATATATTACTCTAGGATTGAATCTGCGTTATATAAAAAATAAATTACTACTGTCAGTATATTGATAAGTGTATCAGAAATGCTCATTTGACAGACGTAAAAACGTATTAATGTGCTACGCATTTATAATAATGAATGTATTTTTCATGTGACTCATATGAATAGAAAACAAAATTGGAAATCAATAGGTAGTAAGTGAAAACGAAGGAAAATGAATGAACATCAATTGTAAGAAGAAAGAATGTACGGTAATTAGCAAACGGGACAACCGAAAATGCGATCTACAAATTGGAAAATGAAATAAATATAGCAATTTAACTATTTGGGTAATGTCATAACAGACGGTGCAAAACGTGATATAGAAATCGAAAAGCGAGTTGGAGGAGATGTCTTTGAATATCTAAAAAAACGTATTATGAAAGTGGAACATTTCGTCGGAATCAAGGAAGGTGGTTTAACAGCTATTAGATATCAATCTTAGCATGTAAATATTATGAGATATCAATTCTATCATATAAAATATACCATATGACTGTGAATTCTAAACAATTCCAACACAGATAAATAGGCTGGTTGATTGTTTTTGTTTAGCGCCATATCAACACATCTATGGGTTATTTTATGTCGAAATCTAAAAATTTTAGCCCAATTGTATGGTTGCAACAAAATATATTTTGAACGTCGTTGTATGCCTTCAACTGCACATATTGTTGGCCATTTTGTTATTAAATATATACTTGCTAATTCTATTAGAAAATTTATTGCTTTCATTCTGCTTCAGAAAGTTATTGTTGGTCATCTTATTATAATATAAATTGTTGATTATTTATTTATATAAAAAATTATTCTGGATAATTTTACTATAAAATGTATTTTCATACTTTCATAGTGTTTATTTTTGTTTGGACTTCACCACTTGCCCATAGCTAGGCCCCTAACTGGTGCCGCCACTTCGATTCAGGGTGGACATGGGAAAAACAACAATTAAGATGTGGTTCTACTCTCCTCAAAATTCTAATCTCCTTGATGTAATATGTAGTTTATCATCATACCTCGGACTACAGATGAAATGGACATTTGCGGCTACAGATATATTTTTAGATGGACATGCTAAGTAACACGAGAGCAATGAGGAAGTTTTAATGGAAATGAGAACAACAAAAATTCTTGTACTTTGAATCAGTAAGAGAGTGTTGCGATTTCTGGGGTGCTATATGAAGAACTTTCTCTCCAACAATGGTGTAGCTACCACATTGCTGTCTTGGTAATTGTTCTGAGGAGCTTTACTCTATAGTATAAAGACTTTATGAAGTTCAGCGTAATACTAGTTTAGTGGTAAGGTTTCATCATTTTAATGTTGAAATGGCCAGATGTAACCATAAGTTCTATGATAATAGTGTTTCCTTTCGCACTTCTCGCATGTGAAGCTCTCTTCCGGCTTCTTACTTCGCGGTCAAGTTTTGATCCTCAAAATTTAAATGCAATGCCAATCATTATCTTCTGTCTTCTCAATTCTTTTATTGTTCTTTCCTCTTAATAATGTTTTTCTTTTTCTTACATTAGTTCTTCAGTGACTTTATTGACTTCCTTTGGGTGAAAAGATTAAAAATCATATTGCTTACAGTTACAAAAGATAGACATGATCGCACACGTCTCGAAGAACATGGCACATAGAAACTGATTAAAAAAGAGTAAAATAATTTATATTTTCTCATACGTACAATAGTCATTTTGAGTTTATACTCATCACTTAGTCGAAATAGAACAGTGAAATAAGACTAGTTTTCAGGAACAGTTTTCTTCTTAATATGTTAAATATGTAAATGTCTATTATAAACCAAATTAATTACTTATACTTATGTAGATATACTTATGTAAATTTATTAACATAAGGGGTCTTCTTAAACTTATCAATATAAAATTGTTAATATTAAGATTCTTCATAGAATTTTAATATAAACATTAAGGCCTCTCCTTGAACATTTTAATATAAAACAGAAAAAAAGACATATTTTATAAATATGAAACATCTGTTGAAGATTTTCGATACGTTCTATTGAACGTACCGAAAATCTGAGAAACTGATCTTACTTATTATAAAACGCAGATTGTATCTGTGTGTGTGTGTGTGTGTCTGTACGTTTATATATTAGATCGGATTTCCTACATTTTTCAACCGATTTCAACAAAACTTCACAGGACTACATAAAATTTCCTTGCGGTCGTTTTAACAGCACCAAAAATTGAAAAAAAAACAATTGTTTTTGCACGAAATCAATTTGAAAACACGATTAAGTGGCATCACGAGAATGGAAGGGGGACAACTCATATCGAGTTATACTTATTATAAAACCCAGGTTGTTCGTTTATATATGGGATCGGATTTCCTACATATTTCAACCGATTTCAACAAAACTGCACTTTTTTTTGGCAGGTAGTGTTTCTTATTGTCTTGCACACTTTTTTTCTTTATTTTTAAATACACAATGCTTTAAAAATTCCATTTACAAGACAATTGTTTATAATAAAATTCTATTCAATCAGTATTTCCATAACGAGTTTGGATTTGACTAATTCGTAAAAAAGACAAAAAACAATAAAAAAAAATAATTAAGACATGCGTGTCCGTCAACCTTAAACAATAATCTTTGTCAATTTTATTTTTCAGTCTTTATGATGGTCGATAATTGATCTATCTCTTACTGTTACATTCCCGGACAACGCCGGGCTCTACTGCTAGTTTAATACAAAATGTTTTAAGAATCTTTTGTTTGTGGGATCAAGAAATTTATCGTAGCAATTAGTATATCAAAACCAAGGATCTATTTTTCGTTTTCTTTAATAACAACTGGAAATGCTTTTCACATCGGAAAAGTGTTATTGGATGTCTGTACATTCTGGAACACTCAGGAATTGTTGCTGGTCGCACTCTTGAGCAAAAGACAACGGCATGAAACATTTAGTTACTGAAAGTGACGTAAATTAAATTGTTCATTAAAAAAAAAAAACAGCCATTTTGAAGTTAATACCAAGGCAATAAAAGAAAAGGTCACACATTAAAAGAGAAGGAATGACAGGTAAAAACAAATGCAAAACAAAACAGGTAAAAACAGGTATCGTGCTGCTTTGTTGTAGAATTTCACTCTTGCAGTGAAAAGAAAGCGACTGCAAGAATAAAGTAAAACAAAAGCTGGAGATATGTTAAGGAACATGTTTGCATGTTTCTAAAAAGAAATACTGAAGAATTTGACGCTGTAAGAGCAGAAAAGTGTTTACAATGGGAATCATTTTACAACCTTGTTGAACAAAATGACAGACATCACACCCTTAAAATTAAGAAAATGATAGTGTGAAAAAAATAAAACTAAACATTTTGTTTAATTAGGTAGGGAGATAAGACGCATGCGCAAATGCAAAACGAAAATTCATCAAACAACAAATTTCGAAAGGAAAAGTTTGTAGAATAAAACAAATGTGAATGCAATGAAGAAAACGTGGGGAATTTTAAACGAATAGATATAAAAAAAAGAAAGAGATAGACAGTTGTGTGAAAAATGAGGGAATATGAACTAAAAAGGAAGGGAGAAATAGAAGATGAACGCAAAATAGTGGGTGGGATCTGTGGAAGATAAGATTTTAGTGGCAAGTACTATGAATCATAGCATCTGATATTTTCAAGCAAAGTCGAGAAGGAAGATAACGGTGGAATCTCGACTAAGAAAGTCATTTCGACACCAATAGGAAAAAAAAAACATAATACATTTTTTTTTTATAATAGGGCAAATAAGGATGTGGCTCTTTCTTTCGATTCTGATGAAGATGCAAGTTTGAATCATTATCAAAAAGTCATTGTATAATTGCAAATTTAATATTCCTTTATGGTTCAACCGAATCGATGAATAAGGGAAAGAATAAAAGAAAAATTGATTCGTACATTAGTTTAAGTCATAGATAACACATGCTTTCGGTAATAACGTCCCACAAATAGCTGTGAAGTTAGCAGAATCATAGATGATATTTAGTACTCTTGTGTAATATGCTTCTTATGTTTTAGGCTTTAAAAATCTGCAAAAGATTGCGTATTATACAGGTTGTCCCTAAAGTTTGGACACATAGGCAAAAATTCTTATTTTCAAAAAAAGGAAATATTCAATATTTTAAAAAATAACACCTTCAATATGATTTCTATAATTTGCGACGCAAAAGTTTATTCGATTTGCAAGATTCACGTGAACTCGATGCAATAATTCCACATAATCGTCAGATTTAGAACACTCATTATGCATTCAATGAAGTGCGTTGCATCTGGGATTTTCGTTGAGTACACCTTCTTTAGCATATACCAGAAAAAGAATCAATTCTCTCCTCTTTAGACAAAACCATGTTTAATTTCTGGAAGTAAAAATATAGAGTTAATGAGATATCCTGTTTTAAGATTTTAGGGGCACCTTTTAGAGTAACAGTTATGCTATGTCTTGTACGGAATTTCAATTAATTTTTGCATTCTTTTCATATGCACCATGCGGTTTGTGTGTGGCTAAAAAAAATAAATGTCTGTTATTATTATATCGTCATGTATTAGAATTGAAAACATCCAAAGAGTAACAGAGAGTGATTGTTTGATTTGTTTCTTACGGTTTATCACCCCTTTCAGGATCATTTAAAGCTGTACCTGATCCGGATTATAGAAGGACGCATAGAGTACCCCGTGTTTTCAAACAGTACCTCATCTGAGTAGTGAACGCTGTTTTTTTTATTTTCGATGATCGAACGAGACCACGCAACCGAGAATCATTCGGATATCGTTAGTTCTTATTTTAATTTCAAGTTTTGTCAAAGATGAATCATATCTGTAAGAAATCAAAAAGATAATACCTAAATCAAAGTGGCCCCATCCGTGTACCGCAGCAAAACTGAAATTGAACAATGGATGATAGGAAATCTAAAAAAAAAAATATATATAAAGAATGATTTACGAGAAAATCGAAATAATATCGACAATTCATTCTCGGTACTAAATTATTTTAGATTATGTTAATCGATACACTGTAAGATGAGTATAAAATATGTTTATTTGTTGCCCAGATGATGATATATGTTTTAAAAGGTGGTATTTCAAATGTTAGATGTGCCCAGTCAAAGGCAACAGTAGACAGCAAAGGTCGATTTTGAGATATTTGTGTTTTGGTCTCGACCCGAATGCTCGAGCAATGAAATTACACTTCATTGTCCTCAGAGTGTTGTTGCAGACGATTGAGGTCTAAGATCTAAATAGAAACGCAGAAAGATTAAACTTGCAGAATCATTATATTTCACACAAACGGACACACAGTTCGGAACGTACAGTATGTTTAATGAGATAGAAAACAACACATCAAACATCGGTGAAAGAGAAACGTCTGAACACACTAAATATAAGACTTTGAAAACAATAACAGAAAATGAAGACGGAATATTAAATAAAAGTTATGGCTAAATATAATTTCACTTTTTAATTAGTGATGTCTGTAACAAAATTCTGTAGTCATCCAGTGTTTTCCAAATTTATATATTTATTATTTCCAGTTTTATTTTCAGCGGTTTTTCATATTTGAGTAGACGCACCATTTTTTTTTTTTTAATTTTAATCAGCGGTTATTTTGTATACCGGCCTGCACACTCGATACAATTTATCAAACGAAATATGGCCATCAGTATGAATTGTACTCGTGTCCGGTTTTGCAGAAGAATTCACACTCTGTCCGTTGTGTTTGTATCCGCCGACCTTCACACGTGAGAAGACATATTAAAGGTAATATGCCCTCTGAAAAAATTAAACCTTACGTCATAGATTGCAGGAGAAACTACCGTCCGATTCGACGTGCATTAACCGATTCGCTGCTATGGCAATGGATTAAAAAAAATGGAAAGTTGAGTTAAATAGACTTAACTGAGATATCCGGAAGAGGTGTGGCATGTGGAACTAGAAAAATCTACACCGGTAGATGAAATTATGTGTTCAGTTCGAAATTCCTATCACATGAAGAAGGCCGGAGCATACAGCGGCTGAAATGGCCTCAATGTTGCAACGAGATGAGGAAAAACAGTTCAAACAATGTAAATAGCTTAAACAATTCCAATACCTTATCTCAGAATTATAGACAGATATTCTTAAGTTATCTTTGTTTTAGTTCCATTTCATTACATTTTTATGACTTGTATGAGGGTTATAAATTAATAGAGAGTAGAAATTAGTCTATTAATATAATATAAAATCGTCTTGACCTATACTGTATGCTTTATCTAATGGAAATATATTTTGCTCTTTATTCTTTTTCACTGTTTCTTTATTTCTAGGTCATTTATATGACTTTTTCAGTAGAGTTATGCCAATCTTCTAGAATGAAATACTATAATTTATTTCTCTATAAACAAAACATCTTAGTTCATTCAGTTGCAACATAGGAATAACTCTTTTATGTTTTTATCAGACAGTGAAAACACATTTACCAACAAAGATTGCAGTAGACACATGCTGTCTGGTGTTTCTGCTATTTACGAGGGAAAGTAAATATATATATATATATATATATATATATATATATATATCCTCGCTCTTGTCTAAAAGATATGTTATGGCGAAAGTGTGGATAAATTTGGACTTAAACTCCTATTTAAAGATCCTAGATAAAATATAAAAAGGAATCTGTCATGTCAATGGTCATGATCTCATTTTCAGTGACTTTCCCACTTCCTTAACATAGCTTAAATATTTTCATCGTGATTGTTCTGATGAGCATTCCACTTTGCTACCTAGATTTAATTTAAGCAGCAAGGACTTTTGTTTGTACAGCCGAAATGGCTAGATTTAATCGTAAATTCTATGCTAAAATTTTTTTCTTTCGCACTTCTCGCTTGTTGAAATCTTTTCCGTTGGAAAGTCAAATTTGATCTTCAAAAATTTAAATACAATGCTAATCATTATTTTCTGTCTTCTTAATTCATCTTCTTTTATGGTCTCTCTCCTCAATAATTTTTTTCTCGTATTCTCTCACACCTTGTAATCCTATGCGTCTTTATTGACTTGCATGAGCTGAAATGATTAAATAAAAGCGTCGACGGCTTGAATGAAAGATAACAAAAATTAAATGAGGAAAATAAACAAATTTTTAAATTATTTTTATGGGTTATTCACAACTTGTGGTTTATTTAAACCGAACCATATTTCGGATTGTAACGTATCGTTTCCAGTAATAGGTCTTGGATTATTTTGCATCATTTAATGAAGCAAAATGTGTTTTTATTGTCCATAATCTTGAATCGTTAATTATAGAAAGTTGCGGCACTTCCTAGCATATATTTCGACGCATTATTCAGAAGTAGACACACACACACACTTATATATATATATATATATATATATATATATATATATATATATATATATATATATATATATATATATATATAATGAACATTAAAGTCAACACTCATAGGCAACAGATAAAATATATATATATATATATAAGTGAACATTAAAGTCAACACTCATAGGCAACAGATAAACATATATATATATATATATAAAATAGTTTATTGGGGAGAAGATCATTATTCTGACATATTGTTAAATATAAAAGAGAGCGAAAGTTTACTATGTTTGAACCTGAGCTGTTCTTAGCTTCGTGTAGTGGCTTTAGTTTCGGATGAAAATAAAAATAAAAACTATTCAACATTTGGATATTTTTTTTTTTATGTTGGTCCATCTACATTAAAACCACACTCAACAAAATTACATATGAAACTAATCGCAACATATTACAATGCATTTAAACACATGGTTCTGTAGAAAACATTTTTTTCTCTCACGTGGTCATGTACGACGTAATAGAACCAGTGTTTGCTATTCTACGACCATTATTGTCGAACAGCAAACTCCTTTGTAAACATAAGAGGATGACAGCTTTGATGGTGAATATGTCTGTTTTAATGTCCATATAATCACTCTGATGATGGCTCATCTCTTGTGAGCCGGAAGATCAATATCATAAAAAATATCCAAATGTTTGACAGTTTATGTCTTTATTTTCTACCGAAACTAAAACCACTCTAATCTTGGTTTGCCGCGAATGTCTATGGACACATATATTTGTACCTTCGCTAAACATAATGAAATAATGTTTCGTTTAATATATCGTCCCAGAAAATATCTAACTACCTGCTCTAACTTGACAAGAGTCAGAACAGACCATGAATGTGTTATTGCTGCCATATCTAGGCGTGTCCTTGCAAGTTCCAAGTGTTTATGCAGTCTTGTGCGTGATTAATTTTTTCAGCCCTCTAGCATCTTTCTTACGGATGAAATTTTGCTTGCCTCTCATTTCTTTGTCGCTGTTATTATGGTGAATGTTCAAACGAGCTACATTACATCGTTTCATTGGCTCAGAATTTCAACGTACACGACACCAGATCATTTTCATTCCTTTCGTATTTCTTTGGTAAAAAGGAATTTCCACTCAGCTTCTTCAGAAATCTCATGCTGTTAAACAGACTCCGCTCAATACTACAATCTTTACCCTTTCAAGACTAGATTCAATCGATATCTATCTTACATATCCTCATAATATGCATTTCTCCTTACCAATCTTAATCAGTAAACATCTACCTTGAGTGGCTCTTGGTCTTTATATCGAGTGATGAATAATAACAAAAATGCAGTAGATATCAAGAAATAAATTAGAGATATATGTATGTTTTAGGTGAGTATATACATTTATCTTATTTAGTAAAAATATACAGAATTTTTAATCTGCAAAAATTTAAATGCAATGTCAATCGCTATCTACTTTCCCGATTACTCTTGTCTCTTCCCGCTCATTATAAATGTTTCTGTTTGGAATTCTTCTACACCCAGTAAATACTTGTGTCTTAGTGGCTTTACTGTCTTGCATAGGTTGAAAACGATTTTTTAAAAAATCACATTCCTGGAAAGGTAACTTTAATTCAATTAGATTACACGATTAAGTAATTTTATTGAATATTTTTCGAATATTTGCTTTTGAAAAATGTTGACTAAATGAGGCATTTTTTTTATGCATCCAGACATAACCTTAGATAAATATATTTTCTTACATGAGTCATTGGATTCAAGGGATTACAGAGTGCGAAAGAGAAAAAGAATATATTATTAAGAAGACAACAATAAATGATCAGGAATTAAGATAACTATTGATATTGCGTTTAAAGCTTTTAAAATCAAAGTTGGCTGTAAAGCAAGACACCGAAAGAAAGTTTCACATGTGATAAATAAAAGAGACGAATCTGTTAGCATAGAACCTACTGTTATATCTATCCATTTCAAGAGTAAATTGATGAGAGCTATATGTCAGTCTTGTAGTTCAATTAAGTTCATAGTCTAAGCTGCTCAAAGTCTAGGTACCAAAGTGGAAAGCTCATCTGAAAAGTGACTATAAAAATATTTATAGAAAAGGCACAGGAAATTTCCGTTACTGCCGTAGGAATGTGACTAAACCCTAGGTGCCATGTCTCCAGATTCTTTTTCAGAAGAAAACTAAAACACGCACGATCATTCTGAAAATTCTTTCACACATTTTATGAAGAATAAAAAAATAATTTTGAATATAAGTATATTTTTAAGACTTATATTGATCGATCTATGACACAGGGGGATTGATGAGACACATTTCCGAATATTTTCCTGGTAATTGTTCTGATGAGCTTTCATCTTTGTCATCGCTACTTCACAATTTTAGGCTCAGGTACTACATTGGCAGCTAGCTCCAATCATTTTACAGTTGAAAGGGCTACATGTAACCCATAAAAATATAAGTTGTGGGAATTAACATTTTTTTTAATTAAAGCAATCTTAAATAGGGATAATCTTAGTTAGGCATATTTTGCTGTAGACACACAAATCCTGTAACACCTGCAGTACGTGTGGCACTTCTATGATGTCTTTGGGTTAAGGGTTTAGTGATATGAGTTAGTTATACATTAGCGTTTCGATCTTTTAAATAGAAAATATTAACCACAAAATAATTTTGGATTGCTGAAATAAAATTAACGAATATACATACAAATTGGAGAGAAAGAGGCTAAACAAAATATTAGATAAAATAAATGTATATGCCAAAGATATATTAATGTTTACTATAAATTTAACAAAAAAAAACTTCTCATTAACTCTAGCAGTGTATTGATGTTAAAAGATGAGAGAATGTGGTATTGCTGTTAAATTTCTTTTATTTTCATTTTCCAACCACTAATGAACCCTCGACACGTTTCCAACCTTTTTGCATTTAAAAGCATAATAAAAAAATTACAGTAATAGATACCAACGCGCATCTTTTTATAAATACTTATACTAATGAACAACATATAGTTTTGTACCACTTGCGCCTCTGAAGATGATCTTGGAAGAAGATTGAAAGTACTTGAGAAATAAAAAGAAAAAAATTAAAAAGCTATACCACATTTCTCTCATTCTTTTAACCTCAATACACAAAAGGTTATTCGTGAGTATAAACGGATTTTGTTAAAAATTAGTAGATATAATATCTGTAATATTCAATATATATATATATATATATGTGTGTGTGTGTGTGTGTGTGTGTGTGTGTGTCTATGTCTGTGTTTGTGCGCATGTGTTTGTGTGTGTTTGTGTTATTATCATTATTAATTTAAACGTTATTTTAGTAGATACTTGTGTTTGAAAGAGATAAGCCATCATATTTTCAACTGTCTCTATTACATCTATCGGGCCGCTCCCTTTAGAAAACTTAATAAGTCACATCCGGATTTACGAGATCATCGACATCGAGTTCAACAACTAAATTTGAAAATTGGAAAAATTCAATAAAAATTAAAGATGTATTATTATGATTTTAGGAGACATTGTACCAATGATTGTAAAAACAAATACTGTCAGTTGTCGTTTGAGACATGTAATATTCATTAAAATTATAGCTTTTAAACATAATGATGTTTTTATCTTTATAAAATACTATAAAATGAAAAAGCCGAATTGATTAAGCGTCTCACTTCACACAGCCTCCTTTCGGATAAACAATATGGCTTCCTTTCAACCAAGTTTACCGCAGACGTGTTAATGGCTATCAGAAAATTTGTTCATCAAGCTGTAGATAAGAATGATGAAGCTCGAGTTGTGGCTCTAGATATCTCAAAGGCGTTTGACAATTCTTAGCATGCTGGTCTTCTCCACAATCTTAAGAGATATGGTGTTTCTGGACAAATATTTGGCTTAATCCAATCGTTCCTATCAAACCGTATAATTAATGTCGTGTTGAACGAACACGTTTATAGAACTTTTTTCTCATTAACGTGAGTGTTTCCAGAGGCATTATAAATAAACAAAAGTTGTTTCTTATCTTCCTAAATGACCTTCCTGATATCATCCTTTCTCAACTAGGAATTTATGCTGATGATGCAACTATTTACTTTTGTCTTACAGGTACGACAAATTACAATTTACCGACAGGTACGACAAAGTATAACTGGCGATTAATCTAGAAAAGGACCCTAATCAGTGGTTAACAGGGGTAAGAAATTTTTTTTTTAAAATGTAAAGTCTCCAATGCAAAACTGATTTAATCAATATAAGGAACCTTTTTTGGCTGCCATTACAATACCTGATGCTAGCCCCCTGTAGAACCACTCATTTAGCATTCTTGGGGTCATATTTTCCACTGACCTGATATGGAGTGATTACATTGAATCACTTGCTAAGAAATTTAGTTCATTTTGTCGTGGCAGACAATTTATCTCGTCAGAATCTACCTTGCCTATCTAGAAATATACCATTTTTCTGTTCATTGAAAATTATTTTGGTATGAAGCTCCTCTACATATCCCGGGATTCTTGACAACATTCAAAGAAAGTTATGTAATATAATTGATTCTGATTTGGCATATTCCACTGATTGGATGTAACTTCGCTCTGTATTTTCTACAAATATTTTCATGGAAATTGTTCTGATAAGCTTTCGTCCTTATTGGGATTTCATTTTAAAATGCTGTTATCTTTATTCCGTACACTCTACAGAACAATTGTATACATAGGAACTAGTTAGGTCTGCATAGAGACTTAGAAATATTATTGTGGCTGTAGTTAGTATATTAAGTAAGAATGTGTTGCTTGGTGTAAGGAATACTGTGGTATGTTTGCGCTAGTAACCGTGGATAGTTAAGTTTAAGATAAGACAGATTGAAGACCAACTTTTCCTGATAGCCCGTTTTGGTCTTGTCCCACATTTTTGTATTTCAAAATAAATATTGCTTTCCTCCTTGGTGTCTCGAATGAATTTAAACTCGATGTCAACTTCAACTATGTCTCATCGTATTACTGTTGACCAAGCTAGATGCAACCGCATATTATATTCTAATAGTTTCTTTTCTCTCACATCTTGCCCGTGAAAATCCCGTCCTATTTCTTGCTTCCAATCTATCAACAATCTTCAAAACTTTGAATGCAATGCCAATCATCATCTTCCTTTTCTTGTTCTTTTTATTCGTTTCTCCTTACTAAAGTTTTCTCACTCTCTTTCACTCCGACTGACTGTTTGCGTCGTAGTGGCATTATCGCCTTGCTTGTGGGAAATTTTTTAAAACAACGAATAAAAAATATAAGAGCCAAATGAATCGCTATTTTTTTCTGAAGAGGTATGATAGTAAGGTACATAATCAGCGAATATGAATTCATTTTAACCAAGAAAGTGTTTTTCAATGTCAGCTAAATTAGCAAATAATATCCATGTCTTTGTCAATTGCATGAGTGCGCTAGTACACACACTTCTGATAAAGCTTTAAAAAAAATGTTTATAAATGAAAGTAGTCCTGAACGGTCACACTTTCAGTTGCTTTCCTACTAATATATATGTCCCCCCCCAAGTCTCCATCCTTGGTCCGATTTTGTTTTTAATTTTCATTAATGGCCTTCCAGATGACATCAGCTCACAGCTTGAAGACACAACGATTTACTCTGTCTCGATATTAAGTTTGATCAGTCCGACAAGGTCAAAATTACAGCTAATGTCCAAAACGATATCCAGTCTGTTAACTGGAGCAAATGATGACGTTTACTATAAAATCTCCAAAACAAAAATGTTATCTATTAATCATCTACGAGACCTCTCTTTGTCAACCATCAGCACGACTGATGCTGACCTACAGGAAAATGACTTATTGCACATTCTTATGCTAACGTTCTCGGCTGATATGAAATGGAAAGACTATATTGAATCCATTGCTAGATCATGTGATAAGAAAATTGGTTCACTGTGTCACGCGAAACAATTTTTCTCAACAGAACTATCTTACATCACCATTAATCGACATTTGTCCATGCTTAGAATATTGCTGTCACATTTGGTCGGGTGCTCCTGCTATGTACCTAGAGCTCCTTGATAATATCTACAGAATAATCAGCAATATCATTAGCCTTGTTCTGACGTCTAGGCTTCACTCTCTTTCCTACTGCCGTAAAGTTGTCAACCTGTGCCTTTTCTATAACTACTTTGATAGCATTTTGTGGGAGATGAGCTATTCCCTATATTGCTTTGACTCATTGAATTTAGTTGAGTTGGCTAGATGTAACCGTATGTTCTATGATGACAGTTTCTTTTCTCGCACTTCTCGCTTGTGGAACTCCCGTTCGGCTCCATGCTTTCCAGCAAACTTTAATCGGCAAAAAATTAAATTAATATTAATCACTATGTACTATCCTCCTGATTACTCTTCTTTTGTTCTTACTCCTTAGCAATCTTTCTGTTTCTAACCTTTCCGCACTCATTAATCTCTTGTGCCTCAGTGGCTTTATTGCCTTGCTTGGGAAACATCGATTAAAAGTAAATGTAAGAATGCAATTAGAGGAGGAAGCTGAAAATCTGTTAAAGACCTTTTTTCATCCTACCAAAAAAATAGCATAAATATTTAATTTGCATTTGACCCAATAGTATACTCGTGAAACCTGAGTTTGAAATTTACTTGAGGATTGCTAACAAAAATTGTTACTTTAGAAATCTTTACCTCTGAAAAATCCTTTTAAACCGATCCCCAGCTAATTAGTTAACATAAATATTTTCAAGCGCCGAAAATGTCCAAACCTGTCTTGACCCCATTTGAACAGATGGTGCGTTCTGAAATGCTATTTTACCGGGCGTATCCAGGAGAAATATCTAGTGTTCATTTGTCCAACATCAGCAAATAACTATCGAAATGGGAGAATAAAGAAATATATTTCCCATATATACAAACACACTTATCTATATATTTATTATTTTCCTCTATCCTCAAAGATTACATAAATATTTGCAAGAAGACAACAGCGCTAGATGAAAGTGACAGGTATAAGTGAACCGCTGATCTTTACAAACATAAGGAAATACAAATATCCCAAATGATTTTCCCCATTGAGCAATTAGATTTAAGTAACGAGATACACGGCCGGATACTTCATAAAAATTCTGCTCATCTATGCATAATATTCAATATGAAAAATAAAAAAAAAGGAAAGCATAACTTAGCTGACGTGTTTCGTCCTTCGAGAGACTTTATCAAGGGAAATGTAAGGATTTTATTTTTTGATAAGTATTTATATACAAGAGTAGAAATGTTATTGTTTTTTCAAATGTTTTGGCACAGGTGTGCTTATGAATATTCAGCAGGTTAACGGAAACGTAAGGCAAATTCATGGACGTAAGGTGATACTCTTCCATGTTTAACAAAGGAAGGTGAGTAAGAGTTTTTTTTATTTATTTGTATACATATATATATATATATATATATATATATATATATATATGAAATGGAAAAGTCTGACAATCATTTTAAGATATTTTATGTTTATACACTCTTTTTATAGATAAAAAATATTTAAGTAAATGCTCTGTTTATAATAAACAGTATTAAACAACATTTACCGGACGTTCCCACTTTATGGGAGCCAGGAGTACATATGTTCCCAAAGTATGGTGCAGAATCTTGGTACCGTCCACACTTCACTCAACTTGATGCCTTCCACATGCATTGTCGACGTACTATCAGCAAAAGAAAACAGTGATCGCATTAGAAAAATGAAGTTCCGACAAAATAAAACATAAAAGGTACTGAAGCCATTCGAAAGACTTCCAAAACATATTCTCTATGGCTAACTTGTAACAAGCAGGTCAGATGGAAGGCCGCCCTAGCTTTTCAAAGCTAAATTTTAAGATAATCTGAAGCAATGCAGCATCTCCACTTCTTTCTAGGAAAAATGTCAGAGCGAAGGAGCTGGCACCTGTCCTACTTTTTCATCTATACAAATGTTTCAGAGATGATAACTTGAACATTAGCATCAATTGTCTGAAAATATTAAGGCAAGTGGGCAGCATGCTGCTCGACTCAATGTTAGCCTTAGCAGCCACCGTGTCTTTGTCCCACACTGTAAAGCAGGTATTCTTGTCCACCCCAGGAGACATGTGGTAACTGATTCTCAACTATTCGAGCGAAGAGGGTTCTCCATGTGTTCCCTCTAAAAGTTTGCAAAAAACTAGCATGCCCCAAGAGACACATGCATGACCACAGAATTTGAGCAGTTCTTAATTTTACTGAGCCTTCATTTGATGTCTGCAACGTGATAGTCCACCATATAGACATCAGTAAGTAAGTATATATATATATATATATATATATATATATATATATATATATATATATATATATATATAAATGTAAAAGAACGAAAAAATATAAATTATTCAAACGTTCATAACAGTAATTTAAAAAAAGGGCTCAATACAAGAGTAGAGCAATACATATTTGTTATAGACTGTTACACGTGAACATGCCAGTTACCGCGACAAAAATTCATATTTGTTTCGACGTCCAGAATCTTCTCGTCATGCGGCTAACAATGGTGGTAATAAAAGATTTATTTAAAAATACAATTTATGAAACATCACTTCTTTTTAAATTTTTGAAAAGGCAAAGAAACAAATATTTATTCTCTAAAAGAAAAAGAGAGAAAAAAAGCTATTTAACGTAAAAGAGAAACAAAATAAAAAAAAAATCAATAAAAAACTGAAAGAGGATAAAAAAGAAAGGCATAATAAAGCATAAGAAATCAATCCTACTACAAAGAGAAGTGAAAGAATAGAAAAGAAAAAGAAGGAGAAGAGTATATCCAATTTTTACAGATAAAAATGAAAAGAAAAGAGAAGAAAATATGAGAAATTGATGATACCAGATTTAGACAATGAAGACACCTTATGATGGAAAATTCAAAATTTAACGGAAATATAACGCGACAAAATAGAAATCATATTACAGATACAAAATAGAAATTCAAAGTTTATCACATTTTGAAATAAATCCTCTATTGAAATAAATTAAACTGTGTACGTAAATAAAAGACACTTTATGAAAAAAAAACCCTCAACGTATGAATCCATGTCCTCACCCAAACTAAATTTTATGTAGTAACAACTGTATCTTGAAAAAACTTAGTTATTCCATAAATTGTTAATGCAATATACACTTGAAAAGAAGAAAGAATTATTCTTACACTATAAATCATTCGTCGTTAAATAACATATAAAGATTATTCTTTAAGCAAATATAGGCTGAAGCCTAGGGCACTTTAAGCTTTTATAAAACAATCATTTTAATTTTCTTGAATGTTATATCTTCTAAAGTGTTTCATATACTGACATGATATCAATATGGCAAACTTATATTTATTTGATTTTTCAGGAAGCAAATCATGGAAAAGAATGGTTCAATTTCTGCCATTATATTTCAAGTAGATAGCATGTTTAATTTTAATTCATAATATTTTAATATTAACTTTTTTTTATGAAGCACTGTTATTTATTTTCTAGATGTTATAACTTCAAGTAGTTTCATAAAATGAAATGATACCAAATGTCAGACATTTATTTTCATTGTTTTAAAATGCTCGTTATAAAAATGTTTTTTTTTTTTTTGCTATGGTTGTATTGAAATATGTGCTAATTTATATTGTAATAAATAGTAAAATAGAGGTATTTATTAAAGAATAAATTTATTGACAAACAAAAGGTACCCAGTCTAGTTTATTTAAAGAAATTGAAATGAATTTATTTTAGGCTAAATATATCACGTGTAAAAAATATTGAAGACGAGTGCGGGGGTGTTAGCGTGTGGCTCTGTCTGAGAGGGATACTTGAATATGACTAGGGGCACCAAAATTTTATAATCCGTTCCCCTCCAGAAAGGATTGATAAGACGTAAAAAGAATCATTCAATTAATAGATTAAACAATCAAGCAATACATTTACTGACAAAGACGCCAGAATGTAATATATAAAAACTTTTGGAAACCATCGTAAAGTATGAATGAAACAGAATAAAAATTGTAGTTTGGTGTTGATTTCTCTTCAAATTATTCATTTAAAAATTTCCATCGCCCAATCATGCCATTATATGCAATGACCGACAATGTAGCGTCTACATATTGTTTTGATACTTACCTAGCACATGCCTGTTAAGTTTTATTATCACTCAGTTGCGTCTCTGAATTCGAGCAATGTGCACCACAGACACGCAACTGAGGAAAATAAGTACTGTGATATACCCGTTCCCAGGAAACAGATGCCCGTGTCTGCAGCTCCCACCAATGGACTTGAGAGGGGGAATCGGTAGTCGCTACCGAGGTCAGCGCAACCAAAGGTTGCGGGGGCTGGGCAATTTTTATCCCTGGCGCGGGTGTACACGCTCAGGTTCTCCACTTTAAACCCGACTTTGTGTCACATCTCGTCTCAGTGAACAGACCAGGATAAATATCTTCATATGCTTTGAAGAATTAGGAATCGTCTGACTTGTATATGAGATGGAGAACTTTAGAAATATACGCGGGCAGGTTAAATGATACGATTAATTGGACATTGTACAGGTTAGGAATAGATTCTCGATCTCCTGGTAATCTTTTCTGTGGAAGATCATGCACATAATGGCTTGTTTACAGTTTACATATAATAATCTCGATAAACCTGAAATCTAACACTTAGATGTAGTTACTTCGAGATGCATTTAGAGATTAAAAGGACACATCTGAACTCAAAGATACAATCTAGACATTTAGACACAGTAGTCGAGTTATAATTTAATGTCACCCAACTCCCGTGATGACGTGCTCTACAAACTGCGAAGTAACACAGTTTATCCTAAAACACTGGATTACAATTTGCTTCCTGTATTTGATATTTCTAAAAGCATCCAAATATTGCATGTTTTAGCAAGATAACGGTTCCAGTCATAATATCTTGAAAACAATCATCAATTTCAGACGAAGAAATAAGTGATTTCAAGTGACTTTATCAGACAGGATTCATAGTAGCTTAAACTTCAAGTTCACCAGAGAAAAACCAGACCTTGAGTCATTTTAAGGTTATTTGCTAACAGGAGTCTTTTTTATAAATTTAGTGTTAGTTTCTTTAAGAAGCTAGCGATATATTACTTCAAATTTTGTAGAACTGTGATTTCAAATTAATTAATGAACTCTGTTTACTGATACGTATACCAAACTACTGCGTGTTCCTTTGTATCTGTCAATATGTTGATCTGTGGTCAAACATTTCTTTATTTCTCCTTATAAATTATAGATCTTAAACATTTTTTTAAATACTTTTACCCCAAGTAAGGGTGTAATGTCACTAGCACACAGGGGTTTGGTTACAGGGAGTGAAAGTGAAAGAGATGATTGAATATACGGAGGATTGAGGAAAGGAAAAATGATGAACGGGATTCGGTAAGAAGCTGGCGATTGACGTTGCATCTAACTTTTTGAAGATTGTATTTATCAGGGAAGCAAGTAAACGGAAAGGAATTGCAAAGGTGGAAAGTGAGGGTAATATACTGTTGGTTTAAAAGTTGCAGTTGCATTTAGCAATTGCAGCCGTAAACAGGTGAGAACTAGATTCCGATCTCGTAGCTTGAATCCATGTTGTTAGGACAACAGGATAAAGGCTTGTCAGGGCAGTTGCCATGGACATATCTCCAGAACAGAGGGGAGCCACGACACTTCGGTGAGAATGTGACTGAAATTGATATGCCTTGTCAGGATCGATTACATTACAGATCCTTCTTTATATTTTGTCAAGAATCTTTAGATGTACAGCAAGAGCACCTGACTAGTTATGGCAACAGTATTCAATGCCTGGACGAATGGTAGGTTTGTAAAACTGCAGGATGGATTCTGACGAGAAAAATTTTCACGACACAGCGACCCAAATTTTTTTGCAGTGTGTACGCCGTAGGTCAATGGAAAACGTGAAATCAAGAAGCCGTAGTGTGTTGTACTTCCGGTGTTTAGCGTCAGCCATGATGATTTTTGCTTAAACTGAAGGTTAGCAGCAATAATAGAAATTATTTTCTGAAACATCCCAAGTGCCTAATGATTTTGCTGGTCATTTAACTTTTAAAAAGTCTAGGGGAGTTTTTTTTTTATTTTTGTTTGTTTTTTTTTTACTATTATTTTAATGTGTGCTTACACACGTGTGCGATTATTCTAAAGAATGTCAACGCGGAAAAATGAAAGACAACACAAGTTTAACTTCCGCCTAGTCTGCTGTGTTAGCTTTCGTATAGATTTAAACTCTGAAAAGCAGGAATCCTTCTGTCCGTCACCCACAGCTAGAGGTTAAATGGCAGGCCAGATTAGAGCTTCCTATTCTTGAGTGGCAACAACTCTAAGAGAAGGAAAAATCTGAAATGCAAATGATGGAGTAGGCAAGAGAAACAACTATACTTTGTATTTTCCCACAATTTATTGTATTTCACAGAAATAAAGACAAAAGAAGTTGTGGAGCGTCATGAATGTATACGTCTTGAATAAACATGGTATTAATAATTGATGTATCATTTTAACATGAATACAGTGATAATACGCTGATATATATATATATATTTATTTAGGCATGTTGTAATAGGTGTAATATTTACAACTTCCTGACTTTATGAGAGAATATGAAAAATAATTAAAAATCGATTAAATTTTATGCAAACAATAGATGATTGTTGTATCAGAACGAAATGTTGAGTGCATATTGAAATGTAAAGTACAATTAGCACATGACATAAAAATGAAAATCCCCCTGAAATGAGCAGGTTTATTGCTCATACGAAAGCGCTTCATTTAGACTTTGATAAAGAACAAGAGGAAACTGTTTGGTATACAATACCACGATCCAATATCCGTTAGGCATAAACTCATATCAGGAGTGAAAAGAGAACATTTGTTTTTTGAAGCTGTAGCGATATTCACTGTTTTATTTCGCCTTAGAGGTGATAAGACATTGCGATATATGAGAGCTGAATGCATATCGATGTGTATATCAGTAACGCTGGAGGACATACGGCATTCGAGCGGATGTCATAAATATCTGATCTTACGTTACGACACTCTACCCGAAGATATATTTATAAGGGGCAAAAGTTATGAACCAAGAAAAGCTGATTACTATACTTCAATTTTCATGTTTTTTTTTTTGTTTCTGAAGTAAACAATATTGTTCTTCTCGTGGAAATATTCGGATAATATTCATACTCAATGGATCGAAATATTGTGCACGAAAGAAATGTTTAATTACTTGTATTTTCAATTATCGAATTAAGTTGCATCGCATCAAATGAAAACTGTTGATACACTGGCCGAAATACTTTTATTTTTGTTTGTAGAAAATACCTAAATAGATGATTATTTTCAGACTAAGTCGTAAATGATTTCCGTTTTGTTTCATCAAATTTACTCTTAAAAATAATATGAAATTATATTTTGTTCAATTCACCAAAATTAGCATTCACATATTGCGATTTCTCAGGAAAATATTCCACACGATTTTAAATAAAACTTCGATGTGAAATGTTTTCGACGATCTCTTGAATCTGGATTTCATTATAGAAGATTTTCTCCGTTAAAATGTTTTCCAGCATATTGAAATAGTTGATAGGTCAGATGACTATTGCAGGTTTGATAGAACAATGTGAAAACGAGTTTTTCTGTTTTCAAGCTTTTGCAGGGTGTTGCAGTCTAGGAAGTTAGGTAGCCAAATGTAAGAGCTGATGTCGCTGCCGAAATTGACTGACAGCCATGGCTGTTTTTCTCTGCTTGTGTAGCATGGTGCAGAGTCCTGTTGCCAAAAAAAAAGTTTTCCAGAAGCCACTCTCTTTACACAGGGTAGTACTACCTATTCGACGTGTAGGCTGTGTTGAGGCTGGGGCCCTATAGTAAGAAGAATGGAGGCATAACATCGTCATCAGAAGTGAACACTCCAAACATCATGATGTTGACTGGTTACTTCAACTCTTTCCGAATCATCTGAGCTGTCGTCAGATTGACACCCAAACATCCTGAAATGTTTGTCATGGAGCTTCAACTCCGGACATCGTTATTTAATATTGTTGACTGATTCTATGACTTTGTTGATTCATACGGATTTTGATTCTTCTAACAAGAGTTTTACTTCCTTGACGGCTGGGTCTTTTGTTCCAATGTCAGTGTTCGTCTCGAATTCGTCAACCGCGTCGAGGAGATTAATCTTTTTTCAAATATCATGTCTTCAATCGTCATGTCGCTTTTTGTTTTAGAATCGCTACTTCAGGATTCAGTGTGTTCCATCGCATAAGGCAAAAAAGGGATTAGAAATTGATGGGTAGTGTAATTTTTGTAATTTAACAGGGAGGGTGATAGAATTTAAAGATTTTAACGAGACAAAAAGGTAGAGTATAGGGACAATTAAAATTTCATATTTTCTTTTAAGCATGTTTTATATTGGGGTAGGAGGAATGACCTAATCGAATGACCTATTTAGATGGTTAACTTAACGGAAATGATATATAGGAATGGGAGGGTAGTGGGGAAAAAAAAAAAAAAAGAAAATTACAAAAATGGAAGGAGATCAGACAACAAGTAATACAGATATATCTAAATGAGTGTTACGGCAAAGAGAGAGGGGGGAGGGAAGTGAATCGAAAAGGCTGTAATTTTGTTTTAACAAAATTATGTAAAAGATAGATTTCAATGCTTGATAGAAATTTAGATGTCTAAAAAATGATGAATGTTATCAATTTAAATCAAGTTTTTAATTTAAATATTTAATTTTTTTAAGTTAAATATTTTTATTAGACATTAATTTAATATTAGTTAACTACTATTTTTATTAGCACATTTATCGAGAACATATTAAAGAAATATTTAAAATTATAATAGTTTATTTACCCGACCAATTGTACTTTTCATAATATAAAAAAAAAAAATTTTGGTAACAATAACATCTATATTAGTTTTACTTTAAATCTAATTTATGAATGCAATTTTTCTTTATTATTATATGGGTAAACTTAATTAAGGTTTAGGTTTCATTATTTAATAATATTTGAGGGTAATATTAAAATTTTGTTTTTTTCTTATATGTATCTCAAAAACATATTCATGCAAATCCATATATCATACGTCCATTTACATGTGCAAATACACACATAGCACACGTGCATCAATATACACAAATGTTCATCCATCTTCATACATTAATTATATATATATACATACATTTCTCAATCATTACCTATATTTTAAGGTTTGAAATTTATTTAGATTTTAGTTTGATTTTATAGTTAAAGTTTAACTTTAGGTGACTTCTGAAGTGCTTAAAGGAATTTCGTTAATATTATTATTACTATTAATAGTTAAAGAGTGGTATATTTAAATTTAAATTATCAATTTTAAGGTGAAACTCCCTTAAGAAGATAAAAATACACTCTCAAAATTCTAATTATAGAACATTAAAAGAGAAACATTAAATATTAAAAAAGCAATTTTAAAATACCAAGAGAATGACCCAAGTACTTCCATTTAAAAATATTCCATACACGTATAGACACATACATACATACATACATACACATATATATATATATATATATATATATATATATATATATATATATATATATATATATATTATATCTATTTATCAATTATCTATCTAATTATCCATCCATCTATATATACATATATACATATAGGTATACTGATATACATATACACACCCTTGTATACATATACAACCATATATATACACATACACACACATATATATATACATAAATACCTACATACCTACACACGATTATATACAAAAAAAGCATATAAAAAGAATTCTACTCATAACTATCCACACATGCATATGTATTTATATTACAATGTTATACATCTATTCACAAATATATTACAAATATTAATTCTAAGGTATATACATCTATGTACATATACAGATTACAAGTAAGTAAATTAATATTCAAAATACTACACATATATAAATATATGTATATATATATATATCCGTACATATACACACAAAATACATACACATACACCTATACACATTCACAAACACACACCTGTACACATACATCCACACATATACAAAATACACACACATATATATATATATATATATATATATATATATATATATAATGATACCTAGCAAAAAATAACGTTAGTACTTAAACATACCCCATACTTATATATTTATACTCACACATATATATATATATATATATATACATATACACACATACCTCCATACACATGTGCCCACAATTAAAAAGTACATATATCCACATAAGCACCCTTATCCAAAACGTTATATATATATATATATAAATAGATAAATTCACATATAAATGTTCATCTGCGTACATATCAACAAGCATAACATCCATGTATACATACATTCATTTAAAAAAAAAAAAATCAATATTTTCCCTTTTTAAATAGTTGTTTCTAAACATACTTCGTTAAATTGAGGTGGTTTTTATGTCTGCATTTACAAATCAACTCGTTATGTTTGTTCAGCAGTATGTCCGGATCCTTATGCTTTATTATTAAGATTTTTTCTTTAATGCACAAATTGCATCGGTCTCTGAAGTTTATCGGAGTCCTAGCTCTCGAGATGATTCTCCATTTTACTTGTGGGGTTAGTTTGTTTTCCAACAACTCCCAATAATGTTTAGAAAGTGCAGTTTGATGTTTCTTTGATTTATTTGTGAAGGATTGGCGATGGTTATAAAACCGTTGCTTCCAATTTCCCGCCGATATCCCTATGTAGATCTTCTTCTGTTTGATATCTTCCTTGGGGAAAATTGTAGCCTCGTATATCACGTTTTCGGACAAACATATTCCCTCTACTGGACAAACAGATCCTTCCCTGCAGTTACAGGTAGATTTGGTCTTTTGGCTCGTATTAGGATCTTTTTGTAGTTGATTATGAAATTCATTTAAAATTTTGCTATTGTGGGAGCTAATAATTTTTTCTATGTTGTTCATGCAGGAATAGCTAATTTTTAAATTCATTTTATTGAACATCTTTTTTAATAGTTTATCTTTTTTAAAATGTTTATCTATAAGTTTAAGAAAGTATTTTCCTATATTAATGTTCGAAAGCTTACAGAAAGGTGGGTTGAACCATATAATTTTCCTTTTTCTATTTTTAGATTTAGATGATGTTTTGTTAATAGATTTATCTATATAAGTGAGTGTTTGAATTTGCTTTTTAATAGGGCTTGGTTGTATTTTGATTTATTTTGATAAGAGATATTTTCATTAGAGTATAGTTTATTTATTCTAGTATTTACAGTGTTAGGGATCTGTTTTATAATTGCCATAGGGTGGTTTGAGTCGATATTAATGTATATGGGCGATTGGTTCTCCTTTTGGAAGGGTTTATAAGTGTTATTTTCGAGATCAAATGTTACGTCTAGAAAATTTACTATTTTCAGGTTAGATGATATTTCTATTTTAAATCCTATATATTTGAATGTCTTAATTATTTTCTTCTGGAGTTGGAATGTTAGAGGTTCATTAGAGTTAGGTATAATAATGAGACCATCATCCCTGTAAAGCACTACATTTTGCGGGTTAAGGAATCTGCTCAGAATATCTAAAACATCCTATTAGGTCCGCTATTTGAGCAGAATCAGTTGCTCCCATTGGGACATCGAAATTGTCTTTGTTTTTTTTAAACCAAGTAGTGTCATTAAGTCTCAGTACAGATGATCTGGAATCCATTATTATTTTTATTTCCTCGTCAGTAATCTCAGTATAGTTTTTACCAAAATTTAAGCTATTTTCTAATAACTCTTTAGAAATGGAGGGGTAAAAATCGATAATGTCTAATTGGATAAAAGTGGCTTTATTTTTAGATTTTAGATTTTGGAACCAGTTAATGGCATCAGATGAATCTTTCCAAAGTTTTAAGGGATAATTTTCTAATATAGATGTGTTTATTCTTTTTAGAATATTTCTGGAAATTATTCCTAACTCTGATTTGGAAGGATTTATAAGTCTGGAATGTATATTATTTAGAAAGTTAGGTTTATGGTCTTTAAAAAGTAGGTAGGCATCTTTCAAGTGAGTAGTGCCCATTCTATCAGCAATATTATGTTTAAATGCGAATTTGGCGGTATCTCTGTGTATGGAGGATAGGTGTTTGGAGTTATTATCTTTTTTATAAGAGTTAGATACTTTGTTCAGAATCAGAGGATTGTATTCCGATGGATTAATCTTGTAAATGTTCTTGGATTTATCAGCTCTGATCCATAGTTTTTTAGATTTTTTGATGTTTGTGATGTCCTTTTTAAGATTGGATTGGAATGAGTTGTATTTTTTTCTAAAAGATATTATGTTGATTAGATTAATTAAGTCATTTTCAAAAGGTTCCAATAATTTATTTCAGGGAGGTGTGTTTTGGGATTTTAAGTGTTATTAAGATTTGTAGGTTATTTTGGGGATTAAAATAAAAGTAAGTTTTCCATCTCATTCTTTTGATGAGGACAATAATTTTTTCAGTCAACGATATGGTGAAAGATTCGACAGAGAGGTAAGGAATGTTTTTGAGTGAGTAATCCGGTGTAAATTTTTCCATTTTATGTTGGAAGTGAGGGTCCTTACGGTAATCCGATGGGGGGTAATCCAATGAGAGCTCAACTTATTTTATAAGGAGCTAATAGTTAAGTTACGAAGAACTGGGTAAACCGAATTCGGTAGCCGTTATTTGATATTATTGCACATTCTGAAGTCCGCCTTCCTGAAAAGGGTTGTCGGAATTCATATATATATATATATATATATATATATATATATATATATATTCCGACAACAGAATTGTAAGCATGTATCGTAGACCGTCTAGCTGAATATATATATATATATATATATGAATTCCGACAACTGAATTCGTAAGCATGTATCGTAGACCGTCTAGCTATATATATATATATATATATATATATATATATATATATATATATATATATATATATATATATATATATATATATATATGCGCGTGGCCGAATAATTAGAACCTTCGCTTTCTGATCATGAGACCCGGGTTCGTCTTGTCAGGAAGGTAACATCATGATTTTATCGGTGGCAGGGAGCCGATCCCAACGTGCGTCGCCTTTGTAAAAAATGACTGAAAAGCATACCGAGGGTTGACCCAAGCCTTGTGCGTGTAATTGGGTAGGCGGAACCTATAGTTGCCATCGATTGCTCTGCCAGCACGAAGTCACAATTCATCGTCACGGAGGATTTGGGCGTGCTGACATTATTCAAGATCGTTGATCACGCTAGATAACACGCTCTCTCCCAGTAATCTGTAACTATGTCCTCTCAGCAATATAAACCACAGTTGGGCTCTGTGTATGTTGAACAAATATACTTGAGCAGGTTTATGCAAGAAGGATTGGCTAGCCACCTTAGTTATCGGATATCCTTGAATAACAGAGATCATATATATATATATATATATATATATATATATATATATATATATATGTATGTGTGTGTGTGTGTGTGTGTGTGTGTGTGTGTGTGTGTTTATTTAGGCAGCAATCTTTCTTTGATGCACATTTAATTGAATATGTAAGGCAAGATACTTCGATTTTCTCATCCGATCTAATAATTTTTCATTTCAGATGATAAATTATATAGAAAATGTCTGAATGTTCTTTTTATACGAGCCCTTTCGGCTATACATTTAGCCATTTTCAAGGATTAAATATTTAACTGTTAAATAAGTAATAGTTTGTTGCATGTATGTATTCATATAATGTTTTCATTTTTCAAAACTCGGTCAAGATATTGTGACCATGTTCATAGTTGATATTATTGAGTGCTGTTTTCTGGTTTTTATTAATAAGGCTTCCATTATTTTTAACCTTTTTTGCGTGTAGATGATGCTATTATATTTGCCTTGTTAACAAGTATATTGCGAATAGGGTCCGGTATGTCTTGATGAGTATTTAAATGAGATCTATTTGAGCTATGATCAAAAAGCTGTAGAGTGAGTCTTCGTGTCAAACATGTAGTAGTGTCGCCTATATAATTATTTACGAATATTGATTGATCAAGAATGAAATTCCTTAATGGGTATTTAAATTCGTAAATAATATTTAACCTATTTAATTTTGTTCTAGGAGGTCAATTATGATTTTTAACAATAAGGTTAGTAGTTTTATATTTTTTGTAATAAACAATCTAATTTTATTTTGCTATTGGCAACTGGTGTTGTGGATATTTTTTATAATGTTCTTAATTCTACTTTCGTCTAGTTTATAATTTTCGTTCATTTGATTTTTATAAAAAAATATTAATGTTAATTTTTATTTCTATTCTCGTCGTTGCTATTAGCTATCTTAGAAATCACCTAATATCGAAATCCAACAATTGATTACGTAATGCCTATTACGTTTAATATATTAATAAGTGTTTGTTTTAAGTTGTTTAATTCTTTATAAAAAAGCGTGCGAGAGAATGAATTTTCGTGCGCTCTCCTGAGGAAATTTTTAATAACACCTATTCTATATCTAAGATGGCATTCACTAAAAAAATTAAGATGGCAAGAGTCTTTACTAGTTATTTTTTATAAACAGAAATATTAAAAGTATTATTAATAAAATCGACGAGAACATCTAAGAAAGGATTTTTTTTCGCTAAGTTCATAAACAAAATATATATATGTCCGGTGTCTTAATCTAAAATTGTAACAAACAAAACTAGAAAAAATCATTAAAGTTTCAAATAGTATTCGACATAGAAATAAAATCTAGGCTAAACGAAGTAGATTGACTAGTTGTCTCCTTCATCCTAAGAAAAGCTTCATATAAATCATACAGAAAACCCGAAGTTCGGATATGCAATATGATAGATCCTGACTTGGCATCTCGACTCCTGTCATTTCCTCACAGACATAATGTTGCTTCAATCTGTCTTTTATTTGATTTTTATGGCAACTGCTCTTACGAGCTTTTTTCACTGGTGCTTCAACTACATGCTGTCTTCGCGCTTGTTGGTTGGCACTTCGATCCCATCCTTTTATTGTCGAAAGAGTTAGATGTAACCATTACTTCTACTCCAGAAGCTTCTTCTATCGTACTTCCTGACAGTGGAACTCTCTTCCTCTTACTTGCTTCCCTGATAACTCTAATCTTCAAAAATTTAAATGTAATGTTAATCGATATCTGATGCATTGATCTTGATCCCCGTCCTTCTCATTATCCTGTCCTCAAACACAGCTCTTTACTTTTACTTTCACTCTCTTTAACTCTTTGCCTGCACTCCCACCTCACTTGGTGTGAAAATGTGAAAAAAAAAAAAAATATATATACACACATCTTTCAACAACCGGTCATCAATAATCAACCAGATCCAAAAATCAATTAATCGCAGGCTTTTTAACAATTGTCCCAGTTAAACCATCTGCAACGAAGCCAAAAAAGATTAGTAAATAGATGTAAAAGATAGTTGATTCCCGACAGCACTAGCAATTGTTGACCCGAATGCAGTTTTTTTGCCTATTTATAGTGTTATTAGTTAAACTTTTAATTTATTGTTGATTATTTTATTGTTGGTTGTTGTTACGTCCCTTTATTCTTGTTTATCTTTGCGTACGTCGTTTGATAATTTGATATTTGTTTTATTTACTTAGTTTATTTGCTTATTTATTTCTTTGGATTAATTTATTTTACTTGTTTTTTTTTTATTTTCATTTATTCGTGTTCGTATTCAGTTTTTGATTTTTCATATCGTAGTAAATATTGGTTTCCTTGTCTGCTTTTTGAGACGAGTTCTGATCATTTATTTAATAGTTTGTTTTTCTTTGGGAAGGCAATTATGGCTATTTTTTCAGGCAGAGTTTACAGATTTTGTGTTTATTCTTGTAGGCTAATATTATTTCCTTTAATTTCCATGAGCTTTTGGTGTGATGTGTTTTATGTTTTTCATCTCACAGATATGTTTAGAAAGCATTATGCTGTTCGTGTATTTACTATTGTTTATAGTAAATTGTTTATAGTTTATTGAATATAGCCTGACAATTGCGTTTAGCATGAAACAGACTGTCGCCTCTTTGGTGTTTAATTCAATGTCCACTTATATATATATATATATATATATATATATATATATATATATATATATATATATATTTTATATATGCACACACGAGGTGGCATGGAAAGTTTAGCGCATGCACTTACTCTCTAAAATTGATACAAAATTTCTTGAAACTTGTTGGTCAGGCCGACAACCTTTCATATATTTTCATGTATTATTGATTGTAATCGCTCTATTTATGATGCTGTGTAAAATATTTCACACGTATAAATTTTCACGAAATTAGTGAAGCTTTTATTGAAAGAGTGAAAAATATCTAATTTTTTGAAGAACACGTGATGCAATCTTTCAAGTTTAGCAGCAAATTTTAAGAAAAAAGAAATCGATTATTTTTTGACTATAAGGTGAGGAAAATTCGAAAGAAGAAATTCCAAGCTAAAAAGAATTTTACCATCGAGTTATTTTAGAGTCACTGGATAACATAATTAAATTAGGCATTTTCATATCATTAATTCTTTATGACGTTGCTTCGATCAAATGAATTATTTCAAGGAATTTAATTATTATCAGTATGAATTTAATATTATCTCCTATACTCTCCCTCTCTTTCTGTCTGTCTGTCTCTCTCTCTCTATATATATATATATGAGTATATATGTATATAAATATACATATATGTGTTGGTATATATATATATATATATGTGTGTGTGTGTGTGTGTGTGTATGTATATATGTGTATATATATACATATATGTGTATATATATATATATATATGTGTGTGTGTATGTGTGTGTGATATATATATATATATATATATATATATATATATATATATATATATATATATATATATATATATATTTTGCGATGAGTAAATTGACGCCACTTTCTATTTTCCATTTAACGTATGGGTGTTGTTTTTTTTTTGATTTTGTCGACTGCACAATGTAGTAGAGTTCATTGGACAGTGTCTGTAAAAAAAAAGAAAAGTGACCACTATAATGCAATTTAAACCGCGATAAATTTGGAAACGTCATGGTGTACTACTTGCCATTCGCGCTGGAAGCAGCAATACAAACATTTCAGAGTGTTTGGGTGTCAAACCTGAGGACAGTGCTGACGATTCGAAAAGAGCTGGTTGTGTTTAATTGTGATTACGAAGGTGTTTTGAGTAATCACTAATGATGACGAAGTTATGCCTCCATTCATCTTTCCACAGGGCCCCAAACTCAACACGAAAGCCTACATCAAGTCCCTTGAATTGGTAGGACTGCCCAAGGCTGGAAGTTGGAAGACCCTATGTTCGGAAACAGGTCTCTGAACCATGGAACACACAAAGAAGAGCCCATTTATGACCTATCAGAAAATTTCAATGTTTCTTACGATAAATAGTGTCAAGATGGCTAAATATCTTATGTGAAAACCTGGAAAAAGAAACTCAGTTTAGTGTCATTTTTTAGATATTAAACATTTTGTGGGATAGACAATTATCTCATGCTGTTACACAATTTGGAAAAAATTCCAATAATATATATATATATATATATATATATATATATATATATATATATATATATATATATATCAAGATAGATAGATAGATAGAAATAATCGTCACGATTACTGTCAGTTTCAAGGTTAAATGTGATTTTGCATTGAGGTGTTTGGACGTTATATTGAGGCTTTGATTCATATATCAGCACTGTTTGTTTCTACATTCCTTTGTATACTAAGGTTTACGAGTACCGACCTATGACAATTCATTTTTACGACGCAATCTACATCAATATTGTTTCGGCGCATGCCTTTTCAATCGTACAAAGCAATGCATGCCAGATCGTGTTTGTCCGCTATATTGCATCGCTTTACATTCGCTCTCTTTCATTGTATTGTGTTTGTGGAAGGTTACTGCCTTTCATTATAGCTCCTGTATTGATGGAGGTGCTTCTCATATATATATATATATATATATATATATATATATATATATATATATATATATATATATATATATATATATATATATATATATATATATATATATATGTGTGTGGGACCTTGTGGCAACGTAGTACACCAGGTCTCTGTATTCGTGTGGCTGGTTCTTCACAAATCATTTGCCAAAATAATCAAATCATATGTAATGATGTCTGAGCTGTCTCTTCCTAGGAACTGAGCTGCTTGACCCTCATACGTTAAATACGATGGAAGAGTCCTCCCTCTCTATCTATCAATATATCTATCTATCTATCTATCTATCTATCTATCTATCTATCTATATATATATATATATATATGTGTGTGTGTGTGTGTGTGTATGTGTGTAAAAGCATAATTACAACAAAAGTATACCAGCTTTTGAATTACTCCAGATCAATTTACACGAATTTGATAAAACATTTGGTACGTTGCCGCGCAGGCGTAACATGCCCACAAAAAGAAAAGAAACAGAAACGATATTTCTTGAGGAATATTGACTCCAAAAAAAGATGATGAATATTCTGTCAACTCGATCTCTGAAGAATGTTGCCCTACACACACACGCGCGATTCTAAATTAAATGCAATGGAGTCACTATGTTTTTTACCCGACAAATAAACAACAGGAAGATTTAATACATTCATAACTGAACCATGCACATTGCCTTCTCTCTGATAAAATAAGATTGTTTCCCTATTTTGAGAGATAACAGAAATGACAAAGGCGGATGAAAGGATTTGTTTGTTTGTTTTTTCAAAAGATCAACAACCGAAAGAAGGATGTTAATTAACTGAATGGCATTTGTAAGGCCAATAACTTTTCACAAATTTGAAGACAATGCATTTATTTTGCTTTGCTGATAAAGTTTAAAAATAAATGTAAGTGTACGTAAAAATCATCATTTTCTTATATGTAAGTAATAGTAAATATAAAAACGAATTCATATACAAGCGTAAGTCAGTGAGCTTCATGTTTTCCTTTTTTTTACTACTAATATGCTATTATTGATCTAAAATGAAGAGTATGTTGATTGGTTAGACTCAGTAATTATAATGTTTCCGCTGCAATTCACTTGACTAAAATAAGCACCTATCTCTCCAAATGTACTGATGATTAGGAGGTGTTATGCTGATGACATAGATATTCATAGTTGCGCTGAGAATGATCTTTAAGAGAAAAGCAACATAATCTAGCAAGTGTTCCAAGCAATGAGATCAAGATAAACCTTTCCAGAACAAAAACTATCATGTGGAACTGGAATGGAAGCAGTGATTGCCCCTATTCTGACTCCATCATAAAAAAGCCAGATGTGGAATTAGTAAATACTAAACACGTCATATATCTTGGCGTATGGATCAGTCACAACAAATTAACCATTGGAGATAAAAAAAAAATTGAAAATAAAATATACTGTATCAGAATTAGTTTCGCCCAACAACGCAAATTGCTACGAAACCAAAATATCAACCTGAAAACTCGTGTCATGTTCTTAAATAACCACTTCAGATCAAAACTTTCATATGAATGTCATGCATGTCAGAAAACCCGTTGAGAAAAATCTAAACTATCAACTGTATATAACTGCATTCTATGATCAAAGGTGAAAAAAGACCTTGAGTGAGTAAAACCTGAGATCATCCTTCTTTCAACATTGTGTACTGGCGCTAAATCATCAACTATTAAACGATTAAATTCGATGTCAAGACAAATTCTAAGTAACATTTTCAGGTAGCTTCAACATGTTTTATTAAAATTATTGTTTTATAAAAAATTCAGTTCCATTTTTTTATGCCGATTAAACTAATAGTTTTTAAAAACTCTGGAATCTAATTAAATTATGTTTTTCCTTTTTCCATAATATATCTTGAAACATCGGTAATGAAAGGATCTAACATATGCGGAAAACAGAAGATAGCAAAGTTATTGCGTGAGGAAACGCTCACATTGGCGATATCAAAGAAGCTTCGCATAGATCAGCGAACGATAAAGCGGGCTGTTCAAAATACAATTTTGAGATAAATTATTGAGAACTAGAAGCAAATAAAACGTTTAAAAAACTAGTCTACATGAGATAACGCAAAGTGAGTTATAGCGAAACAACCGCGTTTGACAAGTGCTCAGAACTTTGAACAGGCTAGAACTGTGTCTATAAATTAATGGTTTAAAGTTTGATAAAAATGTTCACGGCAATTTCCAGTTATTGAGGTTTATGTGATTTTCTTCAGAAGGACTCTATTTAGATGTTTGTGTAATTTGATGTGTTAAGTTACTTTCACAACTGTCAGCGAGAATTTGCTTTCATGGAGTATTGCTGCCATATCTAGTCTGGAGGAGCTACATCTTCACTTCCAAACTTGACTGAGAACAAAGCCGTTTACGCGGACTTATGGGGGCAATATTCATTCTAAACTCTGCGGTCTATTTTACGAAGAGGAGATTGATTGATTTGTTGTTTAAGTGCATACCAACTCCTTATGAGTCCTTTATTGCCGAAATTTAATTTTCTTTGGAGCTCTGATGTAATAAAAAATATGAAATATGTTATTCGGCTTTCACAATTGAACATATGGTATATGATTCTCAGATTTGTGCGAACGTAATTACTAGAGGCGATGAAGTGAGTTTCAGGTTCTCGAATTTACTAGAGGCGAAGTGAGTTTCAATTGCGAACGTAATTACTAGAGGCGATGAAGTGAGTTTCAGGTTGTAGATTTGTGCGAACGTAATTACTAGAGGCGATGAAGTGAGTTTCAGGTTGTAGATTTGTGCGAACGTAATTACTAGAGGCGATGAAGTGAGTTTCAGGTTGTAGATTTGTTGAAGTTATATTTTGAAATACATAAGAAATTTTAGGATATTATAGGAATTAATTCCATGAAAGTGTTCTTTCATGTTGGTTGGTTGAATTTGTTTAGCGATATATCAACCTCTATGGGTTATTTATATCCAAAATCTATTTTATACATAATTTTATGACTAAATATATTTTGAATGCGAATGTATGCCTTCCATTACAGATAAAATATATTATTGGTCATCTTTTATGTAAAAATGTATAATTCTTTATATATAAATGTATTTTTATACGTCCATAGTGTTTTCAATCGGGTGTGGTTTACTATTTGCCCGTAGCTAAGACCTTAATAGGTGGTACAATCTCGGATCAGGTAACAACAGTAATTAAGATGTAACTCCACGCTCCTCAAAACCTCTAAACTCGTGAACAGAGAACTTGCTGCTGGATGTATTTTATCGTCATACTCAGGATTGTTGAAGAGGATATATAGTCTCTTATATTCAACCGTCTCAGAGATAGTGACTCCTATTTCTATTATCTCGTAGACAGCACCTATATTCCTATCACCTCGTAGACAGTTCCCCATCTTCCTACCACCTCATATTTCGTATTTCAATCATCTCGTAGACAGTTCCTCATCATCCTACCATCTCATAGCGTCTCATATTCGTACTATCTCGGATATAGTGCCCCATATTACAACCATCTCATAGTGCCACATACTCCTACAATCTCGTAGTGTCCGATATTCTTACCATCTCATAAACACCTCCTCATAACCCTACCATCTCATTTATAGTTTCCAATATTCCTAACATCTCATAGACACCGTTAATTATTCATACAATCTCGTAGATCATTGTACCATATTCGTACCACTTATTAGATAGTGTCCCATATTCTAGCCGTCTCGTAGAGTCTGGTATTCCTACTATCTCGTAGACAGCACCCCTATATCCCTATCATTTAATAAATAGAGTCCCATAATTCTACCATTTCGAACGTAGTTTCCCATATTCGTACCACCTCGTAGATACCCCCATACTCCTATCATCTATCATGTAATGTCCCATATTCCTACCATCTTGTAGACACTATAAATTATTCGTAAAATCTCGTAGATCATGGACCATATTTCAGCCATCCCGTAGTGCCCAGTATTGCTACAATCTCCTAGACACACCCCATATAGTTAATATCTCATAAATAGTTTCCCATAATCCTAGCATTTCGAATATAATGTACTATCTTCCTAAACTATCGGCGATAGAGCGCCTCATTCCCCAAAGCAACAATTATTTCGCAATCCAACAGCGTTAAAACCTGTCTGCATCGCATAATTGCCTTAGCTACACTGCAGTAGCTACGCTACGTATTTCCCTATTACATCACATATGGATCCCTTTCCAGATAGGGGGCAAGGTTGAAAACATTCAGTGTAATGTCCTCTCAAATTACATGGCCCTTCAGGTTAAATAAAGAAAATCGCTATTAATGCCACAGCAAATAAAAGAAATCGTATTTTTAATAAAATACACTTTCGCTAAATAGGAGGAAGTACATGGATTTTGTTTAAGAAAAAGAAAGGAACCATAAACAAAATTACAGACAACATCCAGATAATTATGGTAAAAACTAAACAGAAAAAAAAATATATCATATCAAAATATCGTACAAAGAAAAAAGAATAAACCTGCAGGCGTTTTCAGACCGGATATTGGTTTCCATATATAGAGCATCGGGTATTGGAAAACAAGCCGATATTGTCGATTGAGCTGATTTTGACTCCATTTTTTACCATTATATTTTGTTAGCTGCCAAGAATTTGTAGTTAAATTAGAGCAATTTTTATCACCCATTTCTGTAAGAGGCTGACATGGTAATACGCATGAGATCCAGGTTGATTACAGGGGAGTCCCTTAATATGGAAAAGCCAGGTTTACGTTACTATTTTTTAACATGGAATGCATGACCTATCAAAAACGAAATTTATAATAACTTCAAGTAAAAGGTCACCGCAAGAAAAAATATGAAAAATATATTGTATTCATTTTATTTGCAACCAAAATGCAGATAATAACGCGGTTTTACTTTGCCATAACCAATGTAGCGCTAATTTCAATTTGTTTATTCAGTCATACTCTATTCCATCGGATCAGTATCCCTTTGCGAATGACGAATTTAGTAAAATAGTTTACTGATAATGATATAAGTAAGATTATTACAAGAATGTATTTTAGACATTTATAAGTCCTTCATGCAATAGAATATTGCTGCTAGATCTGGTCTGGTGCTTCTAAAGAAAGATATTCTTGATATAATCCAAATAGAATATGCAATGTTATCTTTGCTGACATGGCATCACAGTTTTACTCACTTTCCAGTCGCTGTAACGTAGCTCCTCTGCGACTTTTCTATAAATATTTTCTTGGTAATTATTTTGATGTGCTTTTTCCTTTGGTACCTGGATTTACGAATTCGAGCGCAGTACTAGACCGACAGCTAGAACACATCATTTTATAGCTGAAATTTTTAAGTTCTATGCTAACAGATCCTTTTCCCCGAACTTCTCGCTTGTGGAACTTTCTTCTTGCTTTTTACTTTCAAGTCTACATTGAACTTCTAAAATTACCATCTGTCTTCTTAATTCCTGTTCTTTTATTGTTCTCTCTCTTTAATAATGGTATTATTTTTTCATGCACATATACTCAGTAAACGTTTGCGTCTTAGTTGCACTATTACCGTGTTTGTTAATGGTATAATTTAAAAAAAGACGATTATCGCAAAAACAATATATGATCTTAAGCCAACTCGATTCCTGATATAGCCATGGTCACGTTGCTAAATAGCATCATGTCACAGAAGTTGGGCCTGTTGGATCACAAGGAATTATGTACGTTGTGTGTCGCAATTTGCTACTAAAAGTAACAAAATTGCAACGTAGTAAATTTTAATGGATCGTCTACAAATGTCGTCTCATATTTCCACAGATGTCGAAATCAATAAAGAATGGCAAAACATCGAATTACATCATAAAAAGAAGGAATAAATGAAACTCTGAAGTTTTAATTTCCTTAAGCTAGACGTTACAGCAACAATCTGTTTAAAATTTCATGAGTCAATAGAATGCTCGGATAAAGTTAAAAACATATCTAAACTTAGATTTTTTAGTATGATTTCCCTTTTCGTTCCACGAAAAAATAAAAATGGTGTTGTCAAACTTCCCGGATTAACGTAAGTGCATTCACGAGAGAAACGGCCTAAATCAGCAACATCAAGCGTTCTGGTTCGAGCTGAGTTATGTAGCCGCAGTTCTGTTCTGTTTTCGACGAAACTGTAATCTCTACTTCTCTTCCGATAGCTATCCTTTTGGCGACTACGATTAGCTCTTTAATATTAATGTGTCGATTTTATTTGGCGTGATTTTCCTGATAACTGGTGTTTGCCCCCACATATATATGATTTTCATCTTTATTCCTATTTTGCATAGATCATTGTTTCGTTATATTTAAGGGATATCTACCGTCATTTGTAAAGGGACGATTTAAAAGCAATGTTTATGGGTAGGATAAAATCAATATTCGGTCCGCCTCCGGTCCTCTAGCCTTCATTTGCTGATCCATGATACTCAACACAGAAATGTTTAACTTATCTGAAGAATAATAAAAGTAAATATTTAGATAGATATCGTTTATACTAAAGCTTACATATTCCTAGGTTTGAGGATATGTGTAAAGAAGAGTATAATATTAAACAGTAGACATAAAAATAGAATTTAATATAGGTAGCTTCTTTTATATTTCATATCCTTTTAGGATGTTGGTGATAATATATCTCTACTGTTTCCTGACCTTTTTTCTTGTTTTAAATAACTTTAACCATTTTGGAATTCCTATTTGTCTTTATTCTGCAATCAATTGATACAAAATCGTTAGGAGGGTTACTAAGTATTTATCTCTGTTTCACTTACCTTCAACATGCCTAGTGAGTTTTAAGTTTTCCAGGGACTCTTTCCTCATTATATATCCTATCAATATATGCTGTCTTAGATTCTGTGCAACAATTTTATTATCTACATTACGTAGATAATTTTTCCCTAGTATTCTCAGTATTCTTAGGCAAAACTCATTTTTTTTTCTCTCTTCTTTATCTCGATGTGTAATTCTTTTTATTTGGGACCTACGATGTTTTTTTTTTAATTGCCATGTCCTATAAATCCATTGGCGATCATAACTTGCAAAATATTTTGTTATTACCTATGAAATATCATTCATTTTCGAGAAAGATAGAATGTTTTCCCGTCGCCGATTCCACGATTTAGATTTCCTCCTTTTAGGTTGCCACTTAACGCTGGAGCGAAAAGTCTACGATACAATTTAATCCATGCGTGGATATCTTAATTTTTTTTGGGGGGGGGGTGAAAGCAACAGCCGTAGCATGTAGGATTGCATTTCAGATTCAACGTCGAATTTTGAAACTCTAACGAAGTCGTCATTTTCAGTTGGAAAAATATTGGTTATACGGAAATATTATTTTTTACTTAACTTTCAATACATTTCTCGTAAGTTCCTGAACCTGATTTCCCCTTCATTAAAACATCATTAAGGGTAACCTAAATTTATATATATATATATATTATATATATATATATATGCACTATTTGCATTATTGGGACTGTTTTTCTCGTCTTTATGCCATATTTATCACAACGTTTCGGCTGTTGTACGCTCCGGCCTTATTCAGTTGGTTGGAATGTCGAACTGAACCATTTATTTATCTCGCTAGGGTAGACAGTTCTAATTCCACGTGCATGTTTAATGGATGTCAGTTATCAGTTTTTTCCTGAACTCCCGAACTAGAACAGTCTACCCCAGCGAGAGAAATAAAGGGTTTACTTTGACGTTCTAACCAACTGAAGAAGCCCGGAGCGTACAACGGCAGAAACGCTGCGATAATTAGGGCAACAAAGATGAGGAAATTTGTCCGAATAATATAAATAGTGTACATAATGCCTCAACTCAGAAATATAGACACACACACTCAAACATATATATATATATATATATATATATTAATCTGAATGAATAAAAGACACGGTTGTAAAAATAAAATACTGTATTTTAAAGGACTACATTCTTCTCAGGATAACTCAGTAACGCAATTTCAGTTCGTGGGCGATGAGTAATACAGCCGAATAACTATTAACATTTATCTCCTAAATGTCAAATCAAAAACGGTACGCGAATTGGTGACATCATGGTTAATTTAAAAAGTCAAGGGATTGCATTATATAATATTAATGTTAAATCTAGAGTGTAGTCACTGTACCTTGACGTCATAGAAATTCGAAAGCTTCTTATCAGGTTTATTGTACAATCTGGACAGACAGTATGCCAAGTCAATGCGTATTATCCTTTTCGGAACGGGGCATGTTAGAGTGGGCCGAGGCGTAGTGGTATATTTAATTTTTGAAATAGTGGCGTTATTTGACATCCCTGAGTCAAATAGAAATCTGGAATACCGGAAGAAAAATATAGCGTCCATCGTAGACAGTGACCTCGTTTCTTACTGATTATGACCAGCGGAGCCGGTGTGGAATAATCGAAGGAGATTGGGCACCGAACATTTAATGTATTTTATATATATATATATATATATATATATATATATATATATATATAATCGACTCTCCCGTCGAGATTCGACGTATGAGGGTCAAGCAGATCAGTTTCAGGAAACCGACAGCCCGACACCGGCACATGAGATTTGATTATAGTGGTGAAGGCTTCGTGCAGGACCATCCACACTTTTTGAAGGGACGAATACAGAGACCTGGTGCACTGGATACAAGGTTCCCAAACGACCCTCCGCAGGTTTTGAATTCAGAGTTGTCCTTCTCCTAGACCAGTTGCCATCCAAGGCTATAGAACCCAGTCTGTCCTGCTATTTTTTACCCATATATATATATATATATATATATATATATATATATATATATATATATATATATATTGGACAAAATCCGACAATTTATTAAAGACATTTTTATGTTTAACATTCTTTTTTATAGATACAAGTATTTAAGTAAATATTCTGTTTATAATAAACAGTATTAAATAACATTTACCGGCCTGAATGTCCGAGAAATTTTCATAAAAAATATTCGTCCTTTGACAGGATTCGAACCTGCATCCTATACGGAACCGTCATTTACGCTGACGTGCCTTAAAAAAGGAGCGTTCGTCATGGCTAAATGTTGAATTTACTGCTTATAAACTTCAATCTTCCATGAATCTCGTACATTGTTAACTGATCATGGCGTATCAAATGTAAACAAATGACGTCATACATTAAGAATTGGACAAAATCCGACAATTTTATTAAAACATTTTTTTTTTAATATTCTTTTTAGATATAAAGTATTTAAGTAAATATTTGTTTATAATAAAACAGTATTAAATAACATTTAACGGCCTGAATGTCCGAGAAATTTTCATAGGATTGGATAATGAATCCTGTCAAAGGACGAATATTTTCTATGAAAATTTTCGGACATTCCATTTGGTAAATATTTATTTATTTTACTGTTTATTATAAACAGATTATTTAATAAATACTTGTATCTATAAAAGAATATTAAACATAAAATGTTTTAATATATATATATATATATATATATATATATATATATATATAAGTTATATAATCTAGACGATATTTTTTTCTTTTCTTTATGTTTGTATCACTTTTGATATCAAATATCGCATATTGTTATAAAGATTGTCTGACAACAAATGTAAAATATAAAAATCTGAACGCCAATTAAACTCTGGCGGATTTAGCGACTAAAGCTCTTTCTAAAGACTTTCGTCTAAGCCAATTGCTTTCTCTTTTGAGTAACGTAGCTTTTTTTAAAATCGGAATTATAGTCAAACTCATTACGTTGAGCAATTAATGCATTTAGTATGGTTTCTTGTAAAAAAATTATTTCCTGTTCATATATATTATTTAAATTTCTTGTAGATTCTCTTGTGAAAATTATTGCGTGATTGAGTAAATTCCTCCTTCAAACTTCAGCTTATTATTATTTTGTTTTGTACAAATTCTTTTATTGTTTTGGAAGTACTTCTGCTAAATTCTATGTTGAGATTTGATAGATGCAATTGCATTTATGATTTTGTTTGTGGGCAGAAGATTATATTTTAAGTCGTTGGGTTTGATATGTATTTTCTGTTTGAAATATATTTTCAGATTTTTGCTTCGCAATGAACTCACTAAAAGGGTTAAAATATATATATATATATATATATATATATGTGGCACCATTTACGAGGCAGAGAAAGAAAAGAGAAAGAAAAGAAGGCAGAAAGAAAGGCGAGACGAATCGTAGGTGATAAGCATCAGCCACACACACACACCGGGCTAAGAGACAATGAAAATATTGATAAGTAACAAATGAAAAAAAGGTGTCATTACAATGACAGGGAATTTCTGAAAAAAAAAAAAGAAAGGGAAGAAAGAAGGAATCAGATGTGTTTTGATAACGGCTGTGTTATCTATAGTGCGTAAACGAAACGGCTGGACCACTGGCCAGGGAAAATTCAAATGAAAATGCTATTTCGATAAGTGACGAGAAACAGGCCACTAAAAAGGACTTTGGACAGATATGAAAAAATTAAAATCCCACCACAACCTGACCGAATTTTTTCGACGAAACAACTTTGGCCTGCGATAATAAAATTATGTTATCAGGAATATGTACCGAAGGAAAATGAATGGGGACCCAGAAGTGTTTTTTTTTCTTCCTTGGAGGCGACAGACTGACTGAAAACTTTGGGGATATTTCTTTTTTGAAGCCATGTTAAGAAGACCACCCATCTTGATAAATTAGCGATAAAATACCTGACAAACACCACGTGTAGAAACAAGAGTTGTCATTTTTGTCCGTTGGTGGCTAGAGAAATGATAACGGCGATTTAAAGCGGAAGAAAAGGAAAAGAAGAGATAATTTTTTTAGTTAAGCAAAGAAATTTTTTTCCTGAAACAATTTAACGGATTGTTCACGCCCGACTAAGACATCATTGGTCAAGTGGTGATTACGTGACGCACGAAGGAGGAGGAAAGATACCCGACCAAGACCTCATTGGCCGAGGTGATCACGTGACGCACGAAGAAGGCTGTCGACACCCATCCAGGTATGGTTGAGAAATAATTATTAAAGTGTACAAGGGAAGTTTACGGAACAGAGTATGGTTGAGAATGGGAAAGTGGAAAAAGTTCCCAAAATGGAAAAATTTTGGAAAAAATAACCAGAAAAAGAGGTGGATATGTATTTAGAATTATCGAGGAACCCCCGACGCCAACAGACCCACCCCGGTTTTGGTCGGCGTCAATAAAAAAAGGCCCCAACAGGCAGAAATCAGTTCGGGCTCTAGCGGAGAGTTGAGTTTCCAGTTGATTTCCAAAGTGAATTGCAGATAGCTGACCAAGATTCACGCAAATTCGGACTCCTCTTCAACCAAAACAATTATTTTGAAGACCGAAACTTAGAACCAGACCACCAAAATAAGTTTTTTTCGACTTTCGTCCAAAGACACACCGAAACACCATTTTTCTTTGAGGGCAAACAACTTGAAGCGTTAAAACTTGCCTAACGGAAAACGACGTGTCACAATCCACAGAACGGGTCGGGAGATAGATGCAGTCCTATGTATCGAACAACTAGACATAAAGTTTGTTACCTTTTTCTTTGATACTTTGAACTTTTTTGAGTTTTCATTTTTATTTTCTTTTATGCATATTTGTATGTAGTATCACCCCGTTGAACTCAATTTGCATTACGAATAAAAACCACTGTTTGATCTCGTCTGCCTAAGATCAATTCACAACGTGGGTAGGCAGACTGGGGATGAATGCAGTTATTTTGGTAACCAGGCGTTGGAAGCGAGTTGGGAACGACGAGGCTGATATCAAATCTAACCAGATTCCCACCCGAATCACCAAAAGGTTAGAACGTCACATTTGGGTGCCGCGACCGATACCAAGCCAGTTGGTCGTCACAGGACGAGACAACACGACTGACGCGACAGGCGGACGTCACGTTTATATTCAGCGACACCCGGAATAAATTTTTTGGGACGTCAATAAACTGGAATGAGGGACGTATGGACAATGATTAAGGATAGAACCTCATTTTCGGCGCTGCGACCGGGGACGACGTTGGAACAATTATATATATATATATATATATATATATATATATATATATATAATATATAATGATATTTACAAATATACACCCTCTCATATAATGGAAACGGAATTAAAAAGGAATTTTATAAGACCCTGACGATCCGTTTAGGTGATGTTTTCCCCAGGTTTGAGACAAAGGCTTTGATTTGAGTCTGCTCTACGGTTGTATTTTAAACTTTTTTAAAGTTGTTGGAAACTCGAGTAAAATCATCTATATTTGTATATATAAATACAAATATATATATATATATATATATATATATATATATATATATATATATTTATATACAAATATTGAAAAAATTAAAATACAATGTTCAAATTTTCCATGAATTTTTGATTTGCCAATAATCTATTTCGAGGGAAACGAAAATTTTTTTAAAAGAAAGAGCTAGAAACATGAAAGTCTGTCGAAAAAATCGCATAAGATATAGGTTCAAATAAAAAAAAAAAAAATACATTACGGCAAACGTAAAAAACTTATTTTAAAATTAGAGTACCACACATGGTAAAAAAGGATTTGATTGAGTTCAAGAACAAGATAATTCCAAAACAGATGACTGAACCTTGTCGAAAAAAAAAAAATGTGACCAATTATTTTTGGTAAATTATTGTTCGAAGATGGTTTATTATGGGTAGGTTTAACGTTTGATTTAACATTGTTTATATAATATGCGGAATATATACTTGTTATTTATATATATTTATATATATATATATATATATATATATATATATATATATATATATATATATATATATATATATAATAGTTTATGCAAATTTAGGTAATCCGTATGGATAGACCTGAGGAGGATGATATCCAGAGAGCTCAATGTAAAATTCAGAGCAGATATGTTTGAATAAAAACAGACCACGTTAAGATTCCATGTAATAAGTTATTTCACCATTAACCCTTTAACAGGGTTCTGGATCATCAGACTTTACTTCCAAAAGCTGAAATGAAAAATGAAAGAAAATCCACACATTTTTGACGGACCTCATCAAGTATACGTAAAATTAACGAAGTGAGGAAGTGAGGTGGGAGAGAGGATATGAGTGTGTCATATGTATCATTTCAATTTCCTATTTTAACCCCAGTGTGTCGGCTAGATGTTTGCTCAAATTTAACGCGTCTCTAGAAAAAGTCTCTAGATATAAGACCGACATTAAAGGAAGACGTTACAACAACCCCAATAAATTACACGACAGGTTTCATTCAAATTTTAGACGCTGTTAATTTGCGTTACTTTAACGTGCATATTTGGGAGGTTAACGTTTGATAAATATCTAAATGTTTAAACAATCTACGAAGAAATTAATTTGAAATTCGGTGGAGTTTTGGGTATTTTCTATGAAACAGTCGATTGGAAAAATTCATAGACAGTACATTGAAAGAGTAATCCATTTTTATATTTAGTAATATTTTTATTCTACTAAAACTATTATCTTATATATTGTTAGGTTGACATTTATTCGTTTGATTTTTGTTCATTTTTAAGTGGTTATCTTGATATTGAGTGATTTTTGTTCATTAAGTAAACTTGTGATTGTTTTTTTGTACCCAATTATCAACGGTTATTCCCATTTAAATAATTTTATGATCAATAATGGGGTAGTATATTTCAATCTCAATTAAAATACCAATCTAAACTTTTACCTTCGTGCTATTTAAAACTCACTTCCAATTGGAGAATATTAGAGGAGAGATTTGGATGAGATGTCACTAGCAGAAAATTAGGTCCTTCTTTTACAATCTTTTATCTACACAGGTCTTAAACCCCTATTTATATCCACATACCTATATCTTCTTATATGCCTATGAGTTCCTATATACACCTGCACACACATTCAAACGAAAAAACCATATGTATATTTCCATATTTACACATATACACCTGCAGTTCAGCAGTTTTTAAGGACATTTTATTTATTCTTCTGTGTTTCAGAACATTACATCTATTACCAGTCCATATTATATATGAATTTGGACATTTTATTTATTCTTCTGTGTTTCAATTTAATTACATCTATGAACCAGTCCATTTTATATATGAATTTGGACAACATTGCAACGACAAAGTTCCTTTAGAACACTTAGCCTTATACTCACCAGGGGGGCCAATACATTCGCCCTTATGCCACATGTAAGCTAAATTTAGAAATTCAACATATAATACAGAAACGTTGGCCAATATATATATATACGTTATATATATATATATATATATATATAAAAGTAATTCATCGAGTCTATATAATAAAATTAAAAAAAAAAAACCCTCAACATATTCGGGGTTCATCAGCAGTGCGTACACACTACCCAGAATTGAAACTGGGACAATTACGCTATTAGGCAAACGTCACATTAACTGTACCAACGAGCCTCGCCGACGTATACGTACCGAATTAGACTCGGTATATCGCCACTCAAGCACATATTCTCTGGTGCAACTCATCCGATAGTAGTCGTGGCTTGTGGAGGCAGAGTCCAATGGGTAAGGTAAACTCGGATGAGTTCCACTATGGAATATGTGATCGAGTGGTGCTATATCGAGTCTAATTCGTTACCTCTTCGTCACCGAGGCCCGTTTGCCTGATAACGTAAATGTCGGAGTTTCAATTTTCGATAGTGGATGTGCACTGCTGAGGGGCCCCAAATACAGGACGAAAGGGCCGTCAAGTGGGAAAACATTCTGTTGAAGTTTCTTCTAGACTCGATGAGTTAGTCAATTATAATTATTTTAATCATCCTAATAATTTCTATCACTATAATATATATATATATATATATATATATATATATATTTTGTGACTTCCGTTATTCGGTCCATCCATCCGTCCGTTCGGCAGTCACACCCTCTAAAATACCGATACATTGGCCAATCGAAACTAAACATGTTGGCAGATGTACAAACCAGTAAGTGGGTAAATAGTTCGTTTTACTTGAGTGCGTATCTTAATAAAATTGTTAATAAATTTTGGGGAAAAATTAAATGGTTTATTATTTAACATGTAAAATACTCCCACTATTGAAAAAAAAAAAAAAAAAAAAAAAAAAACACAATTCAATGATTAAAAAAACAAATACTTATTTAATAAAAATGCAATATGTTTTCCATATCTTTTGTCTAATTTCTTATTTGCAAAATTCCAATTTCCAGTTAGCATTGCGTTTACGACTACTATAAACAAATCCCAATTCGGCTCCAGAAAGAAATATTAAATTATAGTCAGTTATATATTGCAAGTTTAAGACTAACAAATCCTAAGAATTTATTTTTTGCTCTAAAAAGGAAAAAAAAAGATTTAAAAAAAAAATATTTACCTATAAACTTAAATTATTTAAAGAAATTATTAAACTGCGAATTAGGATTTTTTTCAAAGAATTTTTCCAAGCAAATCAACGTATTCAAAATTCATTGATTGGTTTGTGAAATTTTATGAACCATAGAGATGGTTAATCTCGACAAACAATACTGTGAGGATTTCCACAGAGTGTTGCAACAAATACTAATATATATATATATATATATGATTTGTATTTAGAAGATGGAATATCTGCAGTGTATTAATGTTTGTTTTTCTTTCATTTGGTGTCGCTATTGCCTAATCTTTGCTACAGCTTTTCAATAGTATAACAGGTCAGTAACATATTTATGTCCGTTAGTTTGCTTAACTTTAAATCGGAAATTTTGAAAACCCAGGCACGTTGTAAAGAAACCCAGATTGATTTTGATTCTCTTGTGTGCTTTAATTACTTTTACTTTTTTTGCTTCTTTTTCCTACTACTTATATTACTTTTACTACATCTACGAATATTACTCCTAGCACCAATGAAAGAGAAGTTAAAGGAATT
>CAHIKZ030001485.1:350000-390000 GCA_903632075.3 Acanthosepion pharaonis
GTTATCTATTGCATGGATCGATTACAGAAAGGCGATCGACAGTATACCACACTCATAGATAGAAAAAAATCTAACCGTTTATAGAATATGCTCCACAATGGTCAAGTTCATAATGGAGAGCATCAAACCTGATAGACTACACTAAACCTAAAACATGCTGATCGGTCATTAACACCGAGACCTAACATCATCACAATCTGGATATTCCCAAGAGATTCATTCTCACCGCTACTGTTGTGCCTTGCATTAGCGCCATTCAGCTGCATACTGAATATCGGCAGTTACGGAAACCAGTCATAGAATCGCCAACTGAATCACCTTTTCTATATTGATAATCTTAAAACGTTTGCGAAGGATGACAATCAGCAGAAAAAACTACTTACCATTGCAAAATCTTCAGTGAATATATTAGGATGTAGTTCAGAATCGACAAATGTAATAAAGTAACCTTCAAAGGCGGTAAGCTAACAAAAATTACAGATTTAGACGTCGATATCAACAATAAGATTATGGAACTAAACCAAGATATTACATACAAATATATAGGAATTAATGAAGGAGACTGAATACAGCATTCAATGATGAAGAAAATGTTCCGAAAAGAATATTATAGGGGAGCGCGTCTGTTACGTGAAAACGAACATAATGGGGCCGAATATAATGAAGGCTATCAACACATTAGTTACACCAGAAGTAACATAGACCTTCAATATTATTAAATAGAAGTTGAATGACATTAAAAGATTGGACACCAAAACCGGAAAAATGCTTATCTAAATAAGGATGTACCACCCGAAATCAGATGTTGATAAGCTGTAAATATGAAGGGCTTTAGGAGGCAGATGTTTAATCTTACTTGAATTAATCCTAAAAGCTACAACAATCGTATTGGAACCATGCCACTTAAAAAAAAAACAGTGACCCTCTCCTACAAACAGTAAAACACCAAATCCACTCCAACAACAAAGAATTTGCACTCTTCAAGAAATAGCTTAATATACCTGAAATCCTACCAACAAAAATTCATCTACATCAAACGAGTTCAACAGAAAGCAAAACATTACGGTGAAATGAAATTACAACAAACTGTAAATTGTTATTGGTGAAATGAAATTACAACAAACTGTAAATTGTTATTGGTGAAATGAAATTACAACAAACTGTAAATTGTTAGAACAAGGCGTTGCATGGCAAATACTTAAGAAGAACGAAAGAATCAGCTCTTGACCAACAGAAAAAGCATCAGTGGCTGAGTAACAACAGATTGATATCTGGGAGAGAAGGCCTAATTATTGCAGCTCAGAGCCAAATACTTCGCAATCAGATACTATCACTGTAACATAAAGATGGAAGTAAACCGAAATGCAGGCTCTGCGAAAAATATGATGAAACTGTCGACTATATTATCTCAGGATATCTGGAACTAGCAAAAAATGAATATACTCACAGACATAAAAAGGTAGATACATATGTGCACTGGAAGATATGCAAGAACCACAAAAACGAAACCACTGTGAGAGAGTATGAACACCACCCAGTTATCCAAAAATGTAGCTATCCTCTGGGATATGTCAATTCAAACTGACTGGAAAATAAAAGACAACAGACCAGATATTATCAGAAAAGTCAAGGAATTCAGGAAGTGTATGCTTATTGAAATAGTAGTACCATCTAAGAGAAATACCTCCATGAAACTTATCGAGGAATTCTCCTATTGGGCATAAGGGCCATATTTAGAACCAATCTCTACAGGATACAAAGTAGGAAATATAACTTACTCACACACAGAAAAAAAATAATAAAAAAAAAAGTATTTCCGATCTAGGTGAATCATAATTAAAATGAAGTGAAGGGGTGTATTAATCCACGATTACCTCCTTTGTCAATAAATGGTATCTGCCTTTTCAATAAAAACGGAGCATGAATGAAGCGAGGGTATTTTAAATTATGCGTGTTAAAGAGTTTGGACTTCAAAACGAGCAATTAAAGACATCATCATCCATCTCTTTTCCCCTCCTGTAATTTAATATACTTAAATTACGAAACACAATGTCCGAAAAGCATTGGGATATACAACTAGATTACAAAAATATAAAATTGTATGTAAAGGCATTTGTTTTGTTTATAATTTTTTTCTTTGCATTTAAACTACAAACAGTTTATAAAGTTAAATGAAGAACATATTTATTCTTTTTGTTGAAAATTGTTTAATCCTGTTAACGAATTGCTTATTGCATGAAATTCTGAACAACAATACTATAACCAAAGGATTGTACAGAAAATGTCGAACTTTTTGCAAAAAATGGTTTTAACAGAAAACTTGGCAACTAACTGGAAAATGGCTTATTTAAAATTTTCGAAATTATTCAAAAACCAGCCGATTCAACAAAGTACCTGATAGTACATAGCAAACATCTGTCTTTTTTGTTAATAATAAGACTCATATGATATTTACTCGGGATTGAAACTCAGTAATGATGAGGCGAAAGAATATTTGAAAGTTGAAATAACGAAATTCAAAAATGTTTTGGTTGGAGAATTTCATGAAGCGTACGAAGCTTATAAATTTCATGTTCGAAAGCAAGAAGCTTCAGAGAGTATCGAGGGATATGTTGTTGCGTTTTGGCAGTTAGCAAAAGGCTACAATTTGTGGGGAATGCAAGACTGTCTAATCAGGGAGCAAATAATTATAGGGGTTATAGATACAGTCAAGGAAAAGATTTTAAAGGATAAAAGACTTACTTAGACAAGTGTATAGATACATGCAGGGCTTATTAAACTTCCAAGCAACACACTCAAAATATTTCCTTAGGCACAAATGCAACAGAAACAAAGGTTAGCAGCGTAACACCGAAGTAATATTATAAGACATCTCAAGATACAGTACGCTAAGAAAAAAAAAGTACCCACGGTGGCAATATTTCATCTGACACTCAAAACGACTGTCCAGATAAAAATGCAATTCATCGAAAGTGTTCCAGAAAAGACAATTATATAAAAAAAAGTGTATGAATGGCATTGCTAAACTTCGAGTTTTAGGAAGGAAGAACAACACTTCGTCCTTGGGTCTATTACTACTATTAGTATAAGGAGTGTATTTGCCACACAGAGTTTACTGATTACTCTATGTTAGGTAGAATAACGCGTTCTAGCCTTCAGTAGCACACCGATACTAATATTAACATTAGCGTAGCCATTGATACACTAACACTGAATGCGAATATGAAAAGACGAAATACGCGAGCGTAACCAATGAAACATTTAATGTGGCAAGCAGCCTTCGTAAATATATACACAAGATTTATACATGTCCCAAAACAAATAAATGCCCATATTGTTCCAAAGGAACGAGGAGGTTAAACAGAATTAGTACAAAGATATCACCTACCAATTTCATGGCCTTTGGTTGTCCACAGATGAGTGAATGAGTTTGTTGCGTTAGGCCGTACCCATGTTGACCAGATTCCACATGTGTGGAGGCTCTGGTGGTCAGGAAGGAAAAGAGGTCGTTCCTCCCAGAACGGAAGTGAAGACAAAAAAGGCAGAAGAGTTCTACTCACTAAAAGGGGCCACAACTCTCATGGGCTAATGCAAAGAGAAAACAACTGTGGTCTCCCTACACTACTAACGGTAGAATTAATGCGGTTACGGAATTAACCTGGTAAGCTAAAGCTAGTTACTACAAAGCTATGTACTAAAGTAATTCACTTCAAATTAGATACTGGGGCAGATGTAATGGTATTCCCCAGTAGTTATTTTAGAAAAAAAAATCACTAATTATTCAAATATGTAAAAAAAAAAAAATTCTATGGACCAGGTTCGATTAGAGGCTTTATTAGAAACTCCAAAAGCAAAGTCTAAACAGGATTTGTTTGTTATTGAAAATTTGAGGCAACCAGCAATACAACTAATAACTAAGAGGAGGTTGCATTCGATGAAAAGTAAAGGTTACAAATATAGAAAAGAATTTCCAGAACTTTTCACAAGCATTGCTAGATTCCAAAATATATATAAAATATGTTTAAAAGGAGTCTGCGCAACAAATGTTTATAGTAACCCCTGGATGTTTGCCATATAATATGAAGAAAAGTATCCAGTATTTAGAAAAAGAAAAATACATAGAGTAAAAACAACAAAAATTTCAACATCAGTCGTATAACCTGCTTTACCAAGCTCCAAGTAAAACAGACAGTGAAATTCAACAACGAAATATATTTCACCAAAGATAAAGGACTAAACAATAATTACCAACCCATAAACTTCCAATACAACGCCAATCAAGAACTGGTTCGGATGTCAGTTACTCAGAAAAACTGAGTCTAGCTTAATTGTCAGAGGATCAACACAAAAACAAATATGGGAAATTGAAAAGCAAATTGCCAATGGCAGCAGCCCGTTACTTTACACCAGATATGATCGCGAAGTCCGACCTCCTGATAAATTTTCGTATTGAAAAGACTTTTAAAAAACAATGCGAGTAATCCACGCTTGCTTCCCTTGTCAAGAAATGGTATCAGCATTCGCTATGAAAGCGGAGCATAAATGAGGAGAGGAGATTTTAAATTCTCCGCGTTACCGATTTTGGACGTCGAAACAGTTAACGATTTCATATTCTCTTCTTTCTCTATCCTGTAATTTAATATACTTAAATTACGTCTCAACAAGTAGTAACTACTGTAGTTACACGCGATTAAAAATTAAATAAATAACTAATTTAAAGTTATATTTAAATATCGAACACAGTGAAAGGCTTAACGTGAATTTCTCTTTTCGTCACAATTGACATTTTCAAATTAAACCGTAATTATAACTTAAGAGGGGCCCATTTTATTTCTCATATATTTTTTTCTGTAACGCGTATTGTGACGTATTCGAAATGTTACATAGTTCAGGTTCACTAATGTTTTTTAAGAGTGACTTTATGTGAAGGTATCATTAATAATGGTGATATTAAAAGGAAAATTGCGCGCAAAATAATTGTAAACAAATTAAGGAGATCGGCTGCGTATATGAAGAAAGTTTATATCGAATTAAGGTGACGAATAAAGATGAAATAATATTATTATTTCCAAATTCATAGAACTTTTACGCACATAGGAGACTGGAGGTAAAAGCCCGAATGCCCAAAAGCCCTCCACATGAGCTAGCATCATCATCCTCCTCCTCATTATTATTATTAATAATAATAAAAACGACAGTAAATATCCCGTCAAGTACGTCGTCATAGCCATTTTAGTATATGCACTAAGAACTAAAGTATTGTGCATCTCTGTTCAAGTGTAATAGTGGATGTGCATTATGGCTAGATATTGTGATGGCTGTTTATTTTATTTTAAAGTCAGAAAGATGTAACAGGCAGGACGAGATAACATCAAAACTTGATACTTGGGAACACCCTCAATCAGTAACCCACGCAGCCCATTGAGTTAAATGACCGGAAGATAGTTTAAACTGGGCCGCACCTGCAAGTTTAAGTGTTGCTTTTATCAAAACCAGTCGTCACATTTCATACTGTGATGCATAATTCAAGGAGGCTCTTCATCTTATAGATGAAACTTATATCAGACAAAAACCACTTTATATAGAGTCGCATCATTATCAACATTATCAACAAAAAACCCTTTGATAATGGATTAGGAAAGCCAAAAGTGCTCTTACATATATATATATATATATATATATATATATATATATTTTTTTTTTTTTGTGTGTTTGGGTAGCAAGCCCTCTTTTAGACAAGTTTCATTATAAACGATTTTTAAGTTACTGTGGTGAAGATTTTTTATTTTAGATTTTCTTGTAATCTTCTATTAATTTTATCCTTGTTAGAAGCATTATTAATAAAAAAAAATCCAACGCTCAATAACATCAACTATGAAAGCGACCACAACGTGTTGACCGTTTTTGGAAAACATAACATTGCTATAGATAGATACAGAAAACAATCTATACGTTCAGTTAAAATTAAAAATGAAATAATCCTGGATAATAGCTAAACGTATAGACATGAGCGCTCGTACATACAGAACATTCGGATTCTTTCTACATCATTTATGTCTAAAAATGAAGAAAATTATAGGAATACTAGGAAAAGTAATTAAAAACTTAACTCTAGTACCTTGTCAGCCGTTTTTAATGAAAGTGCCATGTCATTTTTTTTAAAAGAAATTTCTCTAGAAATCGGAAGATGAAGGACCAATGATTAGTGCTCATTAGAAAAATTACTATTAAAAGCTAATAGAAGACAGAAGAAAACCACGTCAAGCCGCGGGAAAATGACAGAAGCCGGGATGCCAGTACAGGACCGATAACCTTACAGACCCAACTTTGGACTTTTTTTCAAGAATCTCGATATATATAGTCGGAACACCCGAACAGATATGACAGCAATATTCAATGCAGGGACGAATGGTAGACTTATAAATGTGCAGGAGAGACTCTGCCGAGAAAATTGTCTAAGCAACAAGCCTAGCATTTTTTATTCAATATAATTGATCAACTTCATATCAGTAGAAAACTTGAGATCAAGATGACACAATGAATTACTTTAATGGAGGTTAGCGTCAATCATGCAGATTGATTAAACATTGTTCACTATGATAGTTAAAAGATGGCAGTACGTTTTCGAGGCGTTAACATTTACAAGTCATTTCTTACCCCAATGAACAATTGATTGCATTTCATTTTCGAAAAGCAGCTGCCAGCTTTAAATTAACGGAACTATTGTACTTGCTATTGAGACAGATGTAAATATTATGTTGACCAGAAAATTCAGACTTACTTTGGAAGCGGAAAGAAAACAATACACCTTGATCTCTCTCTGGTTGAATTTCCAAGTATTACTGCATTGCGAGCTTGTTCCACATTGTCGCACTATCAACGCAGAACATTGCCAGCAGCTAGACCGCGTTTACGACGAACTAACATCAGCTGAGGTCGGGCTTTGTTCAGCAAGATAATGCGAGGCCACTCATTGCCAAGATGACAAAGGAGAAGTTAAAAAAAGATGGACTATTTAGACATTCATTCACATCCACCATTCAGTCCCGATGCTGTTTCGAGCGACTATGGCCTATTCCACTCAATGGCATACTTCCTTCGCGACCAGCAATTCAACACATTTGATAAATTGAAGTAAGCTTGTTTCCAGTTTTTTGATTCAAAGCCAGCGGATTGGGTATCTGGGAAAGATTCGGACGCTGACTGATTACTAGCAGAAGATTATCGAGAATGATGGATATAACTTTGAAGAATAAATGTTTGTGTTGGTCCATAAAATTTGGTTGTTTTCTTTCTGTTTCCTAAGTGAGTAAGGCCAACTATAACATATATACATATTAATAACTGATGATATAGGGAATGTCGTTGATTATGATGAGAAACAAATAAAGTTCAAGGCTATAGCCCTTAGTGAACCCTGTATTATATACAGTGTGCGATGAGCAAACTGTCGCCATTTTATATTTTTAATTTCGAGCATGCATGTTTTTGAATTTGCAGACTGCATAGTATAATAGTGTCAGTTGGGTATGTCTGTAAGAAAAAGAGCACCATGACACCATTCTATCCGGTAATTGGAAAGGGCAGGCTCTAGTACTTGGCATTCGGGCCACAGGAACTAATACAAACATTTCAGAATGCTTGATGTCAATCTGAGGACAGTGTACTGATTAGCATACAGTTCGATAAAGTTTAATTAGGAGTGATCAGTAGTGATGGCGATGTTATACATCTATTCATCTTCACACAGGGTCTCAGACTAAAAACGGAAACCTACATTAAATGATTGAGAAGGTTGTGCTGCCATGACTCAAAAGGCTGGGTGCTCGAAGACACAATATCTTGCAACAGGACTCCGCATGATGCCATACAAGGAGGAGATCCTAGTCATGCCTGTCAGAATATTTCTGCGACCATATCACCCCTTACATTCAGGTCACCTAACTCAGCAGTGTGCAAACCCCCTTGATTCTTATGTGTGGGGCGCAGTTCAGCGAGATGGCGATTTTATTAAAGAATTTTTTTGTTTTACTATTTCATGGTATTTTTTCGGTAATTTTGGTAAATATATCTGTTAAAATGAGATGTTATTTTCATTTTTGTGTAATTTAGACGATAATTTATCCATAGCGCACTATATATATATATATATATATATATATATATATATAATAAAAAGGCTTAAACACTATTATTCCATGGTCATAATTTATTCCATTGGAATCGTATCGTAAATTCGATCCAATTCATCAGACCTACAAGTTCAAAAGAAGACAGAAAACAACTCCGAAAATAAAAAAATAAAATTTAGAGAGAGTGTAAGTATGAGAGTGTGGGACGAATGTTAGAGTTATAGAGAGGGGTAACAGACGAGAGAAGGTGGGGGATTAAGATCGTGTATTGTGTGTGTATGTCATCACAAAATGTATCCTTTCCGGTTACATCTTTAATGTATTAGACATCCGACAACATCCTCTCACTTAAACCGTCTTTGACTCCCCTCATTAAAACTCATTAAATATTTACTCCTCTCTATAGCTCTAATATTCGTCCCACACTCTCATACATACACTCTCGCTAAATTCTATTTTTTTATTTCCGGAGTTGTTTTTTCTGTTTTCTTTTTGTTGTACGTCTGATGAATTGGATCGTATTTACGATTGCAATGGAATAAATTATTACCATGGAATATTAGTGTTTAAGCCTTTTTATTATATCCTTACTCTGTCCTGGACATTGAGTTCTACCTGGATTCTATCCTCTTGGATTTTTTTGTTTACAAAATATATATGTATGTGTATGCCTGTATGTATATATATTTTGCATATGTATGTGTATATTTACCACTAATATTAAGTATCTATCTCTCTCTCTCTCTATATATATATATATATATATATATATATATATATATATATATATATATATATATATATATATATATATATATATATATATATATATATATATATGGAGAGAGAGAGAGAAAGGAGAAAGATAGATGACGAGAGAGAGACAGAGCGTGGATGAGGGAGAACGAGATAGAAAGACATAATAGACCGCCAGGCATTCAGTTAACACTTTCGTATCCATGTATATGGTGCATCGATGTGATATTATAGTAATGATTTTCACCATGGAAACTGAAATAACTAATTTTGTTCCTATTCATCCGTCGTATACTATACCCACTTTGTTTTAAGCCGCGAATCAATTTCTCCCCCTTTCAGTTATGGATAAAATAGCATAAGTCAGACAAATTAAGAGGAAAATTTTGAATTTAGAATTATTGAGTAGGCAAAGGGAAACAAGACCACTCTTTTCCCAAGAACTCACTTCAATTCCTAGATAAGAAAGGATTAATGTTCATGATCGCATAAGACGGAAATTAATTAAAACATAACGGATAATCAGGATCTTATCGGCAAAATCTCACAGTAATGCTTTTGTTAACTTTACAGTGAAATGATCTTCTACATGCATGAACTATAAGAGAGTAGAAATGATTTTACAGTTAGATTTTTCTTGGTATATATTATGCTTTAAAGACACAGAGTATTAAGAAATGAAAAAATTACTGAAATGTTACGTGATATCGGCCGTCCTATATGGCAGCAAATGAAGAAGATACTTGAAGCAATAGATGCTGAGGATACTATGGACCGAACATGGGAGCAAAGATGAGATTTTGGAGAAATTGAAAACAAAAAAGATACGTATACTTAACACCCAGGAAAACTCAGTTGAAATTTCTGAGGCACGTAATGAGGAAGGAAAGCTTGGAAAATCTGATATTCACAAGCCAGATTGTGAGAAAGAGGGAAAGAGGAAAGCAGTGTGTAACATACTTGACGAGCTTGAGCAAATGGATCGTACAACACGGTTTGGGAGAAATAACAAAAAGGCAAAACTTATTAACAGCTAAAGTGGATAGGAAGTTGTAGAGGGCCATGATTGCCTAAATCTTGAAGATATATGACGCATAAAAGATGAATCGTCATGATAAATTGTAATCCGTGCTTGTAAAGAAAATATGGATACACAGAGAAATTGTTGAAAGGTTCTGGTACCAAAACTAAAATAATATTCTAAACTGGAATTGATATTCATCCAAGGGAAATACTTTCACGAGTCAGCTTAGATTTCTTGCTATCGAAATTTAGAGTTGTAATACATCAAATGCAAAAATATCTTTTAAGATCACTGCAAAATTTCGTACCCGATTGTTAATCTAAAATGGCTGCAACCAAATTCTGTCGTTTGTTTTGCTACCGATTTCTTGTGATTGATTACGTACATTGTTCAGTTACAAGTCGGATTTTGTTGAATGTTGACGTTTTGTCCACAATACAAGGCCTTAAAAATGAAAGATGAAAAGGTGCACTTTCGCCATATTATGCTCCATGAATTTCGCAAGACAGTAAGTGTCGTAACTGCGACAAAAAGCATTTAGAAGTTTTATTTGGATCGTACTCAAGCTCTTTGAACGAAATCAAAAAGTTGTTTGACAGATTTCGTCAGGGTGATTTGAACGTAAACAATGAACTCCGCCCCGGGCGACCTTTTGACGTCGATGAAGACGCTCTACTTGTCATCGTGTTGAATCAAGCGAAGATTTAATCGTAAGATATTTTTAAGTGTTTTGAAAATCAACATCAGAACTGTCCTTCACCATTTGAAAAGATTTGGTTCACTGTTTACAAACTCGAGACGTGAGTTCAACCTTCTGTGACGGAACAGAACAAGTTCGATCGTGTTTTTGGTGCGATTTCTTTGCTGTTACGTTATGAAAATGAACTGTCATTGGATAGATTGTTCACAGGCGATGACAAATGGATATTTTATGATAACGTTCGACGCAAACATAGCTGAAAACAAGATTGTGAATCTGCAGAATCCATGACTAAACAGGGCTTGCATCCAATGAAAGTGTTGCTGTAAGTTTGGTCGGATTGCTGGGGGAAAATCAACCTTGAACTTTTTTCAGTCAACGAAACAATAACAGCGATGTGTTATTGCGACCAACTCATCAATCTCAATTAGCCTATTCAAGAAAAACGGCCAATTTTGACATATCGTAATGTGTTATTTTCTACTAGGAAAGTCAGAGCTTGCAGAAGCTTAAATAATTGAAACGGGAAGACCTCCTGCACCCACCTTATTCTCCTAACTAGGTTCCTACGGATTTTCATTTCTTCTGGTCTCTATAGAATTATTTAAAGGACAAAAGAATTTGACACGGTAGTCTGTCACAAAATACTTCACAGATTTCTAACAAAAATCACGAAGTTTCTGCGAAAATGTCTTCAACAGTCTTGTAGAACGACGGGAGACAATTGTTAAAAACAATAGAGACTGTGTATTTGATTAATAAATGCTTTTTGTTAATATGTAATATTTTGTTTTTAGTTTTCTAATCAGGCACTAAATTCAGCAATGAAAATGGAAATCTAATCTACTTCATAAAACTTATTTTTCATAGGGATTAATACTAAAGACTAAATTATTGTCATAACTCGTGTATTAGTCGAAACCTTGAAGCTCATGATTGTGATATTTATGTATCTGAACAATCATTGTGAGTTTTTTGTTATAATGAAACACTTCAGAGTTTATAATACTGGTACTGAAAGATTATCAAGCAGAAAAGTAGAGAATCAATTTTTTTTCTTGTTGCAATGTGCGTTTATTCCATTTTTTTCAGAACACCCATATATTCATAAAACACTTTTCACTTCAAAGAAAAATACCTTAAAACGTAAGAATGGAATATTCAAGTTAATCAGAAAATACAAATACAATAAAGAAGCATATCGACATTTCATGGAGGTTTTATTCGATAAAGAAAACCATTTTCATACATTAGATTATTAAGCCTCTTCTGGGTTCTCCCTACGACTTGAAGATGATACCTATAAATGTATGTTCTGAGACATTTTCAACTTAACATAAAAGGAAAAATCAACATATTCTTGCATAAAGTGATTTCCATTTCAGGTGTAATGAAGGAAAGCTAGTTCAAAATTGCGAATTCTGGTTGAGTATCATAGGTAAGATTATTAGAAATGCATTCCTCTACATACCATCTCCCGGATATAACATATCAGCCGCCGTTTAAAGACATACACTTTCCAATTTAAGATGATTTAATTTGAACAAATTATTATTACTCTTAAGAAATGTAACGATGGACTTCTCGGGAAGACATCACACAGGGCTTCTTTTGAGGACTTACGCTAACCAATTTACTCAAGATGTTGGATGGAATATGGACGACTGCTGTTATCACGGTTATATGGTTGGGCTTGTAAACGATGTACTTCTTTGGAAACCATATCAAGGACATAGCAGTATGAAAGAAGGTTCTTGCAAAATGGAGGATTTAACCGCTTCTGTTGTCTCTGATGTTTCCATGGGCTTTTTTAACGATACACTTCATTGGATACCATTTGATATCATACAGTGACCAACCCACTGAAGATGTTTGATGCAATATAGACGAATAACAATTGTTGTTGTCACAGTTAGTCCATATGGCATATTAACGATGCACTTCATTTGAAATCTTCTAACTGACATAACAGCAATGAAAACCGCTGGAAAATTATATTGACCAGCTCAAAAATTATGTTGGATGCAATACGGACCCACTAATGATTGTTGTCGCACTTATTTGCATGTTCATATTAATTATGTACTTTTCTACAGACCATATTCTGGACGTAACAGCAATAGAAACACTTTGTAAATGTACAGGATATCCCCACAAAATTGGCATCATTTAAAATGTGAATATCTGAGTCACTGTATATCATGTATTACCTAAAATAAATATGGGCTTTATGCTGAATAATAAAATATCTATGTATCAACATTCAAATAAGATATTCAAAGGGATGTAGATTTTATAACCGATTTCACAAAGCTTCTAAAATGTTCAATATACGCACCATCTGTAATACGAAACACGTCAAATCGGTAGTACAGCTCCCGCCAAACACACAGTAGCATGTCTTGTGTAACATTCACCAGTGTCTCAGTGATTCTCAGCTTAAGTTCCTTTAGGCTTGTAGGAAGTGGGGCATAATGAGACAAGACCCATAGAAAAAAAAAATCACAAGATACCATGTCAGCGACGTCGTAACCATTTCAAGAGCACATTGTCATTATTACTGGCACTCCCGACCCATCTTCCTGGCAGGTTTTCATTGAGATAAGTCCGCACTGATGCGCTGGAACTTGTTTACGCATGACATGTGTCACGGGTGGTACGCATATTGCACATTTGTGAAGCTTTGTGAAATCGGTTATAAAACCTACAACGTTTGAATATCATGTCCAGATTTGGAGAAATGAATCTTATATTATTGAACATGAAGCTTATTTATTTTCGTTTTTCTGAGACATGAATTTACTCTGATATTTTAAATGATGCCATTTTTTTTTTTTTTTTTGAGGTGGGGCACTTTGTAAATTATCCAAACGCCTCAAGAAACTGAATGCAATAAGAACAAGTTACCGATTTCCATGGATGACCGAGAAGTATCGCATCATGAAATCAAGGAACTCCGAACCAAAAAGATGCAGTTATATTGATTATGATAATAAAATTTTAATTTATTTCACAAATCTCCTCCAAAAATTATCTGTTTGCCAATTCAAGCATTACCTCTATACCTCTCCAGACACAGTTCAATCCGAAAGAATTTTTCGCCTCCCAACCATATCAGTTTGCTCATCTATTTTTACAGATATCAGCGTGACGTAATGATTAATCAATATATACCAACCAATTTAAACGGTTTGAGTAGGTGTGTTCTCACTTACGGTTGAGCGGCAGCTGAATATTTATTAAATAAACATTTGACCGGTCTACAACGAATACATGTTCTCGGCACGGAAAAATGCTCACTCTGATTTTCACTTTAAGGATTGAGAGTTAATTTATATTAAGTCCTACCAGCCATGTCGCTTTAAAAAGAAAAATTCGCTGTTAAGCTTAAATTTAATATGCCTTTTATATTTATATATTTATTATATTTTTTAATATTGTGTACATGTCTCATGTTATCGATTGAGTTTTGATACGAGATAAACATGTTAATACATGTTTTTTCTAAATTGTGTTTTTACATTTTGATATTAAAATTTTACTGTAATATAAAGGTTATTTTCTAAGTTCGTTTTTATAATTTTTTACTCTGTAGGAAATGCATTATTATAATTAAATAAAAATAAAATATCAAAAATAATAATATCAAAAATAAAATAAAACAATGATATTTAAACTTTGTTTAAAATAAATTAAATAAAAATACAAATAATATCTATACACCTAGCATGCAACAAAAACTTTTCCTGTCGGAAATAGGGACATCCTACCAAAAGACGTTGAATTTAACCGCATCACCACGACCCCTCGTACAAGCAACACGTGTGCAACTTATTTCTGTGAGATGGCATTCAATAATACGTAGTGATTTCTCACTTTCATCACACGTACCATAAAAAATTCTAATCTGAAAAATACACTCACCAATATACACAAAAAATATAAATAAATTGTATGAAATTAACATACAATTTGCCATGCCTTTATTGTTATCACTGTATTTTGTATTTCTGTAACGTATGTATTTTATTTCCGTCAATACGAGGCTAATTACTGCTGTTTTTATGTGAGCGACCCCACAACTCTTTTTATTATAACAGGTCCGTTTTAATTTCTTTTATTAAATGAATATCCATCTTTATTTAATTTCATAGAATTAATTATCTGGGAAAGAAAAATAACATCACTGTATGTGCTGATTTAGTTGAATTTATTTCTTGTATTCTGAGTTCTATAAGAATTGTCGTCAGTGTGAACGAATCGGTAATCTTCTCTCTTGAAAAAGGGTTCAATCACCATTGAGCCAATGTGATTTATGTTCATTTAAGTTTAAAGCGCTATAACTGATATAGCCGCGTTTAATAAATGGAACAAGCAAGGAAAACTTAATATACGAACAGATTAATGATAAAGATGAGAAGAGGTTAGGCTGGCTACTACATATTTTAATTCTCTCCACAATCAAAATTGATTCTTAGAAATAACACATTGTTAAGAATTCCTAGCCAAAATTATCTATCTCTTTCAGTGACAATTATGTATCTATAAACTTCTGATACATATTGGGCGTAAGTTTGATTTCAGGAAAACATAGATACGTACACAGACACACGAACACAGTGCTTACTGATAAAACCTGAAATTATTTCTCTTAGTTTCCCTTCCTCTCTCGCTCTTTATCTCTTTCTTCTTCGCTCAAATTCGATGTAATCGATATTTATGGTCTGTGCGGAAGCAATGGCTTGTGACAGTTTCAGACTGATCGCAGACGCCCGAATTGTATACACTCACCGTTTTGGCAACTGTGTAGATACCACTTACACCTCGACACTAGCTGAACAATACAGAGTGTACTAAAATTTAACGGAAACAGAAAATATTTGCTGGAAAACGTCAGTCGCACGACCTTGAAAAAAAAGCTTTTAAAACAAGTAAATATAACATTTCATGGTGGACAAGCGTCTTAAGATATGAGACGTACTAAATATAGACATTTTTGGGACAGAAACGAATTTGGAGGAAACAAAGGCAATGCAAATTCTAAGAAGCATCGTGGATTTCACGTTTGCTTAATATTCATTAAGTAGGATGATTGATTCACAAAAAGATACAACTGTATTATTCGTAAGGAGACATCACTGTTTTTCCTCATTTATCAAATTTAAACTGTTATTCTAGATTATTCTGCATGTTTTATCGTGTTAAATTAGAGTAATTTTATGTAATGAATTATTTCCATTACTTTTTCAGGATATCCCAGTATGTATCCACCTCGTTTTTTGCGTTTTATATTCTCTCTCTTCATTAACACCCTCGCTTTAATTCGCTCTCATTATTTATGCATATCTATCTATCTATCTATCTATCTATCTATCTATCTATACACACTAATGAAACGAAAGTATATTAGTATAAAACTTATATATATATATATATATATATATATATATATTGGTGCGATGAAAATAGGATATAGAATCCCGATAAAGTATTTAGAAAATTTGACAAATGGGAAACGTTTCTTTGATAATAGCTTTCATTACGCGTTTCGCCGTTCTAGATTTCATCAGATCAAAAAAATGAAAGAAAGAAATGTGTGAACTTGTATCTGTGTGCACGCTTAAAGAATTAATCATTAGTACTGTTTCCCTAAGATGGTGTGTCTTGTGATTAAAGAAGAAATAATTGAGTGACTTTTAAAAAAGCCGTTAATATTTATTCTCTATCTTATCTTTATAATTCTTAGTTTTATGTCGAAAGTAAGTAGATTTTTCTCAGATTTTTTGTATTGAATTAAAGGCAAATCGACGTCTTATTTTCAGAATGGCTCAAAAGTAAGGAAATCATTTAGTGTTTCTGGAAGGAATCCAAGGCAGGTCCACATCCAATCCTTTGTTTTTTAAAATGTTCATGTCTTTTCTGTTTCTCAATCCTCTCTCTTCTTCCCCTCTCTCTTTCCTTCTCTCCAACTGATTTTTTTTTTAGATTTTACATTGAATTTTTTATTTTTTTTTAATTTTATATAGAAATTTTTATTTTAAAAAAAATTATTTTTAATTTTTTATTTTTCTTTCTTCCTTTTTTATTTTAATATTTTTTTTTCTTTTTCTATTTCATTCTTATCACCTCTCCCTGTTCCTTTTGTCTGGACAAATTAAATTCATTTCTGAAGAGATGAGTATTTGAATATATTCATGAAATATATTATAAGCGAAATGTTTTTTTAAGGATTGCCTTTACATACATATATACACATGTGTGTGTGTGTGTGTGTCTGTGTCTGTGTCCGTGTGTGTATGTACGTGTGTGTGGAGGGTGTGAGGTATATATAAATGTGCACGTGTGTATGTGTGTGTGTGTGTGTGTGGTGAGCGGGGGTGTGTGCGTAAAATAGGAGGCACGGAGGAGTAATGGATAGCGGCGCAAATTGAGCAATCGGAGTGGCGAGTTCGAATTCCAGTCGAATCCATTACTTACAGAAATATATTTGAAATATATGTATCCTCTTCTTCATATGGGCAAGATAGGCTGAGTTCGATAGACTTGGGTGGCAACTGGTCTAGGAGAAAGTAATTCTGAATTTAAAACTCTATGTAGGCCTGGCGTAGCACATAATCAACCGCTAAAGAAAGAATCGTTCGCATTATCTCGATTATCCCGACTACGGTTGAATGATGAGGATGAAAACAGGATAATGAATCTCGATAAAATTTGATGAATAAGACTAATAGAATAACGTTTCATTGAAAATAGTTTAGATTACGCTTTTCGCGTTTTTTTTAGGCTTCATCAGATCAAAAACGAATGAAACAATTATGCGTGTGTATGTGTGAGTGTTTGTGTTCATTTGTCATTTTCCGCTAAATATGGCGCTTCTCCTGATAGACAGACATAAAAAAAACTTATAAATCTTTTACTTTCGACCTATTCTGAAAAACTGGATAAGGATTTACTTTCAATTCATTTCAGAAAAGGATGTAAGGAATTACTTGCTTTCGAGCCATTCTGAAAACAGGATGACGATTAACCTTAAATTCAATGCAGAAAAGCTGGGGGAATTTATAAATAATTTTCAACAGGAACAAGAATATCGTAAAAAAAAGAGAGATATAGAGCAGATACAGAAAAGGTATAGATACAGACATTATCGGCTTCTTTTTACAAAGTCACACAATTTCATTCTTTTCTTTCATGAATACAAACGCCAACTTAAGAAAAAAAAAACACTATTAATGATATATTATATAAGCATACTCACACATACACACACATATTTTTTTTACGTTTTTTGACTATAAAAAGCTTAAAAAGAAAAAACGCATAATGTAAACCAATTTCAATGAAACCATATATATATATATATATATATATATATATATATATATATATATATATATATATATATACCAGATTTTCATGCGATGTAATTTGGAAATTTTATTATATGATATTCAGCCTCTGCAGACGTTTCATTGTGTCTTCAGTTTATTCTATATTTTAAGAAAAAGGCTTATTTTAAGCACAACGCAATCTTCAGGTGCTGATTATAGAATATACAGAATGACATTCAAATTTTAATAAAATATCAAATATTATAAGCGGAATACAAATTAATTAATATATATATATATATATATATATATATATATATATATATATATATATATATATATATATATATAAAATATCTTAGAATAGTGAATATTAATTTTTTTATATTAAATATAATACTGGTTCTTAAAAAACATAATTTATATGAATCTAGATCAACGTATTTTAGTAGTATTTCCTACATATAACCATCAATTCAGTTCTCTTATTTATTAAGATAGGGTATTTAAGTGTATTAAAATTAATTTTTCAAGAAGGCATAATTACATATTTGTAAGATTTGTCCTTAACTGTAATATCTCACGTAATAATGGGTGTATTACAACAGTTATTTAATTGCCAGGAATATTCTGAGAGAGCGGTGTTGATTAAATAATTTATATTACGTAAAGTCATTCGATGGTGGAAGAAACGAAATTTACAGAGATTTTCTATGAATCAAAAATAAATTTTGACATCGTTACCTGAATGTATGATAGCTCACTATACAATAATATAGTTCATATATATATATATATATATATATATATATATATATATATATATTTATAAAAACATATCAGTTGTATTTATTCATTTTTATTTACTATTTGTTGGACATGTATCTGTCTATATATGTTATTATTGTGTTGGGATTTAGATTCATCGATGTTTTTTGAAATTATTTGATCTTAACATTATTTTTTATTAAAAAGCTTTTTAGTATTATTTTGAATGGCTAAATTTTACACTACACACATACTCTCTATCACACACACACACACACAGACACACACACATACAAACATACATACACACACACACAAATCTCTCTCTCTCTATATATATATATATATATATATATATATATATATATATATATATATAAAGAATTAATAGGAAAATGTGGTGAGTAAATAAATTGTCCGATGTAAAACTTACCAGTGATGCTTTTCGTTCTGGTACAAAATATTCAGAAATTATTGATTTTATGGTTGGAATAAATGTTGTATCTAAATGTCTGGAAAAAGTTGGTAACTGTAAAAATGACGGTTTCAATGTACAATGAACGTTAATATAATGTGAAATTTCACAACCAGGTTACTGTGTACTTTTTATCTGTATTTTGTTAGATTAACGTTCTTTAATAATTTCATTCTTTCCCTGTTAGATTACCCGAAATATCGGTTTTTGTTTGTCCTCAGTTTTACATTGAACAGAAATATATATATATATATATATATATATATATATATATATATATATATATATATATATATATGGTTTGGACAAAATAATTGGAACAGTTGCAAAATCCAGGAATTATATTTCAAAGACCTATTGTATTAAGAACTTTAACTAAAACTTCGTAATTGCAGGTTATATCTATTGTAAATACGTTTATTTATCTAATTTATTGTCTTTGTCCTATTTATTTTTAGAATTTAGTAAAATTTAAGCTAAATGCGTGACCTCTCCGAGTTCGAAAAAGAGCAAATTGTTGGAGCTCGCATGGCAGGAGCCTCGATCACTAAGTTTGCTGAACTGATTTTCAAGAGCTACCATATCAAGAACACTGATGCAATTCGAGAAACAGGGCAATACCTCTAGCAACCGTAGCAATTCGGGCCAGACTTTTAAACTTACTGACATGGACTGACGTGCATTGAAACGCCATGTGGAAAAAAAAATTAAAACAAAAACATCGAATAAATGCGGCCAAAGTGAGTGCTGAGTTGATTAATAATCTGAATAGTTCAGTTTCTACTAAAACTGTTCACCGTGAGCTCCATGGAAGAGCCGCTGTGAGGAAACCTCTTCTCTCCACTCGCAACATTCAAAAGAGGTTAAAGTGGTGAAGAGATCACAAAGCCTGGTCTGCAGACCAATGGAAGCAAGTCATATTCTCAAACAAGTCCAGTTTTTCTCTTTTCCCAAATTCAGAGTGAGTTTATGTGTGGAGGCAGCCCAAAGAAGCTTACAAACCTGAATGCCTTCTTCCAACAGTGAAGCACGAAGGTGGATCAGTGATAGTTTGGGCCGCCATATCATGGAAATGTCTCAGTCCAGTAGTTGACCTGCATGGTAGAATCAACGGCAAAGATTACCTGAACATTTTAGGAGATCATGTTGATCCAATAGCCAAGACTTTATTCCCGATGATGACTGCATATTCAAAACGATAATGCTCCAATATGAAGAGTGGTTAAGAATTGGTATGATCTGAGCATGAAAGTGAGCTAGAACACATGGACCTCCCCAATCTCAAGATATCAATATTATTAACATTTGTGCATGCATTTGGAGCAACAAGTTAGGAGCCGTTATCCTCCACCGTCGTGTCGTAAAAAAGCTGGAGAAGGTTTTAATGGAAGAATGACTGAAAATTCCTCTGGATGAAGTCAGGAAGCTGTATGATTCCATTCCTAGACGTAATTAAAGCTGTATGTGAGGCTAAAGGAGGACCAATTCAATATTAAATTAATTTTCTTTGAATTTAACAATTATTTTTATTACAAAAACAATCCTGTATATTAATTTATTGTAAAATATATATATATATATATATATATATATATATATATATGTCCAAATGTGTGTAAATAAATTTTCATATACATATACTGAATCTAAATATGTGGTTATATATATATACACGCATGCTGACACAAACACACCAAAATAGAAACAGATCTAAGAGCACATATTTGATATATAAACATTAAAAATATTAAATGCCGATAACTATTGCTGGACAAACCTTAATTGTTTTATGACCCTTCGCGCAGAACTCTTCATTGACAAGAAAAGAAATTCGGATTACCAACACACAAACAGAGAATGTCTCATATCGAGAATATTTCACATTGAACATGAAGAAAAATTAATTATTTTTAATAATATGTAGAAATCTCCACTTTTTACCTGAAGACGGTCATGAGACCAGAAACACGTGTCGTAAAATTATGTAAAACAAAGCATAATATTTTTTTCTAAATAAATTCACATTACAACCAAAAACGTTTGCGGCACCTCTCTTCTCTTTTTTTAATATACATACTTTTCTCTCGTTGGAACCACTACAACATATTATTTTTATATATTATATATATATATATATATATATAGAGAGATAGAAAGAGAGAGAGAGAGATTTAAGTTGTGAAGATGGAATTGATAACAGTGACGCGTTTAGTTCCGGTACGAAAAATGTTCACCTTATCAATTATTGATTTTATAAATAAAAACAGTCTTATATCTAAATGTATGGAAAAAGTTAGTGACTACAAAAATGCCGGTTCGAATTTACATTGTTAGAGATATATATGAATCAAGTATTTAATTTCGTCCTGGTTTTTTGGGGGAGCGTGGAACCAACCTCTTAATTGCTGTTGGTACCAGGTCCATCCTGACGCAGCATGGTAGCACCTGTTATGGTACCAGGCATGGGCGAATAAAACAAAACACTGTGAAAGTATGAAAATAGATTTTTATATTGAAATACCAGCAATATATTTTTGATAAAAAATATTACCAGCAATATACTTGGCCCTCGACACAAAACCTCTTTGCAAAAAGACGTCAATGAAACCAGATCTACAAAGTGGTTTCTTACAAAGAATACATATTCTATTGATACGAACCTACCCTATAATTATTATTATATCACGCTGTTAATTTATACATGGATATTAAAATCCTCCAAAACCCAGGCAATTGTTTTTAGCTGAGCGAAGATGTGTTTAAGTAATCTTTTGAATTTTGTAGTATCACCTTATATTAAGTGTAATTTCCTGCGGTATTCATCTTTGTTTAATACCGTGAATATTTTCGATTTATTAGCTTTCCTTATTATATGATGATTTTTGTATGCGACTTTTTCAAAGTTCAGTTATTTTCTTTAGTGAATTCTCTTTTCTTTTATGTGACTTGGCCTATCTGGACAAAGGCCATCATGGCCCTTCATATTTTTCTGTCTTTAGTATGTCTTAGTTTTGTCTTATTTTTATTTCTTTTTTTCTGCCATCCATTTTATTCAACGTGCAATTTTTCACGTATGTTATGGGCTCATTTTCTTCTCTTATGTCTTTCCTCTATCTATCCTGTGAGTATCAAATTATCCACCCGCCTTTCCTCATTACGTGTCGAAGAAATTTCAGTTACATTTTCATGATTTTAAGTATAGGTTTTGTTTGGTTTTTGTTTTGTTTCGTTTCCGTTCTCTCCAAAAATTTCAGTCGTCAACTGCTCACTAGTTATGGCAAATATGCATATTTTTGTAGAACATAATTTTGATGCTTCAAATCTTTGAGGAGATTGCACAGCATTCGCAGACACTCTGGAGGACAGCTATCAAGTAACAGTTTTGTACTCTTTTCTTTGTTTCCAATGAAAGTTTTCTATCTCTGAAGACTCTGCTAAGCTTTTGAAATGATTATTGGACCATTCTAATACGTTTTCGAATCTTAGTGTCGCACTTTTCGTCCTCTGTTAGAACACTTCCTAGATATTTGAAGAAATGTAGGTGAAAATTTTCGATAAGGAAATGAGAATTTTCATTTTTGGATTTGCACAAAAAGACCTACCTATGCATTCTTTCTTTTTGTATAAGCTTAATCGTTTCGTCTCGCTTTCCTTCGCTACCTTAAGTAGGTGGATTTGTAGTTTCCTTTCTGTGTCTGAATTCATCACTGTGGGATCTGCATATCTTATATTGTTAAGATTGTGGCCACCAATAATGAATCCTGGTACGACTTCTAATTCTCTCAAAATTGCCTCTCTTTATAGGTTGAATAAATCCGGTGAGCATCCTTGTCTTATACCCTTTCTATTTTTGTATATCTGCTGAAATCATTTTCTGTCAGTAGGCAGGCGGTTTTCTGTCAGTAGAGATTCTCGATCATTATAATGACTTGCAAAAAATGATAAATATAAATAAAATAATTTTTTTGTCTATATCATAGAAAATTTGATATATTTACACGAACTTTTGCATTTGTAATTCCTTTTAAACATTCTGAGCATAAATATAAAAATTTTTCTTCTCTGTCACCGACGAACAAGAATATATCTTGTTCTAAATATGGCCTGATTCTGATAGCTGTCCTTTTTAAAATTCGGAAGATGAATTTTGTTATGTGGTTATATTTATGATCATTCTGTAGAATTAACATTCATTTAGTGTCTGATTTCTTAAGCAGTAAATATGAAAATAGATCTACTTAGGTCTAACCCGGTATATAAACGGTTTGTCTTAATTATTTAGTCAGAATCTTTTCCATTATCATATCTTTTACAATTCAATCGGCCCTATGCTAAAAACACAATTTTTCCATTAATGTTGATTCCACCTCGGTTATTAATTTTTCCTCCTTCTCTATTTTTTCTCTTCTAGAATATAGGATAATATATATATATATATATATATATTTATATATATATATATATTGGGGTTGTTCTTTTTCATCGTGGAAAAATGTTTTCTTATATATTTGTTCCATCGCTGGAATATTTCACTTGCGCTAATATCAATTTTCCTTCCTTGGATTTTATGCAGCTTGTTGATGAGCATTGTTTTTTTTTTCCTGTTCTTTCTCATTTTTTTTATGCGTATCCTCTTTATCTGTGATACTCATCCTTTATTTCTCTACATTTTTCCTTACGCTATTTGTATTAATCTCTCTGCATTTGTTCCTTATTTCTTAGTGCAATTTCGTTCTTCTGTTCCACGTCTTGACATTGTTTTCTGTCTCCTCTACGGGAATATCATTCTTTTTTTTTCTTCCTCCATTTTCATTTGGGATGATGTCGTTTGCTGATGTCATATAAATCTTTCTTAAATAAGTGAAATTTCAATATAAACATTTAATTTTTATTCTTTATACCTTATTTTCACATATGTCCATATGTAACATTAATATATTTATAGTCTTTCAGGAGTCTTATGGTTTTGCAATTTGTATACTGTGTTAGGATTATACAGTTTTAAAGTTTCATTCTTAGTTTTGACGTAAAATGGTATGGGGCTTCCGCAGTTGGCAAAATGATAGATAAAGAAGTGAGCAGTTTAAAAAAAAGATATTTATTGATAGCTATATAGAAAACAAATATATTTTGATTTAAATATATAAATATTTATCCTTATCCATAACCTATTTTGAAATAGTAATGGAAATGTATTGTCTATTATATAGTATTATATATATACCAATGAAATTATATTTCTCCGCGTTCGTTGCTGATCCCTAGTCCGACTTTGCCTGTTATTTCACCAGCCCCCTCCTTACCAACTTTGACATTCAGACCTTCAAAGAAAATTTAAAAAATATTTTCTATTTACTCTGATTCTCCATCGTTTTTAAACTTAAGAAGACAAAAATTTGAATTTTGGAACCGTACTTTTTGCTGTTTTTGCATACAAAATGAAATAATAGATATATCAAAAAGGTTTCTTTCAGTTTAAACCTATAGATACATTCGAAATAATTAATAGTTTCAAAAAACGTTTTTCATGTCGATCTAGTATCAAATCAATTCATTTTTTTCCATTTATCTCACCACCTGCATATATAATACTTTGGTTTTTAATGAAACAATTTCCTTTGATTGGCCGCCTTGATCTCCATGCTAGTGTAATATTGATATTTAACCTGTTCATTTCGTTTGTTTATTATTTATCAAAGAACAATTTGTTTAACGAGATAATCTAAAATTCGATGTCATATAGTTTTTATTTTTTTATGCAAACAGTCATTGAATGACCGTCAGGTGACATCTGTCGCCCATGTCGTTGCTTTCGAGGGAATTTCAGTTCAAGAAATGTTATTTTGTACGGCATTTTCGCCAATAATTATTGATGATAGTCAGGTGACACTTGTTGTACATGTCAGAAGTTAAATCCCATAGACTTAAACCCTTCCACGCCGTTAGGTTTCATATTTTTTGATGGATTTCTTGGGATTGATAGTGGAGTAGTTTTACATTAACTTCTCTAAGGTTGTTTATTGAAACATTGTCTCCAGTTAGATGGCCGTTGACTTACCAGGAGTTCTTGGGCCATTTCATACGTCTAATTTTTCATTCTACATGTATATAAGAACCCGCCTCCCTATGGCAAGACAATGGAGTGGAGCTGGTTTTGGGGACGACTTTCCGACAGCTAGTATTTATACTCATTTATATATACCATATATATATATATATATATATATATATATATATATATATATATATATATATGATCCCATTTGGAACAGTTGGTATGACGTTTGTGTTGTATCGAAATGATTTTCGATTCTCAGTGGTGGATGCGCACTGCTGATGAGTCCCAAATAGGACGAAACGGACGTCCAGTGCTTTCTGCATTCTATTGAAGATTATTCTGGGCTCGATGAATTGCTTTATATGATTACCCAAAATCCACCCAAAATTTTTTCACGGTTTATCCTTGCTTGACCCAGCTGAGGAGCGGCTAAGAGTTAATAAGCAGACTGATCCGTGTTTATCCGTATACTTGGATGAGTAATGCTGCGAAACTGAGTTAGTAGCAGCGCTATATCGAGTCTAGGTTGTGTCTTCTTCGTCACTGAGGACCGTGGTATGACGTTTGCGTTGTATCGAAATATCCGGAGTGGACGCGCACCGATGATAAGTCCCAAATAAGACGAAATATGATTATATTAATGAATTTATATATATATATATATATATATATATATATATATATATATATATATATATGTCAAATTGTTTTTATCTCACCCTATCAATCTGTTAACGAGGAAAGCGTTTAAGGATTGGAGTTAGTAAGGTTGGGCAGGAGAGAAGAAGAAATGAATTAAAAATTATTAAGTTTTAACTTACTATATATCCGAATAAGCACTTTTTGGAACTGCGTTTTCATATTCCTAGTCATTCTCGTTCAATAAACTGTATATAACCTTGTCTAATATAAATATTTTATTCTACAGGAATTCTAAGCATACTATACAGACTGAGTACGGATAATGGTGGATAAATCCACAAATTCTACACTTAATGTAGTTTCAGTGCTTCTGTTTATACAGTATAGGACAGATGTTGGTGACCAAACACTGGATTTCGAAGAATCACATAAAAATTAAAGTTTGTATGCTTTTTTTCAAAACCAAATTTGGGACTGAATTGATTTCTTTACGTGAAAGATTTCATTATATATTCAACAATATGAAGAATAACAAAATAAACTAATTATTCCATAAATTTTGCTTAAATTTTGACTCATGTAGCCTGATCGAACTTCATGTAGTAATGTTAGGGATGATGTATTTTAAGTTTTAGGTAACCTCACTTTAAAAAAAAAAAAGTGGATGGCTTGTACTAATGACTTAAATAGTTTCAACATTTTAGCTTATCAGGTTGTAATTACCCCCCCCGCCAATATATGAAACTTGATAATTATTAAAAGCTGAGGCTGTCCCATCTAATTTGGCGTATAATTTATAATTATAGATTTTTTTCTCAATACGCTACATGTTATTTAAAATGTTTATTTAATGCAATATTCCTTCAGGATATTAAGTAAGGTGGCCCTAAGGAGCTTCCTGTTGTTATCATATACTGGCCATTATACTTTGGGAATGCCAGTTCAGAGGTTTTCTACTGTATTCTCGACGATTTTGAATTTGAAGATTTCTTCCTAGTTAGCTGTCACATGGAACTAGATTTACCACTCAACTATGCCATTTTCCATAGCTTAGGGAAGAGAAATGTCTAGACAAAGTGAATTTTTTTTAAGAAATTGCGCACAAACTTCCAAGCCAGAATCAGAACCCCTGCATTTCAATTGTAATTTCCGAATCTTTACGCTACCAGCGCATCTTTTGATAATGCGGATGTGAGATTTTTGTCGGGTCTGGATTAATTAACATTTATGCATATTATGTACGCCGCAACATTTCTAATTTACCGCGCAGAGATCAGGGTACAACGACCGCGGCCAGAATTGAACTCACAATTCATGACTAATCTTAAGTATGAATTAACTCGCTATATATTAACAGACACCAACATGCCCATAGGAATGGGTATGGCGATAAACTACATCCGGTAGCAAGGGCTCTGGTCAGGAGGTTATGAGGACCTGGTAATTGCTGTTGTTCCCAGGTCCACCCTGATCAAGGGTGGTACCACCTGTTAGGTCCCAGACATGAGCAAATAGTTTTATATATATATATATATATATATATATATATATATATAGTAAAAATACCAGCAATACATTTTTGGCAAAAAACATTACCTTACTACATTTTTGTAAAAAAAATATTACAAACTGTTGAGAAAAATTCTTTTTATAAAGATATGTCAATGAAACCGAATCTACAAACTTATTTCTTACAATGTATCTCCACTCTCCAAACTCCAACCTCTCTCCCTCCGGCGCGATATGTGTCAAACCTCTTACTGCTCTACCGCTATTTCCACGGAATGTGCTCGGACGAACTAAATTCTTTTCACGGCACCAAAACATCCTGCTATTTATATATTAACAAACCACCCATACTCCCTCCGTATTCCATCAGTGAGCTTCTTACCACAGACTAATGCCCTGCTGGACGGACTAGCAACAGGTAGTCTCCTTGATCACTACAATCTTAACCTGTTCAACCGTAATCTTCCATTGGTATGCACATAAATATCCTCGAAACATCAACCTCTACCTCGAGTGGTCCTCGGGCCTTGTAAAATAAAATATTTATACGAAACTATCATTAAAATATTGTTAGCATTATGTAACCCATGATGCTGATATGCCGTCAAACAAAATAAAAAAAAAAAACCAATGTGCCTAGTAAGCTAGTGGATTTATTTTTTGTAGCCATTTTCTTGATAATTGAAAATTGGCAAATCATATTAAGATTAAAGGTTTCACATTTATAATTTTAGAATCAGCATGTGTTTAACATGTTTATTTTTTCTATATTTCTAGATAGGCTGTCATCAGAATAAGGAGAGCTGTTAACGTATATATAAACAAAGCTTAATCGTGATAACATTGGTTGCATAAACATCGATGGCTTTTTTCTATGAAGTGTAATTAATCCCAAAAAGAAAATGAAGAGACAAAGTGTATGCAAACATAGGCTTATTGTTAGTCAGTGGGAACTAATATGAGTCATGCACAATTACACGGAAATTGTGTGGCGTGTAGGTGTAAGGCCTTATAAAAACAGAACATCACGACGTGCTAAAATAAATATACATGCCTTTGTTTAAGGATATGTGACAAATGATTAATTCATAGGCTTAATTTTCTCCCACAACGCTACAAAATTGTTGATGCCATTTTCATAGAAACTTTCTCAGGTAATCTTAAACAGACTGAACAGAGTCAAATTTTTCTATAGAGACATGAAAAACAGGAGTCAATCAGGAGAATATGGTGGTTGCTGGCGGCTTTCAATTTCATTTCTTTAAGGTTCAGTAACGTCTGTTCTGCAAATTTCGGTCTTGTGTTTTCGTGGTGAACACCTTTACCATTTGGACATTTTTTAAAAACCTCCATTGGTGTGTGGTGCGCAATACATATGTGCAGTTATTGTTGGCTAGAAGAAGTTCAAAGTTAATTATACTCCAGTCCAACAAATGCATCTCAACACCTTCATTGGATGCAAGTTTAGCCATGGATTCTGCATAATCACAAGGTTCACAAACTTCACAAGTTTTTCATCGCCTGTGACAGTTTTGTCCAAGAACTGTTCCTCTTCTTGACATAACAGCAAAGAACTCACTACAAAGACACGATCGAGCACGTTCTGTACCATTAGAGAATTTGGCATTCACGTGTCGAGTTTGGAAACTAACCCATCTCTCTTAGCGAAAGACAGTTTTGAAGTCGATTTTCATATTCTTAACAAACACTTTCGTGGAAATCTTTCCTTTGTTCTTCACGGTGGAAAGCAATCCGTGGCGTCATTATTGACATTAGAATTTCCCTGGGGTAATGTTTGAGCGTTTACGCTAAAATCACTCTTACAAAATCTGCTGGACCACTTTTTAACACTCTTTAGGGCGGCAACTCAATCCAAATAAACTTTAGGAACGTTTTTGTCGCAGTTCCGTCGCTTACTCCTTTCCAAAATTCCTGGCGGATTTGTATAGCGAAAGTGAAACTTTTCATCCTTCATCTTTAAGGCATTCATTTGTGGACAAAATGTCAACAAAATTTTGCTCACGACTGATGCAAGGTTTCAATCTAGAAAACAGCAGATTTAAGCATCAAACAAACGTCAGTGTCAAGTTGCGGTCATTCTATATTAACATTGAAAATTGGCTGGGAACTTTTGCAATGATCTAATATATCTACACCATTGTTAGCTATTAGGTGATGAAAGAGAAAGAAGGAAGGAGGGAAGGAAGGAAGGAAGGAGGGAAGGAAGGAAGGAAGGAAGGAAAGAAAGAAACAAAGAAACAAAGACAGAAAGAAGGACGCCTGTGTTTACCGTCTGCTTCAATGAAATGGACAAACTTGTCAGTTTTAAAACATTTTATATGCACCCTCTTTTTTAAATATTCTGCTTTCATATTTATAATATTCCGATTATAATATTTTATTAAACTTGTTAAGCTCAAGTATTTATCGCTTCAGTAAATTTCTCCTCATATATATATATATATATATATATATATATATATATATATATATATATATATATATATATATATATATATATATATATAAACAATGAAATCTCTATTAGCTTATTCCGTCATTAACTGAAAAGTAGAGATTCATCAGAAAATTAAAATAGGAAAACTATGAAATTTTTTGCCAGTATTTCTAGCATTCTATATTAAGTTCTCTCTAGATCCCAAATGGAAGACATATTTACTTGGCCATGTGTCCTCAGCAGTTGTGAACCAAATCTTGGAGATTTGAGTTAAAGGGGATTTACTAAGACATCTGACACGTGGAATTAGAATAATCTAACTCGGTGGTCGAAATGAATGATCCGGTTCGAAATTCCAAACACCTGAAGAAGGCCGGATCGTACAATGGCCGAAACTTTGTGAATATGGCAATGAAAATGAAGCTTCTGAATAATCTAAAATTATGCAAGTAATTACAATTTATTGCTAAGTTATTGGAAAATGATCACTTTCTCTTTTCAATAGTCAGACGAAAACAAGAACGTATTATAGATGTCATCTTTGGACTGGAGCAGCCCAGTCCACACAATGTTCCAAATGACATATACCGTCTCGCGAAAAAAGACGCATTCTGCATTACACAAATTCTTTCGTACAGACAATAGGTTGCAAGAATCTCGCTTCTTTATGACTATTTCAATGGCAAATGTTCACATGTGATAAATTTCCATGAGTATATAGTTAGCTTATTGAGTCATTAAATGAAGAATAAATATTCATCAGAAAATCCAAATAAGAAAACCGTGAAATTTTCGGCATTATTGTTAGTGTAAATCAAATGAATATATGTATGCACGGTGTACAGGAAACATACGAGGTGTAGTTGTCTGTATATGCCTGATATATAATGTTTAAACAGAAACTGAAAAAATAATTGAGACTATAGTTTATTATACATTAAAAAAGAGCAATATACCGAGTATCCCTATAATAAATAGTATCCGCTGAAGTTTGAAGTAATATATATACTATCCCCTAAAGTTTGAAGTAATATATATATATATATATATATATATATATATATATGTGTGTGTGGCCTGACGATTGCAACTAGCATGAAACAGTCTGTCGCCTCTAAGTGTTGACTTCTATGTTCACTTTTATGTCTACACACCCTTTATCTCTGATATTGAGCACTTTATCCCATAAATATCACACATCTTAAGACTATATTTTTTATATATATATATATATATATATATATATATATATATTATGTACGAAATGAAAAAAAAAATCGCCTCCCCATGTTCTGTAATATTCTCCAAATATCAGGGAATTATCCGATTCAAACAAACATATTCACTATATAGTTATTAATGTATGAATGTTTTAATAATAGGTTATTATATTAAAAACATTTGGTTATTTTTAACATGTTTCAACTCTCCATTTGGTAGCTCATTGCCTAATTTTTAAAAAGTTTTATAAAGAAAAACTCTGAAGATATTATTTATTTGTTTGAACATACGGAAATTTCGACTTGCATCCTGCCAAAAATAATTCAATAAAACTCAAAAAAATATTATCTGTTTGAGAACTAGTGTCTGCATAATTTAAGATGACACGTTATTTTCTTTCATACTAGACAGGGAAATCTACACTTAATATTTAAAAAAATTACTTGTGCAATTCAGTGCAATTTTGAAATTCATCCCGTTGTACATCGACACAAGAATTCTTTAAATTAAATAAAGACTTATTTAAAGATTGAAAAGGTGTAAAGTTTATTGCTGATTTCGAATGTTTATCTTTTTGAGAGGAACTTTTTGAGAGGAATGTTTATCTTTTTGAGAGGAACCGTTAGATTATTTTTTGTATGGAAGTAGAAAAACGTCATAATTTTGATATCTCACTTTCAGCGACTCCTATTCAATATCAGAAGCGTATTATGAAATTAATTTAATTTCATATCTCGCATTCAGTCAGCTTTTATTTCTAGAAAGCACTGTTTTCCAATCCAACGTTACCAGTGTTCGTTTTTGTTTTGCGTGTCTTTTTTCGTGCAGTTATTTACAGATTCTTTTATGCTTAAAATAAACAGGTATACTTCATTAATTAAACGTTGTTATATATATATATATATATATATATATATATATATATATATATATATATATATATATATATATATATATATATATATATATATATATATATATATAATATATATATATATATATATAGTATATATATATATATATATAGTATATATATATATATATATATATATATATATATATATATATATATAAGGTATATATATATATATAATATATATATATATATATATATATATATATATATATATATATATATATATATATAGTATATATATATATATAATATATATATATATATATATATATATATATATATATATAATATATATATATATATATATATATATATATATATATATATATATATATAATATATATATATATATATATATATATATATATATATATATATATATATATATATATATATATATATCATTAAATGCCTGATTCATCAGTTTGTTCCTTCTCGTCATTCAGTTTGTATTATTTCAAGAAACAGATATATGCATTATTTTTTCATTTTCATTATTTGTTCATCTCGCTGGCTAATTTAGAAAATTACGACGAAACTATTTTGTTCGCATAAAAAATATTTATGCTCTCATTTTTTCTGAAATTTTCTCTTAGAATAAATATTTTTATTTCCTATTAATTACATTTAGGCTATATCTTTGTTTAGGCCTTACTAACTGATTATACTTACTTTAATAAAAGCATGTAGATTTATAAATTATATTTTTTTAATTATTGGTTGTATAATCTTAAAGAAATAATTATTTTTAAACATAAATAGAAAAAAAATCATTATCGCACTGCTGGTCTTTCGTATTCTTTTAGGTATTATTTTTACCTGTTCGCGCGATTTTTCGGGCAGGAGAGAAATTACTGTAGTTTTATCTGGTTCTTTGACCTCGCTCGCTACTGTGAGCAAATAAAACGTTATCTTCACTCTGTTTTAAGTAAATGGTAATCATTATTTTTGGACATATCCAGTCAATCCTAAAATGTACTAATAGACTTTGAAACACATCTCTGTGACCAATATTTAATTTTAAAGATAATTTTAAATTTCTTGCTTACATTTTATGTATAAAATGGCATTTCCATTAGTAAATGAATAACAAGGAAACGTGCCAAGATTTTAGAAATGCCTAATAAGTTTATTTTCATAAAGAAATCAATTTTTCTTTTCTTAGTTTTCAGAACTGAAGTTTATGCTTAAAGAATGAATTTAAATTATTGGAAATGCATTTTTCAAAATGTGCCCAAGCCCTCATCACTATAATGAAATTATATGTGCGAATAGTTTGATTGTTTAGTTCTAGGACTGAGCTGAATTTTTCAACATCATATATATGAAGAGACCATCATACGAAGGTTAACTGAAAACCCCCTAGTCTGATCAAGATATAAATGTAAATAGGCACAGCGGTTGGTAAACTAAAATAATGCAAGTACACCATTAAAATAAACACTCTGTCGTCCAACTGTTTTACATCCTATGGTATATATATATATATATATATATATATATGCTCCTAATTCTGCATAGCTCTTATAAATTGAGCGCTAAAAAATCCACCTTCTTCTATAACAAAAGGTGTTGATAGCTCAGGGGCAGAATCTTCAACCGCTGGCAATTCGGGTTTCGATGCCGCCTTCAGGCACTCGAATGTCTGATGAGCAGTGATAAAGCTAAACACTCTATCTGTAGATGATAATATATATGCCCTCGGAAAATTTAATTCAGGTCGAGAACTCTTAAGAGAAACCGCGAATTTGTAAATATTGACCACTAATGCTAATAATGCAAAGCTCTTCTCTGAATTGAGTCATTGGCGGGTTTGTTCAAAGAATAAGTACGTAATAATCCGCCATCCTCTATACCGTGCGCTGATAGCTCAGGGGTAGAAGATGCAGTCAAGTACGTTGCCAGAAATATCCCTTTACAAATAGTAGTGATCAAAACATTGCTAAGAAAACTTTTAAAACATTAAATGAATAAACCTTGAATCATTTAGGATAATAAACATTGAATACAAACAATATCTCATGATATAAAGTAAGTGTGCTATTAATACAGCCTGGGGATCAAATGTATCTAAGTGACAGTTCTTTGCGCAATTATATAAAAATTGTTTTTTTTTTTTGTCTTTTTCCAATAAATCTTATAAAGATATTTGATAAAAAAAAAACAGCGTATACAAAAGGTAATCTGTATTGTTTATCGAAATTGCATTATTTGGAGAACTAGGAAAATTTGTCTAAACAATATTGGTCTAAGAAACATTAGTCTAAGGAACATTCCTCAAAAGAATATTGGTCTAAGGAAAACCTTTCAAAGGATATTTGTCTAAGGATTTCTCGTCTAAAGAACATTGGTCTATAATAATATTTTTTTAAATATATTAACACTTTATTCATGTACAAAATACTCAATTTTATTGATATTCACGATATTACGAATAATATTTAAGACATATATAGCAACATTAATTATTGATTATGCATGTGGTTTATCTGCAAATTAATGCAAACCACATTAGACTCAAAACGAATATTTCTTCCACTAGAATTTTAGACGTGTGTTCATTAGACCAAATTTATTAAATCAATATTACTTAGACCAATATTCCTTAGACTAGTGTTCCTTAGACGAATGTTCCATACACAAATTTTCTGAACTTCTTGATAGGCTGTGAATATGAAAATCACTGACGGAAATTCGATATCTCATTGCCGATGAGAATCAGTTAGACGCAGTGTGTTGTCGGAAAAATAAACGAAGAATATAATCAAAATTATCAATTAAAATGTGCACCAATAATTTAAAAACGAGGAAAAATAGATTTTAATAAAATAAAGGCATCGTTATTTAATTTCTTCAGATAATGACGAGAAAGGATAAGAATATTAATAGGATTAAAAATCGCAATATATTATAGATTGGCCATTATAAATAGCGAGATTTTGAAAGTACATAAAATATTCATGAAAACTTTTGGATGAAATCCGTTGGTTGGGTCTTAAGGTGAAACACTGTGTGGGGAATTAGGTGTACAATAAACGAAAAAAAATTAAACCACTTTGAAGTTTTAATTAAATACCTGGGCTGGAAGTACAGTCTGTGCTGATCAAAGCATGTGCTACCAAACATTGGTAACATAAATTTTTGTTGCATGAACTAAAACACGATGGCGAGCTAAGTTTCAACACAGTACATACACACACAGACACACACTCACAGACACACACACACACACACATATATATATATATACATATATATGTATGTTGAATAGATGGCCTTTCTTGTAACAAGAAGTAGAAATATCTATCTCTCTGTCTATCTATGTATGTATGTATGTATCTATCTATCTATCTACGTATGTATGTATGTATCTATCTATCTACGTATGTATGTATATGTATATATATATATATATATATATATATATATATATATATATATATATATCAATATATATATATATATATGTGTGTGTGTATATTTGTGAGTGGGGGTTTATTTAACATCAATCAACTAAATGACAAATTTTATATTTGTATTAAAACTTATATATATATATATATATATATATATATAATAAGAGGTCTCATGTTTCAAAACAAGAGCCGAAAACTTCAATATATTTATTTGAATTAAATTGAGTTTAATAAGCTCTGTTCCATCTTCAAGCGAAATTTTTTGGAATAACTTATTTCTGAAATTTACGTGTTTTAAAGAAGGAAATTACTGGAAAGTAATTGAAACTCACCTGAAGCGAGCTGAATCTATAATGCTCCTCATGCCAATGACACTTCCACCGAGCTTCTCTACGGCATATGATTTTCACTGAATTTTGATGTGTTCCTCTCGAATTTTAAACTGGGGTCATCAGGAGAGAATATAACCGTTTCGGGGCCTTCCTCTCAACGGTTTCAGTTGCACACCGGCCCCCCTCACTGATGTGAGGCCCCATTATAACGATATACAAGTGTTGTAGATAAACTAGTTCAAATGTGTAACGGCGAAATTAAATTTACGAAAATTCCGAAAAACGGCAAACCTTGCGTTCTGAGAATGCAACGTGAACCTCATTACGCATTCACGATCAGACATGTCATGCCGTCATGTTCGCTGAAACACTCCACGGAGTATTTCGTTTTTTCCATATCCACATAGAACTATTTTCTGTTACTTCTATTAGGCGTTTTATACTCTTGGCCCTATTACGCCCTTTGATTCCAATTTGGCCCAGAAATTTGTACAGAGTGCCTGAAACGAAACCCCTTGCTCCAATTTCCACTGCTCTAACAATTGCATTATACCCCTCCTTTATTAGCTCTGACTTTAGATTTTCATATTTATTAGTTTTATAATCGTGGCTTTGTTCCATCCGGCATTCATATGGTACTGTTAACTCAACCAGGATGATTTTATGGTTCACTCTTGACAGAAGAACAATATCTGGTCGCAGACCTTTACTTGATATTATTTTGGGGTAATCATTACGCCAACCAGGAAGGTCTGCAGATACCTCCCAGATGCCACCAGAACTAAGGAGATTTTTTCCGGGTATAGCATGACATTTGCTTGTTTGCTTAGAGCCGACATATCTTTTTCCTTCTGCAACAAATTCCTGGGCTGAATTAGATGACTCAGACTTCATATATTTCTTTATGATTCTGACCAGCTCATCCAAAACACTATTGTGCCTCCATGTATATCTGCCATTGACAAGGGCTGTTTTACAGGAACTAAGAACATGTTCTAATGTTTGTGGCTTTTTTCCCACACAGGGGACAAGTGGGATCACTCTCTTTCTTCCATTTAACAAGATTGTTCTTAGATGGTAGCAGGTCATACGTGGAACGTATTAAATAACTCAACCTAAGTGGAGCCATCTGCCAAATGTCCTTCCACGTAATAGATTTCTGAAGAGCCTCCTCCCAGTTTGTCCATTGGCCTTGTTGGGATTGTTGTACTCCTTTTACGAGTCTTTTTTTATCTTCTTCTTTCATCACATTTTGGATGACCATGTCACGGCGATCTTTACCAGAAGATTTCGACCACCATTGCCTTTCATTTAGTCCTAACCCTTGTTTCCCTGCTTGAGTGTATCCGATGACTTCATTGAAAGCTAGATTGTCTTTAGCACTTGTTATCGTCTCTCTGACCTTCCACTTTCTCCCTGTTTTTAACGTAGACTTTAAAGCTTTTATTGCTTTATCCTTGGAATCATCCACACCATTTGAAGTCTAATTTTTCCGGATTTATACTCTTCCACAATCGATTTAAATGGCAACTTTAGCTTTGCTTGTCTGCAGTACAATGCGATATCAGACAAACCTGGAGGCAAACCCAACCATTTTCGGATATATTTGTTTATTTTCCTTTCCATTGACTCAATTGTACTCATTCCAAATTCGTACACGAGTATGGGCCATAGTAGCTTTGGAATGAGCACATGCTCTAAGCACCATACCTTGTATTTTCCTTTTAGAGGACAAAGATCTATCTTATGGAGATCTTCTTGTAATGACCTGGATGTTTTTTTTACTTGGCTGGTATCTTTTAAGGATTGATCGTACCAACGACCTAAACTTTTCACTGGTTTTTCTGATACAGTAGGCCACCTACTACAAAATTTGTGTTTTTATTCAACTTTCCTTTTCTAAGAGAAAGACTTGTTTGGTTTAAATTTCATCCTACACCAACTTATCAGGTCGTCCATCAAGCTTAATATCTTGCGAGTTGAACTTATTTTGGATGAGAGGATTGTAGTGTCATCCATGAACGCTTTCACTGGTTGCATTTGACAACCTCCACCAATGCTCATCAGCCTTGTTGTTTGTCGCTTTGAGAATCAGTTCCATTGCTAGAACGAAAAGTATTGGTGACACTGTACATCCCATCGCAATTCCAACTTCAAGTCTGTTCCACTTAGTCGTAAAGTCTTTTGTAGTGAAACGCATGAGGAAACCATCAAAATAAGTTCCTAGCATAATAGATATTTCCTCAGGAATATGGTACATTTGTAATGATAATTGTATCATTTGGTGAGGTACTGATCCGTAGGCATTAGCTAAATCCAACCAAATGACATCCAAATCTTTTCTTTTAATTTTTGCTTTTTGAATGGCCTCCCAGATCATGTTTCCATGCTCTAAGCAACCAGCTATTCCTGGAACACCACCTTTCTGTACTGACGTATCGATATACTCATTATCGAGAAGGTATTTGGTCAACCTCGATGCCAAAACTGCGAAAAATATCTTTCCTTCTACATTGAGAAGCGAAATTGGCCGAAATTGACTGATGTCCTGGAATTCTTTTCTTTGGGTATGTACACCCTTCCGCTATCATCCACTGTTGGCTGATATGGTAATTTTTCCATGCTAATTTTAAGTTAGTATGCAACCATTTAAGAAGAGTGGGACATTTTTTGTACAGAAGGAAAGGTATTCCGTTAGGGCCAGGTGCAGATTTATTTCTACTTTTGTCGACTATGCGTTTTATTTCTTCGCGTGTGGGTGGTTTCATATCAAACTTCACTTTAGCCGGCCAAAATAAGTTGCTATTATGATCTAGAGGAATATGTCGTTTAGGATCAGAGTACGTACCTCTTAAATGTTCCACTAGAACATTTTCCTCTATTTTAAGTACACCTGATCTTGGTTGATCAAATATATTCCTCGAATATTTGTACGGTTCCTGGAAGAAACGCTCTTGGTCTTTCTTTCGTTTCACTCGTCTCTTTCTCAAATTTTCAGCTCTGCGAAGAGCGTTGTGTTTCTCTTTAAGGTCCTGCCAGATTTTAAGCAAGCCTTCTTTCTCGTCAAAATTTGCGAAACGGATTTGTCGTTTTAGATTTTTTTTTTTGTTTCTCAAATCTTGCATTAACCGTTGACGCCTGTTCTTTTTGGGTGGTGGCTTATCATTTTCCTCCTTCACGCCGTAGATTTCCTTACAAACCCTGTAGATTATTTTACTACTTTCGTTCAAACGTTCGTGATATTTCTTTCTTCCCAGCTCTTTACGTAATGTCTTGCTAATGATGTTGTCTAGCATACACCACGCTTCCGAGTTCGATGCTGGTGGAAATTTGATTCTTGGCAGTTTGGGTTGCGTCCCATCCTTTTGATTCAACAGCTTGGATATCCTCAGTTTTGTGGTATGCATCCTGGCATTGGTTTTCCGACGTCTTATCTGTGTTGACAGAGCGCTGCTCCTGAACCGTTTTCAGAGAAGCACAACCCATTTTTGTAAGGTGAATCTTCGCTCCCTTTTGGGACCTGAATTTCCGACCGCAAACACATGGGAAGTCCGTGCACTTTTCTAAATTCATGGTTTTTTTTTTCATTGCGGGGTCGTTGCCGATTATTCCGTTTGGATTCATCATCCTCCCTCCCTTTCGGTGAATCCTGAGGGCATTTCCTTTTATAATCCTTTTTAGCGTTATTTTAATGAACTCTGGGTTGCTGACCCGGTGAGATCATCTGGTCTTTCCCAGCGTCCCCTGTCTTTCCAGGTGTCTGTTAGTCTGTTCCTAACCGCCATTCAGTCTATTCCTGAAAGCCAACGGACTAGCCATGAGTTTGAAGAAGGAAATTACTGGAAAGAAAATTGAAACTCACCTGAAGCGAGCTGAATTTATAATGCCCTCATGCCAATGACAAATGAAAGAAAACCGATTTTTTTATTACAAATATGATTTTAATAGCCTATTCATTATTGAAATCAAAATTTCCATGGTAACAGCCATGGCGATTGTCTAAATAGGAGGGGAGTGTTGGATGTTAATAATAAGTATCAGTATAGAGTTACTTTCATAGATGTCAAGTCAGGGTAAGGTGGGGTTGTCTAAATTTGAAACGGAGATGTTTTAGCCTAGTCTGGCTTACGTGTCTATGGAGAAAAATTTTTTTTTTATTTTATTTCTTTAAAAGGGATTTGTGCATATAAAAAAAACTGCCGTAACATTTTGTTTTAGACGAAAATAAAGGGTTATCTTTTATTGTAGGGTATTTAAACTAT
>CAHIKZ030001485.1:392500-420000 GCA_903632075.3 Acanthosepion pharaonis
CTGAGTTCAACCGCTAGGATGGAAGGATCCCTTAATGGGATCAACGGTTATGTGACCGAGATCAAGGCGAGGTTACAAATTAATTGCTTCGTGTCTCAAAGTGTCAGATAATTTACATATGTGCAATAAGATTGTGTTGTTAGCAATTTCACTTTTGTTACTGAGGTCGGGGTTCTCAATGATTACATTACTATGTCAATTCTATTTTTACTCTCTGTTGATATATAATATTAATTTACTGCAAAAATTTCCAGTTGCGAAAAAAAGAAATAATTCGTCGGTGTAAATAAAACAAAATATAAAAGAGATATCGACTTGAAAATTATAAATGCTAGAAAAGCGAACATATATTCTAAAACGAAGTTATCTTTAGAAAAATATGCAACTTTTTATTAATTGCTAAATATAAATATTAAAAATGGATCTCAAAATAAAGTATGACGGATGTTCTACTCAGAGAGTTTCTTCGTAAGAACCGCTACTCTAAGGGACAGAGTCCTACGTGGATGATACCTTGAACACTACATCTTAACCTTTTCAATCCAAGGTCAACCTTCATCTATCCTCAGGAACTCTTTACCTTCAGTGACCCATGCGCGTTATATTCGCTGAATATTAGTAAACTGTTGAAATTTGACTAATGCATGGAATAATAATGCAACACAAAATGTACTTAGAACAAAATGTATTGAAACAAGAAAGTATAAAAAATATTTACATATAGTCTTTTGTATATTCCTGGTAAGACCGTTCCTGGAGAATGTGTTGACTGAGTCGCAGTCGGGCAGAGTCTCTGGTTGAATCTCTTGATTCCTCTGTCTCTTCCCGGGACCAACCATATTTATATGGTCGGTACGCCACTATGCAAATTAGGTGGATCCTACCACAACATAAACAATAAAAAACTCATAAACAAAAATAATTAATCATACATATTAGTAGAACTGAAATATCCTAACAGGAACATCAACAAGAAAATATTGCAAAGAAAGAGGAACCTGAAATAAACGGCAAACATATTTCTTCTAAAATTTTCTAAAAACTAAATCACATCATTTCGTCAAACTTTCTAGAACCAAACTGTTGCACTTTATCCATCTGCCTAAGTACAATGTATTACATTTATACGCTTCCTGCAATCTAAATGTCGTTTTGAACTTCAAAATGTCTGGGATCAAACAGTCGCTCTGTGGGCATCTTCCTAAGATCAGTGTATGGTTCTTACACACTGAATAAGAACTTAATGTCACCTTGCAACTGCCATTTGCCTGGGATCAAATTGTCGGACTCTAGCCATCTATATAAGATGTAAATATCGCCTTGTCGCTACAATATGTGTAGGATAAAAATGTCAATCTCCAGCCATCTGCCGAAGAAGAGTTTATTATATTTACATACTGCCTAAGATCTAAATGTGTCTTTGCTACATGAAAATATCTAGAACCAAACCTTCGTTCTCTGACAATCTGCCTAAAATTAATGTATAATATTTGTACATAGCTTAAGATCTAAATGTCGCCTTGCAACTTCAAACTGGCTAGCATCAATCTGTCGCACGGTGCCTGTCTACCTAAGATCAATGTATTAGATTTACTCGCTGTCTAAGGCCTAAATGTCGCCTTAAAACTTCAAACAGTGTAGTATCAAACTAACTCACTCTGGTCATCTACATAAGATCAATGTATTATATTTACATACTCAATAAGAATTTAATATCACCTTGCAACTTCAATCTGTCTAGGCTCAGACTCTCTGGTCATCTGCCTTAGATCTAAATATCGACTCGCTACTTCAATCTGCATAGGACACATCTGTCGCTCTCTAGTCAACAGCCTAAGATTAGTTTATTATATTTACACACTGACACAGATCTAAATATCGCTTTGCTACATCAAATTGCTTAAATCAAACTGTCATTGTCTGGTCGCCTTTCTGAGACAAATGTATTATATTTACACAATGCCTAAGTTATAAATTTCGCCTTGCTATATCTGCTTAGATCAGTATAGTAACTATGTTTTATGTAACAATGTTAAAGCTACAAAAATAAGCGGCGAAAATTGTTCTGTATTGGTTAGAGACAATTCTTCGTAATGTTGTTCAATAGTTAGTGTTTGAAAATATTATTTCTTTTCACATGTGACTGAAATTTATGACATACTGCACGGTGATACTTCATATCATTTTTTTTTCTATACGATTTCTTTGGTAGATTTTAAATATTAAGTGGTTTTATGTTAAAAGTAAAAATGGATGAAAATGAGACGGATATTCTTCATTTTCTGACTTTTCTGTTTGGAAAAGAAAACAAACGCTGTATAAACACTAAAACTTATATAAGACGTTTATTCTGATGATACCGTTGATCGTATGTTGTGTTCTAGGTTCATAAGTTGAAATTCTTATCTGGAAAACTGAGAACATTAACATCGGCCTCCAGTCGTTAATGATGAACACAGAGAAAGGCTGGCTAAATATAATATAAAACACTTGACACGGAACACCGTAGAGATAATCTACATATGTCATAACAGCGACGATGTAAGGCTTTCATATTTATTTGGATAACCGCATACCTATGATCCATTTATGTCAAGATTTAATGAAAAAGGCGATGAATGACATTTCCATCTACGATACTCTACTCAAACGCCAAAAAATTATTCACTTTTCAAAAGTCGATTAAAGGCGATGAAAAATGTTTTGTTTATAACAATGTGGAGTGAAGTGATCTGGGTAAAATGATTTGTGCTACAGTTAACCACTCCAAAAGCTAGTATACACTGTAAGAATCTGGTGCTGGTGTGAATGGAAGGTGATATTAGGAACTCCTCTTGCAAAATCAGTCATTGAATTCAGAAAAGTCGTGTTACCTATTGGCCAGATTAAACATAACAATTGATGAATTCATTGATAGCTTTGTTTCGACCGAATTATCAACAGTTAAAGCCAAAACAGAAGAATTATTTTTTAATATGTGAATATCGCATTAGAAATGTTTTTGAAAACAAGGATTTGTTCAGATAAAACTTCTACTATTTAACCTATAGCGGGGTGAGAATAGATAGAGTTATATCTTTTTCAATGACATTTACGCATATGTGAACGTAACAAACTTGTTTAGAACTCGAACTCGGCTCTCCGATTACTAATTTCGAAAACTTATCCATTAGATCTCCTGTATATTCCGGAGGCTTCCATGAAGACAACGATAAACATCATGTCATATTTCGGGCCTAGCAGAAATTGATAGATCCTGGCTATGATGTTCTATTATATCCGGCGGAAACACCTTCGGATTACCACTTATTTCGATCCAGTCAACATTGTCTTAGAATGACCAATTCCAATTATATGGATACCTTGTAAGCCGGTTCATTACTCAAAAAGATGCCAAGTTCTTTGAGGATAAAATCCTGAAGCTGCCTCAAAGATAGCGAATGGTTGTGGGACAAAATGGGATCTAGGTGTTTAAATAAATCTATTTACAAATAACGCCACGAATAGTTTTTTTTTCACCGCGTATATATGTATGAAAAAGTAGCATTAATAGTAGTAGTAATATATTTTGAGTGTCAACATTAATCTTATGTTTATTGCACATATGCTTTTTACCAAAATGATTTAATATATAAGGATACTTAATACCGTCATTATCGTATGTCCATTGCATTATATTATCTTTCTATTCAACGTTGTTATTAGTAATGATAACTTCACCAATCTTTTTATTAATTGCATTAATACCATCAATATTATTATTGTCACCATCTTCATTATAATTATTATTCTAACCTGTGAAATTATCAAAACCAGTATTATTTAGTTATTGATGCTCTTGATATTGTTGTTGTTGTTGTTATTGCTACTGCTACTATTGTTGTTACTGTTTCACTTCAAAACGCTGATCAAAGCAATATCAACCAACCGCTATTTTGCAGATCACTCTATTTGCAAAGACATTTTTTCAGCAATATCTCCTCATTCTATCGCTTCAACGCTCTACCTTAATGAAAAAGCCATTTCAAAGAAAACTGCAGTAAAATGAAATTGGTAAAAAAAGAAACCTTTAAGAAGAAAATGAAGTTAATATTTGCATGATCTTGTTCACGCACGAATATACACAATATTTCAGGTAACTTTTCAATGTATAGTCTCTGTTGCTTTGCCAGAGGAATCAATGACTTGTTATGAAAAGAGTAAAGCTATCTCCGGTTTTGGAGATGATTTTAACGAAGAGATTTTGTTAATGAAATCTTGGAAATATCAAAGCCCATGTAATTATATGGATGCACGCATCATAACACTCATTTTTCGTGTTGCAAATTTCTTTCCTCTCAACTTCAGAGAGAGAGAGACTGCCACTGCACAGACCATTTGTTAATAGAGGAATTCATAGTTAGCATTAAACATTCAGAATTGGCCTTAAACAACGACGACCGTTAATGTCTCTTTTTGAAAGAAACACCCCGACTTTTGTTAGATTTCTTTTTTAAATTCCCTCAGAGATTTATAAATTAAAAAAAGACTCTATTTTATATTTGAGATTCCATATTCAAGTGTTTTATAGTGGCAGCTAATCAAGTCGAATGACTACTTTGAATTCAAAACCCTTGTGAAGGCAACAGGAAACCACTCTTCTATTTTCCTACGAAGCTATGGTAATTCGAAGGAAATAAAGAAACGGGATATATAGAGGTATTTTTTTATCTCCATACTGAATGAATTAATGCAAAAAAAAAAAATGCAAAAATAGACCTATATCTTTCGACTCATTCAATAGCTTATGTGTTTTTCGCATTCATTCTACAATGATTTATCTTTAAAAGAATTAGATTAGACCAAAAACGAAGTATCTGTGCCATATATTGGCTGTAGCTGCTCACTCATTTTCTGCCGTGTACAAAGCCGATTTCCGCTGTCTATTAGATGATGATTTATTTTCCATCTTGTTAACTCCTTACCACTGCCGCAAAGTTCCAAGAATGTCACTATTCTATCGCTATTTCCATGGCAAATCATCATATAATCTTTGGTTACACCATTTCAACTAGAAAACGCCAAACCACCTTCCTGTAGTGGAATAATCCCTACTCCACCGTGTTCTAAACGTATGAAGGCAGCTTTTTGCACAATTACTGCCACTTATTGAAACAGGCTCCCGTGTGGTTGATTCAATCTTGATTCTACAAGTCATGATTCAACCGTTATCTTTCCTTCTAATCCTCAACTACATAATATCCTACCACCACCTCACATGCAAATAACACACCATATCCCACCTTGTCATTTTATCTGTAACACTTCACCTCTGGTACCTCTCATATCTTGCATTGGGTGAGAATAAGTATTTTTATTTGTTCAATCATTATTTTGATTTACGACAGAAGAGGGTCAATAATAAGGTCATTTTAAGAAGAATATACAGTTACTGTATAAATCACTGTTATTTATATAATGATTGGAATAAAAGAAAAAAACATTTTTATTCGATTTTCATCAAGTACAAGCCCATGAACAAGTCGACGTAGAGAGACTACTACTAATACTACTACTACTACTATGACAACTAATAATAATAATAATAATAAGAAGAAGTGTTTTCAAAGATATCTAGAAACTACAGAAGACCGGATGATGATCAGTATGAAATTACATGAAATACAAATAAGAAACTTCATTCAGTTATAAAGTAAGTAAATATTCAAAATGGAATTTTCAGTGAATGAAGAAGTGAAAAAGTGCAAATATACCATAACACACCTACAGCAGCGGCAAAGCACCTAACTGTTGAAACTTGACTAATGCATGGAATAATAATGCAACACAAAATATACTTAGAACAAAATGTATTGAAACAAGAAAGTGTACACAATATTTACATATAGTCTTTTGTATATCCTTGGGAAGACCGTTCCTGGAGAATGTGTTGACTTAGTCGCAGTCGGCAGACTCTCTGCATTGAACCTCTTGATTCCTCCCCTCGTCTTCCCGGTACCAACCATATTTATATGGTCTGTACTCCACTATGCAAATTTGGTGGATTCTACCACAACACTAACAAAGAAAGCAAAAGCATATCCAATGGACCAAATGCAGAAATGATGGTAAGATAAGCATCTTGATAGTCATTTGTCTGCGCGTACCATTCAAGCAGATGTAGACAACCCCCCGTACTCATCAGTGGTTACGTAGTGCAAGGTTAAATGCTGAAATCCAAGGTTTTATTCTTACTGCACAGCACCAATGCTTGTTAAATATAAATTAATAAGCACACATACTGGACCATTGTGCTGACCCGAAATTCAAATTCTGTGATAAATAAACAACTGACCATCATGTATCAGGTTAAAAATTTTTAGCTCCGGTGAATATAAAACTCGGTATGACAGAGTAGGCCAATGTATACAGTGGAAAATATGGAACATTCACGGGAAGATAAGAACATCATCCAGAACAGTTTAAAGAGATAGGATCGGTAACATTTTTACGGAAATAACAATAACAGCTTAAGATTAGATGAAAAATGATTTGTTTATAACAATGTGGAGCGAAGTGATCTGGGTAAAACGATTTGTGCTACGGTTAACCACTATAAAAGCTAGTATACACTGTAAGAATCTGGTGCTGGTGTGAATGGTATTTGATATTAGAAACTCCTCTTGCAAAATCAGTCATTGAATTCAGAAAAGTCGTGTTACCTACTGGCCAGATTAAACATAACAATCGATGAATTCATTGATAGCTTTGTTTCGACCTAATTATCAACTGTAAAAGCCAAAACAGAAGAATTATTATTACGTGAATATCGCATTAGAAATGTTTTTGAAAACAAGGATTTGTTCAGATAAAACTTCTACTATTTAACCTATAGCGGGGTGAGAATAGATAGAGTTATATCTTTTTCAATGACATTTACGCATATGTGAACGTAACAAACTTGTTTAGAACTCGAACTCGGTTCCCCGATTACTAATTTCGAAAACTTATCCATTAGATCTCCTGTATATTCCGGAAAACTTCCATGAAGACAACGATAAACATCATGTCATGATCCCCTGGTATCCAGAAAGCCGTGGAGATGTGGTGTAAGATGTGAGAAAACTGCAAAATGCACAATGAAAGAGCTACATGGATCAAGCAACAACATACACACACGCACATATCGTGCCAAAAGTAGACGGATATCAATATTAGTAAAACTACATCTGCCATCTGCCATACCAAAAGCTGGAAAACAACAGAAATAGACCGAATAGTCAATCTTCGGGTACAAAACCTACCTAGCACCTACCAAGACCACGCACGGGGCATACATTGTTATAATCATAAACCCGAAAAAATGCCCGAAAAAATGCCCCAAATGGCTCACGTGGGAAGTAATCTAGTTACTCACAAAAACAGAAAGAGACACAGAATTCGATGAACTATAGGCCCCTCACCTGCCTAACTACAATGTACTAGATTCTCACTTCTATCCTAACTGAGAGGACATGCAGCTTCTTTGAGAAAAGTAATTTACAGAACAGAATGGATGTAAAAGAGGAAGTTACAGGTGTAAGGTCCAATTAACATTGAATCTAATTTGACTAGAGAAAGATATCTAGATATCTAGTTGTTCAACGGCGTATCCAAGGCCCGCAGTAAATACGCAACTTTTATATGTCGTGTATGATATGACCACCTTAAAATTAGCTTCAAAATTAGATCTGCAAATGTCGCATGATACGCGACTATATACGGTACTTAGTTTTAATTTCCGTATAAAAATTCAATTATTTCTAGACCATAAATATTAACGCTTCTCACGCAAAATCTCTTATTCTATTTGGATTTATTATATTCGTTATTAACACACGTTTGATATAGATTAAATTGATGTTCATTTACTCAGGCTAAATGGTACCCCCCACACCAGAAAAAACATCCGTCTACATATATGTACGTATAAACATTAATCTAGACAGGTATAACACAAAAGACGAAAGTGTCATGTCCACAGAAACACACATATATGATGATAGAGATTAAAACGAAAAACTGAAACATTACGTTATAGTGTCATAACGTAATAGTGTCTTGATCAGGCCTAAAATATATATTATAGAATTATTTTCGTTTGATTTCCATATCAGTATGTTAAATGCAAAAGTATGCATTTCTTGATATTCCTGTCTCGAAGAAACAATGTTCGAAATCAGTTATTCTTTCGTCCGGAGAAATTAAGCAATTTAGATATTAACAACCAGAAAATAGACTAACAATGACAACTATGTCAATAAAACGAAATGTTTTCGAAACGCTTCCTTTTTTATATATATATATATATATATATATATATATATATATATATATATATATGTGTGTGTGTGTGTGTGTGTGTATGTATGTAAGTATTGAATATAATACAACATGCCTAACAAGACTCACATTATATCTCTCTGGGCATAGCTTAATTAGGTCTCATTTAAATACACATGGAAACCTAATAAACTCTATCCGCAAATGTCACCATTATTAATTAAAAAAAGAAAACGCCAACACTCAAAAATATAATAATAATCGTATCAACTATGAACATGACCACAATGTGCTGGCCGTATTTAAAAAAGAAAACATTCTTATAACTCTAGATAGAGACATAAAACTAACCATATATTCAATAAATAATAAAATCATCCTTGATAATGGTTGAAATTATAGCCGAAAGCGGTCGGACATAGTAAATATTTGGACATTTTACACATAATTTTTGTCCTAAAATGAAGACAATTATAAGAACACAAAAAAAAAAAAATTAAAAAGCTTAACCGCAGTACCTTGACAATCGTTTTTAATGGAATATGTATAAAAGGGGGTGCTGCTCAAATATATAATTATATATATATATATATATATATATATATATATATGGGGAGGTGAGGTGGTGTATATATATGGAGGTGCGCTTGTGTATATATATATGGGGATGCGGTGGTGTATATATATATGGGGGTGCGGTGGTGTATATATAGCGATTCATAAATTGGGAGCCGAGTTCAAATGCATTTCTATTTTTCCCTGAGATATGTGTTAAATAGTAAGACAAACTGGGCTTTTTAGACTTGGTTGGCAATCAGTCTATTAGCAAGACAATTCTGTTCTCAAAACCTCCCGGAGCTTGTTTGAAGAACTTGTGGTATACTACGTGTCCCTTTTCTTTGTATTTGGTTCATCAGAATATTGTCGATGGTTCTGCCTAATCCTTAAAGATTATAATATAGAAAATAAGATGTGCAAATAGTCTGACTTTTCGGTACTGAAAACTGAGCTGTTAGACCCTCATACGTCAAACTGAATATTTTGATATTTGAATATCTCGAAGGCATTTGAGTTTGGCATGCTGGTCTTCTTCATAAGAAGGCAATGTTATTTCTGGACAAATCGCATCACAGATGTTATCTTGAACGATCACTCTTCTTGATATATTTGCATTATACAGGTGTCCCCCATGGATCTATTCTTGGGCTTACGCTGTTCGTACTTTTCACCAACAATCTTCCTGATCTTATCCTTTATCAGCTCGATACTTATGCTGATGACACGACTATTTACTCCTGTCTTAATAGTAAGTTTGATCGATTCGATGTGGTCAAATTGGCAGCAGATCTAAAAAAAAAATACCTGCAATCTATTATTAAATGGAGCAAGGAATGGCTTGTTAATTTTAACGTTTCCCAAACGAAATCATTTTTTTTAATAGTTTGCGAAAACCCTCTTTGCCTTCTATCAACATAGCTGATGCTAACGTGCCAGAAAGTGACTCATTGTATCTTCAACGTTCTTTGACATGAAGTAGAAAGATTATATTGAATCAATTGCTAGGTCTGCTGCTAGGACAATTGGTTCATTGTATAATGTTAGACAATTTATATATCCTGAATATTTCCACCACATATTGCCTAGTGCTTCTGCTATCTATTTAGAAATTCTTGATAAAATTCAAAAATAATCTTCAATGTTATTGATACTGACGTGCCATCTTGGCTTCGGTTACATTTCCACTGATGTAATGTGGCTTCCCTCTAACTATTCTATAAATACTTTCATGGTACTGTTCTGATGAAATTTCATCTATGGTACCTAGACTTTATGAATTTAAGCGCAGTACAAAATTGTCAGGAAGATCTCATCAATTTACAGTTGAAATGGTTCGATATAACCATATGTTCTATGCTAACAGTCTCTTCTATCGCACCTCTCGCTTGTGCAATTCTTTTCTAACTTCATGTTTCCAGTCAACTTTGATCTTCGAATGTGTAAATGTGATCTCAATCCTTATTTTCTGTCCTCTTAATTCCTGTTCTTTTATTATTCTCTCTCCTTAATAATTGCGTTTTAATTGGCTTTATTGCCTTGCTTGGGATGAAATGATTAAAAAAATTGACACAACTTTTATTGAAGACTACTGATAAGGCCCTGCGATTAAACTTTCATTGTTTTCCATTCGTACAAGATTTCCTTTCCTTTGTGTGTAAAAACTGTCCAAATGTGTTGTGCATCTTAGCGATTTCGGCTAATCTGTTAGCCTTTATCTATATATTTGCATGTTTATAGATAGATAACCTTTCGGAATTTATTTATGACAAATGACTAAATAAACTGGCATACCAATTCTTCCAGCACAGATATAGCGTAATGGTTATCGGCGACTACATCTTAATTACAAGGACTAAAAAATTGAAAGGAATTAATAAACTTGTTCAAAAGTGAATATTTAACTATAAAACTGAGAAAAGTATATAGGCATAAGCAAATTAGAGGATGATATTAAATCGTCATATGAAATACATTAAAATTAAATAATATATTTTCAAGTTTAGTGTTTTAGATAATGTGAAACGTTAAAGTTCAGAAGAAATATCTTTATTTACACTATTTATATTCTATTTATATAATTTCCTCCTCATTTTTTTGCGATGACAACGTTTCGGCTCTTGTACACACCAGCCTGCCGCAGATGTGTATTAATATTGGTAAAATAAAGGATACTAGCGCATATGCTAGGCTATGATGATTTCGTTATTAGGCCTAGCATATAAATAAATATAACATGCGAGGCGCTAATACAGAAAAAACAAATGGCGACAAACAGATTAAGTTTAAAACTACAGTTCACTTGAGCAAATTAGCATACGGAACAATGACTCACTGGATTAAATTGCGGAAGGCATTGCCATAACAACAACAAAAATGAAGATAATATTTTCCATCTATAATGACAGACTTTTAAATATACCCAAGATGTGAGTGTTTCCACGATGTAGTGCTTCCAGATGTGAGTGTTTCCAAGATGTGAGTGTTTCCACGATTTAATTTAAAAGATTGAAGTCAAAATCCATAACAATGAACGACGTTTGGATTTACTTAAATCCTCGGAAAATTTCCATGCGATTTAAGAATTCAGATCATTTATATTGTGTAAGCTGGTGGTTGGCCGTTTGCAATGCAATATTGCAGAATTTCTAGTAACGATGCTATTAACTTAGATTAAAGAGGTTTAGAACAAGGATACGATTAACAGATGTTTCTATTCAAATGAAGACGATTTCCCACCTTAAACATCAACTAATATTTAATAGAAATATCTCTAACTCTAGAAAATTTACAAAAAATATCGATTAAAAAAGCAGGAAGATAGACGCATAATAGGAAAAGCAAACTTGAGAAAATGATAAAAGTAAAATAATAGTAGAAAGAAATGAATCTAAGAGAAAGTGAGGTACTGAAGAGAAGTAACTCCGAGTTCACTGAATCAGAGAAAAGATCACGCGCAGTCCGATTCAAGGTATCCGAATCCGTTGAGCCGAGGTGTGTTGGGCGAAAAGGTCAGCTCTAATGAGAAAAGATCAAAATAGGCTGAGATTTCTTTCCGACTGTTACTAGCGAACGCGTTCGCCAAACGTTCATTTACAGCTACTAGGTTAAAAAAAAAAAAAAAAAATCAGGAGGAAAATTAATAAAGCAAAAATACCACAGACATCTAAGAACAATTTCAATTATTGTGCAAGAAAACGAAAACCGGCGAGAAACATTAAAAAGGAATATACACTTATATTTAAAAAAAAAAAAATTATAAATGAGAAAATATAATGACTTTCTGGTTGTTGATCGATATAAGCAATCACTCTAAATGTTCTCACCTCGCTATGAAATCGAATTTTTACGCATGTAATGCATAATTTAATGAATTGTTATTTTCTCATTTCTAAAAAAAACATATATAGAGTGCGATGACTAAATTGTCGCCATTTTATATTTTTAATTTCACGAATGCACGTTGTTATTTTTTTTTTATTTCGTCGACTGCAAAGTGCAGTGATGAACCGTCTGAGAAAAAAAGCACCATGAAGCAAATTTCCCTCCGCCAAAATTTCGAAGCGGCATGTTGTTCTGCTTGGCAATCGCGCCGGAAGCTCCAATACGAACATTTCAGAGTATTTTTGTATCTATCTGAAGACAGTGCAGAGAATTCAGAAAGACATGGATTACGAAGGTGTTTGGCGTGATCAGTAGTGATGGAGATGTTATATCTCCATTCATCTTCCCATAGCGTCTCAGACTTAATACGAAGGCCTACATAACGTACCTTGAGGAAGTGGTGTTGCCCTAGTTCAATAGAATGGCTGCTCGAAAACCATGTCTGGCAGCATGACTCACATCGCCACTTACATCTACTCACCCAACTCCTTGGACTGCAAACCCCTTGATTATTGCATGTGGGGCATATTTTTGCGAGAGACCAAACACAACTTCTAACACAAAAGTACTGAAGACAAGTAATATGACAACATTCGTCGTCTGGAGGCCGTGCTTGCAGCTAATGGCAATTTTATTGAATAATATTTCAAGATATTTTGGTGTAATTTTGGTAAATATTTCTGTAATGTAGAGAATAAATATTCAACTGAAATATTCCTTGTATAATATTCGATTTGAGGACGCACTTTTGTGTAAAAGCATTAAGAATGAATGTGATTACATAGAATACATATTAGTTATTAAAGTTAAAACCGTCTTATATATTATCTGGATCAATACGTGACATTCCGTAAAAAAGGCAGAGCTTTGTTAGATACTTTTGTTGGTATCAACTTCATCACCTTCCATTTTGATAAGATGTTTGATTTCAGTGAGGTCCTTGAATACACCCCTTTCAAATTGTGCTTCCGTCAGAAAATTTTTATCGTCATACAGTCTTTCTATTTGGTTGTTTATATTTTCTATATTGTCAAAAGATTTAACAATATATATTTTATATTAAATATAATCCTTACTAAGACTCTGCTCAGTATTTAAGCCGTCCAGATACCTTTGAATTTTAAATTTAATTTGACTCTATGTTACAAGTCCAAGTATTTTTTATATATCAATTTTAAAAAATAAACAGGTATATTATTCTACAGTTATTTCCCAGAATAGTTTGAAACTCGTTTCGTTGTGCCTTTTGAAAAACAGTGCAGATATTTTAATTATCCAAATAAACAGCCACAGCTCTGACTTTCAAATTAATTGAACTGTGTTAAAGTGTAGCACATTCAACAATTTAATTTGTGCAAAATAAAGGATATTTTTATTTGGTAAAAACCCGTAGGAGAAAATAGTTCAAACAAATGTTTGAGCTAACATTTAATTTATATGCGCACACAACAAAGCAGACGAAACGAGTCAAATTTAAGAACAAACGATAAATTTATTGTTAGCATACAAAATAAAGAATGAATTACACAAATTAAATGCATTGTGTACTAAATGATGGCATATATGTAAAAATAATCAAATGAAAATAAACGTTATTATGCTGCAAAAGCTCATCAGAAAGGAAAACTACGTATAAAATGTAGAAAAGGAGAAAATACTTATTTGAACAGTTTTCAAAGAATTGGTAAAATTTTCAAAGCAAATTCGTGGTAAGACCGAATAATAGAACAATCACACCAGACGAAGAAATGTCCTTGTTGTGGAAGCGACTTTGATGTTCTATCACTTCTCGTCTGCTGGCTCTCAAATTTCCTCTGTAATGTTTTTCTTTCTGGGCCGGAACGACCTGAGTTCCAGCAGCAGATTTTCGTCGACACCTTCAACTAAGTGCAAGGCCCACTTTTATAACCTGTAGTTAGGCTCCGAATTCACTTCTCGGAATTTGGAGGGAAAAAAATTTTGATTGGTTTTGGATGAAAAACAAACGCAGCTTTTTTCCCATAAAATTCAATGTAACAAAAATATCTTTTAAATTAAAAAGAAAATAACATTATTTACATTATTCGGACAATTGTAAATAATGTACATAATACCTCATTTCAGAAATATAGACAGATACTAAAAAAATAAGCAAGAGTCTAACGCGGCGCCTGTTTTCTCTTAGAAAAACAGACGATACACGTACAAACAGCTTAATTTTCTTATTGTGGAAAGTTAATTTGCATTTCAAAGGTGCTTGACTCACTGAAAAGTAAATTAGTAAAGAATTAAAACTGATTCTATTGAAAATGTGTTCATCCTATATAGGGCTAAGCATTATTTATATTTTTAGTAATAACTGAACAATATCGATATATACATAGTTGGCATAAGACATAAGCCGCTTATTACGATAATATGCGTAGGAAAATTCTCTAACGACCTAATTATTGATATAATATATATCTGTGAATATCACTAAGAAAACCCGGATATTTTAACCCTAAACATCGTGACAGATCCTCTTATATGATTCCACTTTCAATATTCGCATCTGAAATTAAATTTAGAATATAATTTACAAGTGCATAACTAATCGTTTTTCTTTAAAAAAATGTACTCAATTATGGTAATTTTTATTATTATTATTTTATTATTATTATTGTAATGGGCGATAACTCTAAATTTTAAAACTACCCCAATTCCTAAATAATTTAGATATCGTTCAGGGAAAAAAAAATCTCTAGAAATTCGTATTTTAAATCTTCTAATATTAACGGCAATATTTTAAGCACAGGAAAAAAAATTACAGTTTTCGTAATTCTTTTTCTTTTTAAATTGTGATCTTATTATTCTTGTTAGTTTATAGTTGGCTTTGGACGGAGCAAGTGAAGGACAAACGGGTATGATTTCTCTTCGTTTGTCGGGTGTTGGGTCATGACCTTTCAAAGAATTTCCGTAAAAGTGTAGCAGTGGAAAAAAAATCAATGAAACTGAATCTGACCGATGGTTTTAATTGCATCTCTTTAGATATTTCATTCCCATTCCCTTTTTTGACGGAATTTATTCTCTCTTCGCTTTCCTCTTCGCTTTTTCCGCCCTTATTTTTTTTTGTTTTTTTTCGCCTCTCTTTATTCATCCTTGCCATTTTATTTTATCTCACGTTTGTTCTCTCTTTTTTTCTATTCTATTCGTAATACTGTTGTTTATCTATTATGTTTCATTTCGTCTTCCCCATGCATTTTCCCCTTCCTCTCTTTTTGTGGCCTTCCAAGTTGCTTGTCTTCTTTCTTTTGCGTATGTGGCATTTATCATTAGCAATTAGTTTCCTTTATTTATTCATTGACGATGGAAGTTAATAATATCTTATCTACTACTAATATTAATAAAAAAAAATAACAATCCATATAAAATGATTTTATACAAAATTAAAAACAACAGTAGATTCCACAAATGATATTTTTTTTTAAATAGAAATTTATTTTTAATCTAATCCAAACAAAATCAGGATTTTTATTCTTTTTCGTAGAATATGCAGCAGTAAGTAGTTAGCGTAATGGTTAGTGTGTAGTGAATGCGAAATAATAAAAACTCCCTTTACCCATTTTCCTTCAAATTCGGAGAACCGAGGAAAAAGATGCAAATAAATTTGTGAGCCTATGTGAAATAGTCTTTCGACCAAGGAAAACTTTACCTTCTCAAAAAGTGACCGCTGAGCTGAAAAGAAAAAAAAATCGCGAGCCTATGTAAAATTGTTTTTGGACCACTGAAAACCTTGTCTTCACAGAAATTAGACGTAGAGATCGTATGCAAAATTCCATTTTATACAAAATGAGGAGGAAAATTAAAGTAATCAGAGAGGAGATTCTTAAGTTATGTGAAAGGTTTCGTTTCAGTTTCTCACAACAAGCGGTCAGCGTTCAAGTTCTTCCCAGTGTAAAATGATTCGCCAATTATATCACCGGACTTAGGTACCTCAAGCCGGTGTAATTGTTAGCAAGCTTCTCTCGCTAGAACAATTACGACTGAGTAGTGAGTTCGAGCCTCACTGGGCGCCCTCTACTTTCGTCCTTGTGCTACATCTAAGCTACGCTTGGAAAATCAATATATTATCGGCTTTAAAGGAAGCTCGTTGTACTTTTCTCTCAGCAATCAAAAAAAGTTAATTATTTCAAACTAATTTCGTCTGCTTCTGAGAGTATCTAACCGTATATCCTTTCTGTGAAAAATGAACTCTCTTACCTTTGTTTTAAACATTTTGAATATTATTTTGTGTGAGATCATTTAATTAGTTTTGTGACAAAACGTTAAAACTAGAGACTTTAAATATTTCAGATATATTTTTCTGCTGACTAGACTTCAAGTGTGTAAATTCTTAAATAAATTCCTTATTTTCATTTTTTTTAATTACCTGTGTGTTTCCTTGTTATTATCACCCTTTATTAACCTTCTTTGCGTGGAGAAATCAACTGTTCATTTTAACTAGTAAGCCCCACGCTTGACAAAAAATCGGTGTGCGGAGTTCGGATTCCGATCGAGGTAGTTACATTCACTTTTGCACAAATACTCTTGGAAAAAGTATCACGTCGCACCCTCAGAAGACCAGACTTGTATTTCTAACGATCGTTGCAAACGCCGAATTCAAAATTGTATGTCGCCATGCTGAGACCCATACTATACATCCATGTAAATTATTATAAATCTCACAATTACATATGGACTAAATTTGAGGTGGCAGGCAGGTTGGTATCAATTTCTATAGTTCTTTCATTGCTCTGTCAAAATATTAATACATTGCCTTCCAGAACTGTATACACCATTATAAAAAAAAATACTCCATTTATATTAAGTACACAATGGTAAAAATAATAAATAAATATTGTATCCAACGTTAAAATATTAATTGGTAAATGTATAGTTTTCCTTCACTATTAACTTTACATGAAGTATTCTTTTCCGACTTCAAAGAACATGATATTTATTTCCACTTGGAGAACAACAGTTACAAAAATAACTCCAATTAAGAAATTAAATAAAAAACTGTATTGTCTAAATTGCGCTAAGTCCCATTAAGTGTACAGATGCGACCAGGCCGAACAAGCAAGTTGACACCAAAGTTTATTCTTTTTATCCGGAGATTGCTTGCTGAATTTCCGAGAGAATCGCCTACGGATGTGGCTAATGAGGTCAACGAAATGGGTCTTGTGAATGTTTATACTAACACAATTAAACTTATTCTGAACTAGACCAGAATTCACATGACCAACAACGGCCTGACAACACTCATTTGAAAACAAAACAAAAACTTTGCGTAACAAAATGTTTTTTAGCAGTCTCCTAAAATATAGACACACATGCTGTCCAACTCTTTCAAAATGTCTAAACACACCGCTATATACAATCGATTTCTAGGAAGAATGTCTTCAATTTTTGTTTTTAATCAGTGTCACCCCAAGTAAAGTAGTAGAACCACTAAAACGCAAGGAGCAACACAATATGGAGTAATTGAAAACAGAAACATTGGGAATGAGTAGAAAGCGAAAAGAATAATCAGGAGGACAGTAGATAGCTATTGGTATTGCATTTAAATTCTTCCAGATTAAAGTCGGTTCAAAAGCGTGGAGCCGGGATGAAATTCTACAACCGAGAAATGCGAAAAATAAAACTGTTAGCTTAGAAATTTCAGTTACAGTTAACAAGCTCAAGTGTAAAATAATGCGATCTCGCCTCCAGTCTAGTATTGTGATTAAGTTTAAAAAGTCGATGTACCATGCCTAAACGCACATCCGAACAAGTAGCATGAAAATATTTATAAATAATGCACTGAGAGGCAACCTTACAGCGGTGGGCAAGATATTGAAGCCGAGCCGCCAGATCAGGACCAATGATATTGCTGATTCTTCTGTGGAACTTATTAAAGAATTCTAGATAAATATCAGGGTCACCGGACAATATATGGCGGCAATATTCTAAGCATGGACGAATGGAAGGCATATAGATATGCAAGATATATTCAGGAGAGAATAATTGTCCTGTCCAACGCATTGAACCGATTTTGTAAGCAGCTATTAATGGACTCGATATAGTCTTTCTATTTCATATCAGCTAAGAAAGCCAACGCGAGAAAGCGCAATGAGTCACCTTCATGGAGGATATCAACAGCCATGCTGATGGAAGGCAGAGATGGCTCTTTTAGTTTATTAACGGAGAGAAGTTTAGTTTTGCTGAAGTTAAAAATTGACAGATGAGTACTTGATATTTTAAAGTAGACTATACTTGATAAGACACTAGTGACAGATCTACGATGAAACTGATGAAGCTTAAGCTTCAAGGATCGTATCACAGTGGGCCCTGATGAAGCTTTTTTTTATAAGTGTTTCTCTTTGAAGTAACGCCATTATAGTGATAAAATCACAGGGTAATGGATTGAAGTAGCTAATGTTGTCCTTATAATATGCTTTATAATGTATTTAAGCGTCAAAACTACCCTGTAATTGATCAAAGTTTAAAATTTTCTTGGTGATTTGCAACGCCCGAACACCCATTTGTATGGGTTCGTCGAACTCACCAGAATTTACTCGTAAACTACATTTTGGCAGACGGATCTTCGAATCTACTGTTGTTTGCGAAGGGGGCCTTTTATAGGAATTGTGGAGTAATGGATAGTGGCTCGGATTGAGGAATCGAAGAGCCTAGTTCTATTCGGATTCATTGCATTCACTGCTAAATGCTAATACACTTGGGAAAATTATGAATCCTCTTCTTCTCTACCCATAGAAGAACAGACTGGGTTCTTAAGCATTGGGTGGCAACCAGTTTAGAAGAAAGTAAGTTTGAATTCAAAATTGGCATAGTACATACTATAGAGCTAAATGAAAGGATCGTTCGCATTGACTTTATGCTCCATGCTTAAGGCTTCCCAAAATGTATTCCATTCATTGTAAGACCATATATACTGAAGATACAAAATCGCAAAAAGTGTTACCAAATAAGAAATTGCACAACATTTGAAGACTTCCAAATATAATTGAAATCCTGCCTTTTTATACTAACTTAAACAAAAGTTTGGAAATTAAACTCTATTAGAAAGAGTGATAAAAGTTAGTGGACTTAAGATAGTAACGTTGTTGAGACAATGAATACTGATTAATTTCTGTACTGAAACGGATATATTTCATGAATCCACGTACCATATATAATAACATTTCAAAACTGACTTTTCCAAATGGTCTGTCAGATTAAATAAATAGGTATTATATATAATATTTAAATGTAAGAAAATGTAAATGTAAAGAAAATGTAAAACAAAACATTCTTCCAATAAGCATACTCGCATACGGGTGAACGCGCGCACACACACACGCACACATACATACATTATGGGGAAAAAATGCCACTAATTAAAAGTGCATATAAAAAAGGAAAATCGAGAAGTATGAAGAGGCAATTTCTGATAACCACTGATGAGTTGTTGGAGTGATTCCAGGAGGGTCCATCTACGAATCTCTGAAGTCAAAATAGGTATTCGTTACGTGTTTACAGCTATATAGGCACGTCCCACATTGCTCAATAACGGAATGCTTTCTTTCTTTATATTATTTTTTGTTTAGGGTTATTTTTGTGTTTTAGAACGTCCCCCATACAACACACAGTCGTTATAAGTCTGGGGATATAGAAGAATATTGGGACACTTCGACTGTGTAATGCTTAGCAAACTTGTCTCTTTAGATCAGTTACGACTGACTAGTTAGATACTCACTGGATGCTTCCTATTTTCGGCCTTGTACGACATCTAAACTACGCTTAAAATAGCTGGCCACTTGTATTGGAGGATACTCGTCTACTAAGGCGGATAGCCAATATTATTATTCAGTAACCACAGAGCTGTGGTTTATTCTGCAACTATTGAAGCGTGTTACCTAAGGTGATCAACAATTTGAACAAGGCCAGCCCTCGATCACTAGTACAGATATCGACGGCCCCCAAGGTTTCCTCATTTCACTCATATGTTATGGTTTTCAGGGGCTTTGGAAAGGTGTCGCACACTGAGATCGACCTCTCCATTTCGATAATATTAGAAAGTCTCCTGACAAGTCCACAATTGTGAAATGCGTGAATGGTCTCAATGTGAAAGTTTTAACCACGAAAAGAAAAAAAAAATATGATTAATTTTTGCTCCCGTCAAAATATCTTCCACTAGCTTTGATTACTGCACCACAAATGTTGTTATTTGTTGCAAAATGTTCTCAAAATATAAGTTTGATAAATCATTCCATTCTTTTTTCAATAACTTTAAGAGCTCATTTCATTTTTTGGATGGAAAGGTTTCACTCTTCTGTCAAATTCATCCTCTGCTAATTCTGGTTGTCACTTTAAAGTTTTAGACTCTACATAATAAATATAATTAAAGGAAATAATTGCGAATTGTATATCAAATTTAATATTTATGTTTTATCAGTTAAACTTACAATCCGTTCTTTCAAGATTTGAAAAAAAAGGCGTCATCACTACGTGAGCTCTAAACGCGATTATATACAATTTTTAGATACGAAAATTCTTTGCTAATGTCTACATAGCCGGAGGTGATGGTGGAGGACAAGCTACCACTGTATATAAAATGCTTCCATGTCATGCGTCTCAAATTGTCTCTGAAAGCTCTATTCTCTCGGCATTGTCTCCAGAATCGGCATAGGTAGAAATCTGGTGCCTCATAAGGATTTACTTAGGGTAAATGAAGCTCAGCATTTCTGAAAAGCAGTCCATTAGGGAAGAAAATAACCTGATTTCAAACCTCCACTGCCTTGCAGTCATATACAAAAAGGATACGGTTATAGATCACAATTCAGAAAGAAAACCCTGAGTGGAGACGTGAACACTGAAAAAATTCCGGCAACTCCTGCAGCCACCCGTCACCAAATATAATGTCCTTGTCGGTACGGTCGAAAACTTTGTCATGCAGTCTGGGCAGCGCAGAGATTTCATATACTATCGCCCAGACTTTACACACTGAAGAGGTTACTTCACTCTCACGACAAAAGTACTGATTTTTGACCAAACAGTGGGCGGCTACCAATATCTCGCGAGATAAACAGTTGCCTACTTATTTATATATGTCATAAAATGCCAGAAGCAATGTGCCTCAGTTTAGAACTACTTTTACGGCAGGTTTTACGTAGGCTTGGCTGAACACTTTGTCAAAAAGATATTTACAAAGATTGTAACTATTGTGATAGAACTAAAAGACCTGGAATGATTTATTAACATTGAACATAATCTTAATAATATCAGGCATACCGATGAAAGAGTGTTTATGGTAGACTTAGAAAGAAAAAAATAATGATTAACTAATTAAAAAGGAGAATATTTACCTAAAACGTGAGCTACGTATTGTTGACCTAAAAAAACAGCCAGGTACAGCAAGTTAACTGTTTGTTTAGTGGATGAACATACGAGGAATATGTGGCAGAAATCCGTAGGTGCCTAGCAATAACAGAAGATGCTGTTCAGAAACTAATCAAAGTATGAAGCGATAGGAAAATATCCCAGAAACAAAAACGCGGGATTAAATAGTGTGTAATAACTAAATTCTGATATAACAGAGAAATATAGAGAAGCATTTCGAAGCGGCAATTCTCAAACAGGAAGTTCATAGTCTAATAATGAAGGAAAGATGCAAGATTTGTGAAATTTTGCATGCATTAATTTCAACACTCTTTATTAATAACTACTTTGTTTCTTTCCAGGTACGAAGGTGGGATGAAAAGTTTATAGGCTGACTATGAAGGAATGATGCTCAAACTGTGAAATCTTGCATGCATTAATTTCAAATCTTCTTGCAAACTACATTGTTTCATTACAGGTAAAGTGACATATGAGTATTTAAAGAAGACTTTCAAATATCTAATAACGATTTCCCTTGAAGATTGACAAAATTTGACATCGTGAAGTTATCAAGTATTTGCAGGAAAATGATGTATCCTACAAGTACATTCATACTGACATTAGGTGGTGAGGTTACGACAAAATTAGGCAGCTGCATTTACGAGGAAAAGGGGAATTTAAATATGCTACATGATATTGTAGTCGTGCAACGACCAGCACTGAGGGAAATATTGATTGTGTTCACCACAGTGTGATGATTGAGTGACGATTGACTGTAAATGAGTAAGCAATTATGTTAGCATATCCTGGGTGAGAGTTGAGAATATTCTGCATAATGAACAAAGCATGATGAAGTTTGCTGATCAGACGGTGCCGCGTCTTCTAACAGCTGATCAAAAGCTCACCAAGCGGATCACTTTCCGCGAAAATTCGACAATGTCTGAGGCATATCCAGCTAGTTTCCTTGAATACTACGTAATCGAGGATGAGTGTTGGATTCCTCACTTTGATCCAGAGACAAAGAGACAATCCATGGTGTGGAAACACCCCTTCTCACCTGCTCAACAGAAGGCAAAGTTCGTTTCATCTGCAAGGAAGATGATGGAATTTGTTTTGTTTTGTTTTTTTTTTTTCATGTAAAAACATTGTGTTGTATTGACATTGTTGAACTTCAAAACGGCCACACTATTAATGTCAACTTGTGGAAGTTACAAATGGCGATTAAAACAAATAGCCCCCCTCAAACAAACAAAAAAAAAGGGTCTTTTCTTTCATCAGGAAAATCTTACAGAACACAAGTCCTTGGTTTCGATGGTTTCTCTGCATGACTCTGGCTTTGAACTGTTTGACCACCCTTCCTATTTTCCTGATTTTCCAATATAAAAAAAAATATTTGCCGGAGAATGAATATCGCAGTGATGATGAGGTAAAAATTCTGTTGAGGATTTTTTACCAACAGGATGAAAAGTCAAATATCAGTTTACCTGTAAAAAAAACAATGGGTTTATTAATAAAAAGAATTGAAAGTAATGCATGCAAGATTTCACATCATTCCTTCAAAGATAACCTATGAACTTTGCACCATCGTATCTACAAAACGAACTGATTTTACGCAAAATAAGATCTAGATAGAGCCTGAATCATACAATCTGAATGAGATATCTGGAATTCATAATGAGGAAAGCGGATATGGAGAATTTCATGCACTGAGGACATGATGAAGTCAATAAGTAACAACGATTAACTTAATTAACGAGCTGAAGTAAATGAACTTCAAAATAAAAAAAAATGAGGGATGGTAAAGATAAGATATTATTAAGCGCAACAAAAGAAAGGAACCCGAGGAGTGTCATCATCGCTCACCTAATGAAAAGCTATAAAAAAACATGTGTCTTATACACACAAAACGTTTTAATAAGGTATCACATGTTCCGGCAACTCCCATTGTCCGGCAACTCCCATAGTCCGGCACATTTTTCATCAGAAAGTACGAGTTCCACTCCATACATTGTTTACAAATTTCAGCAGCAGCCAGCAGTGGAAGCGTGTTTTGGTAATACGGTCTTGCTTATATATATATATATATATATATATATATATATATATATATATATATATATATATATATATATATATATAGGTGTATATTTACTCATTAAGAATTGCAAGTGTATGTTAATTTTAGTTTTAGGGACTTTTAAGCCTTTATACTGCATGGCACAATAAAAAACCTTGTTTGGGATCATTAATTATTGCTTTTCTCATTTGATAAAAACAACAATTAATATGCACAATGAACTGGAAAAACTAAGTTTAGATAGGGTTTTTCATGTCGATTTCTATGGTCCGGTATTTTTTGGGATCTGGAGGTGAACTGGTTCCAATAGAACCGGTTTAAAGCAGTCGGACTCTATAATGAATAGTATCACAAACTTATTTCCTAATATTTACATATCCGATTTAATAAAGCTAACAGTGAGATGAAAATAAAATCGACCAGGCGAAAGAAACAAGTCTATAAATCCTTTGTTTTCATAACTTGATGTAATTACATTATAAAACATGTTTCGATTAATACATGTGATACAGATTTGAAAAAATATTACATAAGGTAATCGGAAAAGCAGATATTTTAAGGCATATTGACTGGGAAATTGGAAAAAGAGAGCCGAGTTCAAATTCTGGGCTAGCTGTGTGCGTTCATCTTGGCACAAATATAATTAAGAAAGGCACCCGCCACCTCTTCCACTATTTCCTGGTTAAATAGCTACGTAGATTTTGCTCTCTATTCTTGGATGGTAATCAGTCTAAGTGAGGGAAACGTCTGAATTCTAAACTGGGGAGATATCAAACCACTCCAAGATCTTTCACAATAAGGCATGCTAATTCACGGATAATAAGGCAAATATATATGTGGAGAGACATGATCACTTACATCCTGAAAGGATATGGCATTTAAAAAAGAAATCATACATTTCGTGAATGTTCGGATACGCGAAGCACATTTTCAATAACATAAGTTATTGTGGAACGTCCAGGTAAGATATTCTCTAATAAAATCAGCAGGCGATTGAGAAGCATACTGGTGAGGATATCTTACCTTGTAGCGAATAGGAGAGAAATTCCTCGATATTTTTCACAAACGCTTGTGTCTCCTCTCTTGAACAGATGGATCTTCATCATTTCTCCAGATCCGTAAGAGAAGGAATAGTCTTGTTTTGAGAGGTAATCCGCTATGCTTGATCTGTTCCAGAGGGATGTTATCAGGTTCAGGAATGAATGGAATAGGGTGCAGCTTCAAAATCATTATAGGAAGAGTTGGCAGGCATCCAATGTTGCACCGGGTGCTGTGGGACACGCCTGAAGAAGCCTGACACAACAGTGGTGAGACGATCGAGAATGGATCGTGAATTGTTCTTGTCATCTTGCTAGAATGTCTTGAGTCTCGGTGAGTTCGGTGATATTACCAGCCTATTTAGAGATGGATGTAGAATTCTTGAAGCGACCGAAATTCATAAGAAAAATCGTCTCATATTTTGGCTGTCTGTGAGACCAGGGTACTCTACCGATGGAACATCAGCAAACTTGAAAGATTACATGAAAGTAAACATCGGCAAATTCTACGAAAGATGTGGCAGTACCGTATTAGACACAAAGAAGATGCGTAGGTATCCACAGAACAAGCCTCCTCTCGCGACAATTAAGTGCCTAGAAACCATGATGACTCGCCACCGACTTCGATAAACCGGACTCCTTGCCCGAATGCCAGACATCCTCCTGCCCAAACAAATCATTTTCTCAGAGCTCACATTCTTGCTGAAGACAGATATCGATCCGGTCTGTTGGGAGATGGAAGCTGCAGAAAAATTGGTGAAGAGCAGTCCAATAAAAAGCAACATTCTACCAAAACACTAGAAGACAAATACAAGAGACGAAGAGTACCCAAAGAAAAGCCAGAACTATCGATCCTCTGAACATTTCTACCCCCCATTGAAGACATCTCTTTAGATTCAACATAGGACACATTTGACACAGAAGGGAAATGTAAATAAGCAACATGATACTCGGAAACAACTTTCAGAAACGACGTTTTACATATATATATATATATATATATATATATATATATAGATAGATAGATAGATAGATAGAGATAATATTAGTGGTAAATATACATACATATGCAAAATATATAAATACCCATACATGTATATTTTTTGAAAAAAAATTCCAAGAGGATAGAATCCAGGTATAACTCAATGTCCAGGACAGAGTAAGGATATAATAAAAAGGCTTAAACACTAATATTCCATGGTCATAATTTATTCCATTGGAATCGTACCGAAATTCATGAGAAAAAATCGTCTCATATCTTGGCTGTCTGTGAGACCAGGGTACTCAATTAGGAGATTTAATACATGTAAAAATTTGTCACTAACCTGATTGAAATTACCTAAAGCATCTTGACTCCAGAGATTCGTAGACGGACCCTCCTGGAATCACTCCAACAACTCATCAGTGGGTATCAGCAATTGCCTCTTCATACTTCTCGATTTTTCTTTTTTATATGCACTTTTCATTAGTGGCATTTTTTCCCATCATGTATGTATGTGTGCGTGTGTGTGTGCGCGCGTTCACCCGTCTGCGCGTATGCTTATTGGAAGAATGTTTTGTTTTACATTTTCTTTACATTTACATTTTCATTTAAATATTATATATATATATATATATATATATATATATATATATATATATATATATATATATATATATATACTATTAAATTGGTGATTCATCAGTTTGTTCTTTCTCTTCACACTCACGCTAAAACGACATGACCTATTTGGCATGGAGATTAACAAGACATCCACTTCTGACATAGGTGAAGTGAAGTTGATGTACAAGGTCAGCAGAGGCCAAAAATCAATGAAAGACACAAATATCCCCTTTCATATATTAGAATGAGATCTTTTTACGACAAAAGTTTTTTTCATAATTCATTTGATTAAGGACAGAAGGATTTTTTTTCGATTTGCGCCGTTTTTTCTTCATATCTCCCTTTGTCGACTTCGCCAACACAGACGCGTAAGAACTTCTCCTATTCCGAGTTTCTCATACTAAACTCAGGATCTCACCGGTTGGAATCTATTTTAAGTTAATTCATGACATACAAGTAGTACAAATTTCATACCCTGTACGTTTGTAGCTTGCCATTCAAGAAAGGATCAGAATCTTCTGAAGTCAGTACATTTTGCAAATTTTCTCTTCTTTAGAGATGATGTTTTATTAAAAAAAACAAAAAACTATAAGATTTTTTCTTGCTTTCGTTACTTGATCTAAAATTAATTTATTTTTTAAAACTCCCTTTTTTTGGTAATCACCAGTTATTGTATATTTCATATCTCGTTGCAAGATTTGTGGCAGGATTTTTCCTGTGACAAAAATGTCTCAGGAAAAAGCCTGACATATTTCGGCTATAATGTATCTATATATGCCGGAAAAACATATTTACATATTATTTTTTTTCAGTTAATTTTTACGAAAGATCAATAAAATTAATTTTACTATTTTTATTTTTTTGACTATCGCTTCTTATCAAACATACTGGATTGTACCAATTACCTAATTTAAATGAAAAAGAAAAAAAAAAACAGTTCACGAGTTAAATTTAAATTAACACTAATTATCGTATTTCATAAATAACTTAATTTGAGTCATAAGTATTTTCCGTTGGGGGAACCATTTGTTTACGATCACTGTATCATTCGGATATTTTCTGTTAATTATAAATTTGAAATCAAAATTTGATTAGCTTGCCTGGAAAGAACTTCAACACTTAGAATGAAAAATTACCTAAAAACGGAGTTATTTCCATTTTTAAATGCGGATGATATTAAAGG
>CAHIKZ030001485.1:425000-493129 GCA_903632075.3 Acanthosepion pharaonis
TATGACGAAGTGTAAAAAGTTTACTTCAACACGTTACGTTCATGAGAAATTCATCGTACAAAATTTGTAATGATTTTGCTACTACACATGAGATCGAAGGTTGGAAGCTATTAATTTATTATTATTTTTTTTAATCTATCTGATTTCATTTCTTTCTATCACTTCAGGAGACCGGGCGGAAATTACCTTGTGATTCAAGCACTTTTAATATTTTTTATAAATAGTGAATTTTTTCTCATATATATATATATATATAATTACTTTTTTTTTTTAAATATGATTCCTTCGCTACATAAGTGTTGTCATGTTTGAAAAAACCAGAGCCGAAACCGTCAATATAATTATTAAAATTAAATTGAATTAAGGTATCAAGCCCTGTTTCATCCTCAATCGAAAATTTAGGAATAACCAATCTTGAAATTTACGCATCTTTATAAGCATGTTCGCTCGCGAAATTCATTATTATGGAAACAGCTGGGGTGACCATTTTGATAGGGGGTCTAACAGTTAATTCTTAGCCACATATCAGTCACCTTCGGAAAGAGGTCAAGCCGAGGTAGGGTGGGGTATCCATTTCAAAACGGATGATGGCATTCATGTACGCACATCGTCTGGTCAGTTACAGTGAAAGATAGCTTTTGGCACCATGGTATGTCCTGAAGTGTCTAGCGAATTTTTGTTTTATTTTATCTATTTATTTATTTTATTTTTTTTTATCCAAACGGTTGTTTCATATATAAACGCGTCGCACTGAACTACTATTTCTTTTTTTTTTTTGGCGACTTCATAATGGGTGTTTCTATTTAATGATTGGGTTAAGCTTTTAAGCCCTTTATTTAAACTATGAAATTTAATTTTTTTATGCTAATTATTTAATGCGAAAAATTATTGATGTCGGCAAAAACCGTTAACTCCTGTCTATGGTTTAATAAAATTTCATTATTTAGAAATTTAATAATGTGTAGTTTTTCATGTAGGCATAAAGGACATGGGTCAACCCATGTTTTAAAGTTCTTGTTCTATTTATTATTTTCCATTTTACTTTTGGAGTTTTATTCATTTATGTGCCTGGTGTTAAATCAAAATTGTCTAAATCCTGTAACAGCATAATTAGCCATCCCACAAAATGTTTAATACCTAAAAGAACACGAAACTAAATGAGTTTCTTTTTTACAGGGTTTTCACTTAGACAAATTGACACCATTCTTCGCAAGAATCAATGAAAAACTCTCTTAGTTATTCAACTAAAACTGGAGAAGGTTAAATTGTTTTGTGTCCGACCCACTGTCTTCATTATTCGTACCAGCATTCATAATCTGGCTTCCATTTTCAAAGCCTTTTCAAGAACCATCAAGAGAATGGTGAATAAGTTTAAAGAAGAGGGAACAGTAGAGGAGAAAACTGGGTCAGGAGGTTGCAACAGAAAGAGGGATCATCATTTCAACTTAGAGCTAAAGAGATCAATTAGAAAAGATCCAACTCAATTCATAAGACGCTTGTCACGTGAGAGGGAAGTTTCAGCTATATCAGTACAGGGAGCAATGAAAAAAGACTTAAATCGTATATCAATCATGTGAGGCGCCATGTTACTCGAGGACAGAAAATTAGAAGGTTAGAGAGGATGAAGATCATTTTGATTAAATTGGAAAATGATTCTGAAAAAAAAATATATATATATATATATATATATATATATATCCACAGACAGACTGTTTCGCTCTATCCCAGCTCATCAGTGTTATTAGGCGTTCACTTGCTTCTAGCTATGATCGAAACCCGTCTGAATTGGCGTCAATCAGAGAGATTACCCTAAGACGTTGGCGCACGTGAAGGTGATTTACAGCGTATTTATTTTCAGCCGTGAATGAGAGAGCCGTTTTATATAAGACTAATGCATTAGTAGAAGTAGTAGCAACAATATATATATATATATATATATATATATATATATATATTGTTGAAGCTTGAATAAGCATGGAATAATAATAATACAACACAAAATGTACGTAACAAAATGTATTGAAACAATGAAAAAAGGTACACAATATTTACAGGTAGTTTTGGTATATTCTTGGGAAGACTGTTCCTGCAGAATGGGTTAACTAAGTCGCAGTCGGGCAGAGTCTCTGGATTCGATCTCTTAATCTTCCGTCGTCTTCCGGTACCAACCCATATTTATATGGTCGGTACTCCACTTATGTAAATTAGGTGTATCATACACATATATATATATATATATATATATATATATATATATATATATATATAATATTGCAACTTGTCAGCAGTTAATATATCACATAACACCCTTGAGCACTTAGCTTTGGAGCGGGTAGAATGGAGATCAACGTGTTTTAGTGGACTCGGCCATTTTCAATCTGCTTGTCTGAATCGTCTTCAAAAAGCGAGAGCGAGATCTAAAAGGTCAACCAATCTAAAGGTGATCTCATCTCACAATCCTCACATTTGCTCCATATCTAGCGTCCTTTGTAAATCACTAGCGGGTCTTAAATGCCACTTAAGATTAGCGCATAAACTTTCATGAATTAATCAATAAGCTGGCAGATCCTCATATGTCGAAACCGACGGGGAGATACATATATATATATATATATATATATATATATATATATATATATATATATGCTCCTGAAAAATTATTGTGGTTGAGCTCTCAGGGGAGAATGTGTGAGTTTGTAATCAATGGCTACTACTGCTACTAATGCAATACTCTTATATATACACCATATAAAAGCCTAGTAGATTTCCTGTAAGATATGTTTAATTATTTCTAAGATACAACGGATCAAATCATAATGTTACTGTTCCACCCGGTACATAATAATAATATAGTTTTGAGGTTTGCAATATTTATGGGTTAAATTGCTCAATATAAAGGATAGAGCGTATAAAATATAAAAGTGGCATTGACAGTGCTTCATGCTTAAAAGCAACGTTGATGCCATCTGAGTTGCGTTTTGGCTCGACTAGTTATACATGCTTTTTGATGATGCATTATGGTTAGTATGTCTATAGTATTACCCTGGCGGTTTATGTTTGGACAGTAACGGTTATATAACATAATCTTTATCGCTAGTTATGACATTCATTAAGAGTTAGGTCCAGACAATATGCAAGCTACATATAATGCACCATGTATAAATAAACCAAATACACATGGTATGAGGTTTGATTTTTAAAGATGAAACAGACTGTCGTCGGTAGGTGTTGATATCAAACTCTGGTATTTATATAAATATATATATATATATATATATATATATATATATATATATATATATATATATATAGATAGATAGATAGATAGATGATAGATAGACACACACACACGAGTGAAAATACATAATATCCAACGTCGATAATACTAATTAGTTTCATTTATTTCATGCAATCTTCAGGTACACATGTTATCAACGTTGAATATTATGCATATTATGCATAATTTCAGCATCTGGTATTCCCAAGTCGTCCACCCATCAAGGTATTGAACAGGCTCGTAGTTGCTTAACTTCAGTGCTCGTGCAAGAACCGGTCATACAACGTGTCGTTGCAGGAAGACTATATATAAATATGTATGTGTGCGTGTTTATGTGCATATGTGTGTGTTTATGTGCATATATGCATATATATATATATGTGTGTGTGTGTGTGTGTGTGTGTGTGTGTGTATATATATATATACAAATGGACTTATATATATGCACTTGTGGATATATATATATATATATATATATATATATATATATATATATATATATATGTATGTATGTCTGTATGTGTGTGTATATATATATATATATATATATTGTATATATATATATGTGTGTGTGTGTGTGTGTATGTGTGTGTGTGTATGTATATATATATACAAATGGACTTGTATATATGCACTTGTGGATATATATATATATATATATATATATATATATATATATATATATATATATGTATGTATGTATGTCTGTATGTGCGTGTATATATATATATATATATATATATATATATATATATATATATATTGCGTATATATGTGTGTGTGTGTGTGTTGTTGTGTGTGTGTGTGTGTAGTAGAGAGAGAGGAGAAGGAGGGAAGGAAGGAGAGAGTATATATTAAAAACAAAAATATAACCTTATTCTCATTGCCAGCAATCTCTGTCCTCGAAGCCCAGACAGAAAAATACGACCTTTAAAAAACGATGACCTTTTTATAAGATGCAACAGAATTAGAATGACATCTGAGTAGAAAAAAAAAGATTCTATTTCCGCTTCTTACGGATATGTTTGGAAGGTGGAAAACAAGAGGAAAACTACGTTTTAATTTATATTTCGCTGATGCAACGGCATATCTAACAGCATATGTTTTTTTTTCCTAAATTGCTACACAATTGAGTAAGTGGTGAATAGTTAGTTCTATTTATCCTTAAACCTGCAGTAGAATTGTTGCCTGGAAATATTTACTCAAAGGCTTGCCAGTTTAGTTCCTGTTGTTTTTCAACAAAAATAAATAAGGAGACATGAATTCTTTGAAGAAATATTTGTTGTGTTTTCTTTATAAACAAGTATATGTGAGACACGCAGATACATGTCTTCATGGAAGTTTCTTTTAGTGACCATTCTTCGCATTAACATTAGCACCATGAGGTCAGATTTGAAAGGAAATATAAGAAGGAACGTATATCAAACAAAATATGTTTACTTGAAACAGTTTTACTGCCACCAAAATATACGTATTCAGAAGCATTTTCGAATTTGCCCACTTTAGTTTTTCTTATATATTTACTTATTCTAAGGACATTAACAGATTGATGTCAATGTCGTAAGTCCTATTATTTGTAAATGTCCAACATCAAACATTTTCTAGATCAATTACAATAACATGGCAAACAAAGCTATAAGAAAAATGTTGAACACAAACTTTTTGTGAAGGTAATTAGTTAATGCTTCATTATCACCGTTTACCGAATTCTCTAAAAAGTATGCATAATATAAGTGTATTCCATATATACACTGCTTTAATATATGAACGTGCAAATATATATATATATATATATATATATATATATATATATATATATATATATATATAATGATTAAACCGAAAAATGGTCCACGAGTGTTTTCATATATAATGTAGATTAAATAGGCCGGTTAATAAAATTGGAGGTACAAAAAGAAAACACAATGATAACAAAATTGCCAATAAAATTAATGATATTTATTATGTATTAAACTTCCGACCAAATTGAAGCACAAAGAGAAAGATTTGAAAGTCGGAATTTCGGGACGCGCCTGTGTTCTTTTTCAATGAGACGTGGTATAAACAAAAGTGTGAGACTTACTTTCAGAGGAACGTTGTCAAAAATTGAATATATAATAAAGACCATCAATTTTATTGCCAATATATTGTTATCATTTTGTTGTTTTTTATAACACGAAATTTGATATCTGGATTATAAAGCGTACGATGGACAAGTTGCCGTCTAAATTACGCAAAAATAAAAATAATAGCAACGTTTCATTTTAACAGATACATTTACCAAAATACACAGGAATATCTTGAAATACTAAATATTACATTTATTCAAAAATATCAACATTGGCTACAATAAGAGCCTCCCGATAACTTCGGAATATCCAGTGTGTATTCTGGACAGACACTTTTTTAAGTTTGTGAATACTGCCATTATCCTTGCATTTCGATCGTATTAGGTGTTAAAAAGAGTGTGTTGTTCTCTCATTGCGACCACAAATAATAATGAATATTTGCTATCTGGGGAATTAAGTGGACAGATGTAATTGGTGATATGGTCGCAGAAATTGCCTGACAACCATGGCTGGGTTCTCCTGCTATTGCAGCATATTGCAGATTCCTGTTTTCGTAGGTTCTGCCAGCAGATACAAATTTGGCCCAGGGCAGCACTACCTCCCCGATGCATTTGATTTCGTCCTCCGTGTTGAGTCTGAGGCCCTCACCAACAAATACAGGAGTTCTCTTCTTATCAGAACGACCAGAGTGAGGTTTCCGAGTGGCCGTACCTTCGTAATCACTATTAGACTCAGCAAACTCTTTACGAATCCTCTGTACCGTCCTTAGATTGACAACCAAACACACTGAAATGATCGCAATGAAACTTTCGGCGAGTATACCAAGCCGAAGAATATGCCTTTTCCAAGTTTCTGGTCGATTGAATTGTGTCATGGTGTTTTTTTTTCTAACAGACGGTGCCTAACTGACCCTACTATAAAATGCAGCAGACAAAATAGAAAACAAACAGCGTGCATGCGCGAAATTAAAAACAAAATTAGCGACAATTTACCTATCGCAACCTATATATATATATATATATATATATATATATATATATATATATATATAATATATATATTAAAATGGATGACATTATTGAATGTAAATAAACAATAAAATTCCTTAGGCTCATCATAAATTAAGATCCCTATTTTTTGAGAAATGCTTACTACAGAGTGCCTACATAAATATTTTAGCGCGTTTTATTCCCGATAGGTGACTAACACAGTCGAATTTGTGCCGGAGCAGACTAACCTCATTAAAGAAAGCACCTGTGTCAATATTATGAAAAGTGCATTTTAGTAACTGCAGAGAAAATTATTTTCATACCTAACATTATTTTTATTCACTTCTGAAATTTGTAAATTAATATCTTAGTAGATGTGTGTAGCTTTGACGGCTTTCGTCGAAAGTGGATCTTTTTCTAGCGATGATGAGAGAGATTGTCAATATTTCCCTCCTCTCTCTCAGCTATCATCAGCTTGTCTCGCGTGTTCACATCCTAGCACAAATTGGTTAAAATTAGTCATATGTCGATGCCACAACTGACATCTTTTTAGGCTCGATTCCGCAGCTGGTAGCTTTGAACCACCTTTCTTGATGCAGCTGCAATTTTGATACTGAAGTAAAATACTACTTTGATATAAGGGTGGCGTGCAGTACACATTGGGGTCACCACAGTCCATCTCCTCATGGAATATCTTCCCGTATTGAGAGTCGATTTAAACCGCTGATATTTTCTGGCGTGGAACACATACTGAAATTGGGGAGAAAATGAACTAAGAGAAAATGACTGTGGTTATCTCTATCTATAAAAGGCAGGATGTGTGTGTGTGTGTGTGTGTGTGTGTGTGCGCGCACGCGCGTAACGAATGCACGGCCGCAATCTTCGACGGATTTGCACCAAAATTTACATGCAGATGCTCCAAGTTAGTGAGAAGGCCAAGACCGACTTTGAATTTCCCAACTCCAATCGATAGTGGAAATAATCGATTTTTCATGCTTCTACGCCAGTTTTCATGTAGTTTGCCGCCATTTTATACTGACCAGAGTGAGAGCCTATAGCTGGCTGCCACGAATAGGCAGGAAGATTCTATTGGCCAGTGTGAGAGCCAACAGCTGACTGACACGAATGTTAACTAGCATGCGTCCTTGCAAAAAAAATCGATAGCTGCATTCGTCACAAGCGGGAAAAATTTAAATCTGCATGGCACTTTACTCCAATTGGCACATTTGCTTGCTTAAACTCAACGTTGATTCTGATTCCGCAGAACTGGGTTGGGTGTGAAAATGTATCTGCTGTTAACATTCTTTTTTAATTCGGTTTTTCAAATTACGAGTCCTTTTTTTAAAGCTGATCGTTTGTGTTCATTTTGTTTAGTTCTTTTTTCGTAACAGATTTAATGTTTAATATAGAGCTTAGAAAAAATTCGCAGTGTGAGATAGGCAAGAAGTAAGGCATGTAGCAATATCAGCACGGCAAAGGGTACTCCTTTAAAGGTAAGGAAGGTAAAAAATACTTCAAGTCAAGTGATAGCGATTGCTGTATGAGTCGTACAATTTTTGAATCATGCACGGGCAACGCCGGGCCATGCTGCTAGTAATATATACATTCTGTAATCAAAATAACGAAACCAGTGGATAAATATGTTGGTTGAAGTAAATTCAGTGACTTGACCCAAAGAGTTGTGGAAACAGGAGAGTTAAACAAAAAATTGGAGCGTTGAGTTGCTAAAGGTAAAATAACTGAAAGTGAGATATCCAGAAAAGGCACGACACTTGGAACTAGAGCAATCTACACCGGTGGACGAAAGAAAGTTTGCATTGGTCGAAACGTCGCGAATATTACAATAAAGATGAGGACAACATTCCAAACAATGTAAATAGTTCAAAGAGTTGTTTATTGTTTGTAAAGATAAAACAGAAATATCGCAATTACTCTCTATATCTCCATTCAAATGTAGAAGAAATTTAAAAATGTTTCGATAACGTATTTCAATGAGATTTAACAGGTTTACCAATAAATACAATCATATGACGCATCTGTCTCCGATACGAATTTAAATTTCTGACATGACATTAATATTAATTCTATGTCAAAAATCTAAATATTCAAGCAAGATACTTTCTTAATTCCAGGTCTAAACAGTTTCTTTGATTACTCGAACAGTAATATTTAATGAAATGAATGAGGCTCCGACTTTGCTACCTCTTCTAGACTTCCTTTAAGAAAACGCTTTCTATGCTTACTGCTAAGTTCACAATTAGGAAATTCAAGATGGCTATTGAAGAAATACATCGTTCTGCTCATTTTTTGTTTACGGTAATGCATTTCCGGTATAAAACTTAAGACCCACCCGAGGTAAACGGTTACGAATAGACACAATTTATGGGGATATGTGGAGAAGATAACGGTTAATTATAAACATGAACAATTTCAGATTGTAGTGATCGGTGAAATATCCGCTAGAAAGTTAGTTTCACAAAGCACTAATTCTTGGGAAGAAACTGCACAGGTGAAACATACATTATACCAATAGAATACGAAGACCATGATGGTCGTTTGTTATATTTTGCGTGTCATGGAGAATATTTCCTTGCACGTTAGAATTGGTGGAACTAAAAATGTAGTTCGTCTGAACACTTTTCACAGAAATAGAGATAATGTAGTAAGAGGCATTACACATTCTGATTGATTTATAAAAGTCCCCATCGAAGGTTATATGCAAAGTTTTCGGAATATAAGCGCCTATCTATTTTAAGAAAAGTAAAAATACATTTCAAATATATGTACAGGAAAACAATCAAAATGATTTCCAAAATGTCTTGCAGAAATGATTTAAAATATTTATCAGTGCAAACAAACAAATATCACCTGTGAATAATGAATGTAATTCAATGCAGGTGATAATCAGCATACTGAAAATATCTAAATGAAAAGTTCAAATACTTTTCAATAGGTTTAACCGCTTTGACGTGTAACCTCCACATAAGTGAAATAAAAAAAACTACTCTGTCGTATTTCAGGTCACATTACGTTAAGTGAAAAGGAAATATATGTTTGTGAAAACACATTTATGAGGGGCGATGAAATGAGGAATATAAGGCAAGAGATCTTAAAACAAGGCAAATAAACTACTTCTAAGCATTACTAAGTACGATAATCATCAAATGAAGATTTGAGTTTTATATGAAAGTATTAATCGTGACACCCATGTAATGATTTCGTAGATAGAAAGCATTGATTAAAAAAAGGACTTTTCCTAATTACATCAAATGAATGTAGCAGTCCTCGAAAAAGAATGAATTTTTTAGACAAGAAGGTTGTTTGTTTGTTTAGTTGCATATCAGCCACTTATGGGTCATTGAAGCGAAATTAAATTTTTTTAGGACCATTGAAATTCTTCGATAAATGTATTGCTGGTAATTTCCTTTTTTCAGAAAAAAAATATTGCTGGTAATATTTTTACTATGAAAAATATACTGCTGGTATTTTTACTATAATTTTTTTTTTTTACTTTCATCGTAGTTTGACCCCGGTTTGGGGGTTAACTATTTGCCCATAGCTGGGACCCCAACAGGTGCTACCACTGAGGATTAGTATTGACCTGGGAACAACTGCATTTATGAAGCATTTCCACGTTCCTAAAAACCTCCCGATCAGAGGCTTTGCTGCCAAATGCAGTTTATCGTCATACCCAGGACGAAAGGATGTTATACTATTTCATTAGGATAACGCTAGTGCACTGTAAAAAATTATAAAGTTCAGCTGGAAAATGTCCACATGTCCTCTTTATTCAACATTTCTATTTGCTGGAAAATAAGTTCTAATTCTCCTAAGAAATAAATTGTTAAAATGATGACTGAATATAGTTGGTAAAAAGAGTAAAGTCCATTAAAATTAACGTTGATATTTTTGGAGGACCTTCTCTATTTCCGGCTGTATTCTGCTGAGAAGCATTAAGTTGTAAATTTGTGTCGTTATGGATGTGAGTACTACATATATACTTAAGATGAATTTTTGGTATCGGGTGAAGTCAATTATCAATTCTTCTATATTAAATGTTGCTTCAGGACATTGGTGATCATGGCTCTCCACAATATCCTCTGCCTTTTATCGCTTAATAACTTTTGTTCTTTTGCTATCTCTCCCATCCATTCACTCAAAATCACCAGATAGGTTGTGTCTGGTTTCCTCTTTCTCTCTTACCGTAAATCTTGTGTGTATGGAATTTCCCAAACTCGTCATTATGTGCGACAAATACCTCAACTCTTTCTTCCTGATTTTATGTATAAATGTCTTTGTCGTTTACATTTTCTCTAGAACTTTGTTGTTTCTCCTATGTTCGGTCCATGGTATTCTCAACATCCTTCTGTAGAACATATTTCTGCTGCTTCAAATTTCTTCTTCGTCTGTGAGTAGATTGTCCATCATTCACTACCATATAGGAAAACTGATACTATATAACAATTCAGTATTCTTTTCTTTAATATATTTCTGCTTTTTTATGACTTTTTGATCTAATAAACAAAACGAAGTATTGAATGAATTATTACATGATCGAATAACAGGAATAAAAACAATTATAGAACTTAGAATAATTCTTGTTTAGCACGAGTGTTTCAGCAAATTTTAGTGAACATTGATTTTCGGTCGACAGAACATTGTATATTGATTTTATACCACAGTTAATGCTTTTAGAAAACAAGTTTGTAAACAACATTTGAATGAATACAAAACATGTATGCATCCAAACAATCTGGTTTGATCAACAAACTTATAACTATATCTATTCACAAGAGCCCTATACATGTGTAGACAGACGAAGAATTTTTTTTCTTTTGGTGTTCTTATGTATTTATTCATAACCAATAAAACACGAAAGCATTTTTATGCATACCATTTCTCGGTAAATTCATATTTCTTCATATCACATATACGGAATCCGTAATTCTTTAAACGTAAATCATATTAAAATATTTTTTGTTTAATACATGTGAGAATACGTATATAGCCGATTCAAATTGCAGTAGCTATGTTAAAATTATATTTCTTCAAGTTTTCATATTTGATATCTTTCCTATTATATTTTGCTCATATGTAAATATTTAATATAAAGTAGATATCACTTGAAAGGGAAAATCATTCACCAGGCATTTTCTAATTGATCTAAGTTTATATTTCCATTTAGTTTTGTCTGTGAGCACAAGAAATTTGTTTCTATCCATGAATATAATGATATACATTTTCAGTTGCAAGTATCATCGTCATGAAGTAGAATAGATATGGGGTTCAAAGTATATAAGCTTCAGGGTTATTTTTAAGAATGTCATGAGAAAATTAAAAATGTAGTTTCTATGATGAGGCACATTGTGACATTTTAATACGATCAAATATATATATATATATATATATATATATATATATATATATATATATATATATATATATATATATATCAGTCAAATATATTTGTGTGATACACTTTCAGGCGATGATGTGCCTGACAGGGCAGTGGAGGAATGGATAGTGGCTCAGACTGAGTAATCAGAAAGCCGAGTTCGAAATAAAAAATATATATATATATATATATATATATATATATATATATATATATATATATAGAGCGGACACAAATATTTTTTTTTATTTTTGTTTTTAATAAATCTGTTCTTCAAAAAGTAATATACAAGTAAATATTAAATTCTTCTGTTATATCCAGAAAAGAAAACGTTAAACACATGAAAAATTAAATAAAATGCTTAATCGCAGTACCTTGTCAATTGTCTTTAATGTAATTTATATAAAACAGGGATTGCTTCCCAAGTACACAACTATCCCTCCCTCCCTCTCTCTCTCTCTCTCTCTCTCTCTCTCCATATATATATATATATATATATATATATATATATATATATATATATATATACCTGATTGAAACATATCTTTCAAACATGTTTTTTTGCATATGACAGATAAGAACAATTTAAATTAATTTTATAGACTTTTTCCTTTTGGTGAATGTAAGCAGATATTTTCTATTGTCACTTTGAATCGGTTTATTGTTAATTTCTTTTCTTGGTTGTCTTTTAAGGTATATGTTTTGTGATGCCAATAGAATATTAGTAGCATTTATACCATGCTCCGCTAATGGAACATGGATTCAATTCGAGTTAACGTCCATTTATTTAAAAAAAATATCCTTGATATATAAGATTTCACACTTATATAAGTATATGTGTGTGCTTGCGTATTTGTATAGGTATGGAATTGACATTAATTCCATTTATAATTTAACCTGCGCGCGAGTTTAAAAAATTTGTTTTTACACTCGTGCGTGTCCACATGTCGTGTTTTATTCAACATTTCACTCACAGCTAAACATAAAGCAGTAAGCTCTCTTTAGCTGCTATTGTTAAAATCATGATAGATTTTGAATTTTTCCCGCGCGTTTTTCGGCGTTTCAAAATTAACGTTTGCAATCCAGTTTGCCTTTAGCTTTCAACCGGACTGGATGGGCAACTCATTTATTCTGCACTTAACCCATACGCGGGCCGGAATATCTTATTTTTCAACAATGTCGACTGCACCCTCTACCAAGACTTTTCTCCTTTTGAAGCTGCCAACAGGTCGGACCCTTTTCTCCGTTTTCTACCAGAAACGTTTTAGAGACAGGACATGTCGTGAGCAAAAGTTCGTATTCAACTAATGGCGTATTTTTATCCCTCGTCAGGGGCCTAATAAGTATAGGCAGGGATATCCTCCCTGAACGAACAAATTACTAATCACAGGTCAGGACCTTTTCTCGCGTTTTTTACCAGAAGACGTTTTAGAGACACACGACACTGTCGTCGGCAGAAACTTCGTGTTCAACAGGTGACTTAAACTTACCCCCTTCAACCAAATAATACAGGCAGGGATTTTACCCTGTATGAAAAAACATTTTTCGTCTTTCTCTTTGGGCTCTAGTAAACCATTTACAAGACCATGCTTCGTCTCTCCCTCGGCTAGATGCCCACAGCAGTCCAGAACATTTACCAGCGGTCAATTCAATATTTACCGAACATTCTTTATAACTTTGAACCTGTACATTAAAAAATATGCATAATCACTTACAACTTAAAATATCCACAGTGAGTACTCCTTTCTATCTTGCGCACATTCTTTTCGGAACTGTATATTTCTTTTTCCCGCCTTTGGCCATTTTGTATTTCTATTTTAAAACAAAACATATTCATTGAATGACCTTGGGATGAGTTACGTGTTACTGTTTGATTAAAGTTTACTCATGTTTTTATAAACAGATGTCTTTGGCATTTTATTTCGGCTATCTTAATACCATTTATTTATTTTTTGTTGATTGACCCCTTTCCTCTCATTGTTCATTCACGCATTTTACTTATTTTTACTTTTTAGACTCGGTAAACAAGTGTTGGCACAAGGCCACTCAGTATAATCAGCACTGCACCCTACCGGGTCCAAACAACATAGGTATCACCATAAAATCTCTAAAAACTTAGCATACCCTGATCAATAAATACTCCAAACTTAATGAAAACAATGTTTTATAATCAACCTTTTTAAATTATTATTAAGAGGAAAGACCAATGTATTTTTGAATAATGAACTAAATCTTTTAATCTTTTCTGAACATAGGAAAATTTGATTAAAAACCTTGATTCTCTTGCAAAAGCGGATTGACTATAAGTTAGCATTGCAAATTCTATCATCTATCTTTAGGTGAACATCATTTCTTTGAAAATTCTTGCAAAAATCAAATAAATGTTGGATTGTAATGAAACATTCAGGTTTTATTCACAAATGAATGAAATTATTTTACAAATCTTTTTTCTTAGAGAATATTGATAAAATATATTTAACAATATAGTTAAATTTGTTTCAACCTACGTACTTAATTTTATGAAAACTCGAGACATTCAACGAGATAATTTTTAGTGTCCATATTATTTAAAAGCCGAATTATTTGAAGAATTTCAATCCTCAATTTTTTCCTGTAAAATCGGACCCTGTCTTACCGAGAGAAAAAAGATAATATAATTAAGACATTATTTAATTAAGAAAGTTTGTAATTGCTTTTATGAATCATATATATTAAGATCAATAGTGTCTGAAGAAACATTTCTTTTTCGATAAATAAACAATTTTTACACGATTTGTTTTAACTTCTTTAAAAATTTTAGTAGAATGATGTATAAAGTTTTTAAATCATTTACAATTCCTTTTTATGCTCTAACTAAGGATATATTGTTATTAAGTAAAACTATATTTACTAATCATGAATCGTAAAGCGTATTACAATTCACGGACCTCTGTATTTAAAAAAAAAAATTGTTTCCGCGTGTGCATAAACGTGCCGATTTTTATAGATATGGATGATATATTTTCCTGTCATAAGACTGAAAACTAAAGTAAATTTAATACCAAAATTTTCTAAAAATATTAAATCACAAGACATATTTTCATAATTTAAGATTACTTAGAAATTATCGCATTATATTCGTAAATTAATTTTATGGGTAAGTCCCCTGTTGTACAATATTAGATAAAAATCACTCATTGATCTATCACGGAGCCATCAACAAGCCGTCAGCATAAACAGCTACTGCTGTATAAAAAAAGGAAAAAACTTTAAACTTAAAATAATAGTTGTTTCATATAAAAAATATATCGATGTATAATGAATTTTTACAAGAACTGTTTTAATTTTAAAAAAATAAAAAAATAATTTATTAAGTTTTAAATCTTTTAAAGTTTTATATTAATTTCACAATTTTAGATATACTTACAATTAAAAAACTATATTTTAATCATAAACTTTTCCTTTTAGTACAATTAATCAAACCTCAATATTTTAAAAAGAATTTTGAATATTTTTGTATTTGTATAAACGTGCCGATTTTTTTTTTTAGATAAGATTGTTCAAACCCGACATTATCAGAAAATAAAAGCGATAACTGTTGTAAATTTAAAGCCAAAGCGTCTCAAGTTCAATAAACAGTAAAATAAAGAGAAAATTTTTCCTAAATTTTTAAGATTACTGAGTAATTAAAAATATCGGGCTTACGGTCATGCTAATCATAATGGTGCCAGTTGTATTATTATTGTGTTATATTCTTCAATTATGTTTTACAGATATCCCCCCTCACCGAGAAAAACATTAGAAAAACATCCATCAAGTTGTCAACACCTTAAATAAACAGATACCGCTGAGTTCATAAATACATTTCTGCGGTATTCTAAACTTACAGTAAATAATATGTTTCAAATCAGATTAATTATATTTTAAATCTGTTAATATTTCTGAAATTAAGTTTCAGAAATGTAGATGTTATATTTGGAAGACTCGTTTTAAGAAACAAATTACCTTTTCGATGTAAGACGACTAAATACCAGTTATCTTATTGACTAAAAATCTTCCAATAAAATTAAATCAGTTTTAAATTTTTTTTAGATACAGCGGAGTATTTTGCTTATTAGAAAAAATAAATGTAATCTATTAATATGAAATTAAAACTAAGATAAAGTTTTATGAATGATTTTCATTTCTAAAATTTCATTTAAAACTTTACGTATCGCATTTACTGTTGATGTCACTATTTTAAAGATTATATGTAGGCATATATAAGGTAGTTGTATGTCAACACTGATAACTTTACTGCTGTCAAGCCAGCCCTCATTCCGTTCAATCTTGTCAGTACAGCCGAGAATGTTCCCAAGTAATCTGGGCATTGTACAACCTCCATATGACATCATCCATGCCTGCGTTGTAGAGCGGCTATTCCAGTCTCACTACCAAAGGACGGAATTTTGACTAAACATAGGACTATCTTTATCTCCCGCGATAAACCTATGCTTACTAATTTTTTTACAAATATTTTATTGAATATAAAGAAATGTCACCCCAGAAGCGCAGGTAATTTAACTTAATTTTTCAAAACATTCCCGAGAATATAAATCACAGGCGCACCTCAATTCCACGAAGGACGCATAATAATCCAACGGACACCATAATGAAATGCATGACTGTAACCCTGATTGGGCAGAAACAATTACTAGGCTGTCGTCTCGGGCCACCTGGAGGTAACATTAGTTCGTGGTACCCTAATTCTGTCCCTTAGTTTTAACTATACTGTCGAGTGTAGTTTCAGGTTCTACACAGGACCACCAAATTATGCTGGAAGTAAACTGGGTCTACTACGTCGCCTTTTTAGCGGTGCGCACTCAGGACAATGCCACTTCCGCCTCTGCGGTGGAGGCATGTCTATTCCCACTCATTTATCACAGTGGTCACAACCAATCCTGTTCATATCCTGTTGCAGAAAAGACAGGCAAACAATAGTCTCGTCACTGAAAGAGGTGCCCGAGTAAGCATCATTCCCAGGAGTCGCAGAAGAAAGAGGCAGGGGAATCAATTACAGATTCACTTTCGACGTCTGGAGACAGGGATATTTCAAGGAATGGACCTGCACGGACCCATCTCCCTGTTTGATGCAAACTGACCTGATGACACCGTCATCACATCTGAACAGTTCCAAAACAGTTTCCAAAAAAGGTTTGAGAGGGCGTCTGACAAGAACCAGGTCATTAACCTTTAGAAGATTTCTGAACGGCACCTGAGAGCGTCCATGAGACCTCTCTCTGAGGTTCACGAGGTTGTCATTGTACCTAATGTGTTGGAACACGTCCAGCCAATCATTACGCAGCTCCATGGCTTTAATCAACCTTCCTCGACTGAGAGGAACAGTTGGAGAAAGATCACCTCCTCCTACGTGTAGCAATAATACGGAGTTTCTACTTGATCTAAGGAACATGTTTAGAGTTATTGTCTCCAGTTCTCTGTTTGAAGACTCACAGTAAGTCAGAGAGCGTTTGTTGACTGTCCTCTGAATATTAGAAATTATCACCAGGAGAGTGAAATAGCTCACCTTTCCTCTGCTGATAACCTTGTAAAGGCAAGCCCTTATGGTCTGCATGCTTCTCTTCCAAATATCCTCAAACCAAGGAGAGAAGAGAGGAATGCTATTCAGCTTGATGTTGCATGTGCCGAATTTGTATTGGTACTCTTGGTAAAGAGAAAGACAGTTAAATAAACTTCAACCACCCAAAAAGGGTCGCTGTATAGAGCGTAAGGAACGCCATATAGTTTAGTAAACCTAACCAGAGCTTAAAAAAGGACAAGACCGCTCGGACATTTAGGCAGGTGAAGAGCAGTAAATCCCTCCTTAACCCAAAGAGGCCAGTATTCTGGAACGGGGCCTTAAATTCTACGCGCAGAATGGCAACCTTGTGATGTTGCACATGTCTTGCATTGAACTTTCTGCACAAGGGGCAGAATGCCAGAGCTTTCTTGACAGCATGTCTTCCTTGGGAAACCCAGTATTCACTGCGTCTTAATTCAGTCAAAGTCGACCCAACTCCCAAGTGTGAGCAACGAAAGTGGCGATCCTTGATAATCAATCTTGAGATGGGGTAATTCTTTCGCAGTAGCTAAGATGGAAGGGCCTAATTAATGTACCACCAGAACGGATCAACCAATCCTGATCGAGGAAGAGATGCAGTGCTGAAACCAGACGAGACAACGATTTCCCGGGGACTCCAGCTCCTCAGCAAAGGCATATCGCTGAAGAAGATTCATTAAATAGATCTCAACCTTCATTTCACAGTCATCTTCAAGTCCTCGCAGTATATTAATAAATTTAAAGACCATGCCCGCAACTCTCAACAGACGCGCAAATCCCTTAAAAAGATCAAGAACGATGACGGAAGGATATTCTTCTTCAAGAACGACTGAGATGTTCACGGACTCACGAGCAAGCACTTGGTTGTGTCTACTGAGGCAAGGTAATTCCTAGGTTGCCCAATAAGCCCTACCACCACTCAACCAAGAAGGTCCATGGCATCAAAGTTTGAGGGTAGATTTAAACTTCCTAAGTGACAACCTTCTAATGATGAGGTCTACTGGATTTTGGGTAGTCAAATATACTTGAAAGATGGTGCCAGACAAAACTGGGTCTCCAATTCGCAACTCATTTGGAGAATATCCCTCAGTCTACTTCTAGCAAAAATGTGCCGACTGGCTATAGACCGAGAGAGAATCCAGGACAACACAACCTAGGCGTCCGTTGTCACGTACGATTGGAAGTTAGAAAGTCCTTGTAGCTGTTCAAGATAAAAGGCAGACACTTTAGGCAGAGATACACCGCCAAAAGCTCGAGGGTATAAATGGTCTTACTCTTTAAGGGAGCAACTTTATCATTTGCAAAGATCAACTCTGAGTGATGGTCCTGCACTACATAAGCGGCAACCATATATGCTTCCGTCGAGGTATCGCAGAATACGAACAAGTCTCTTGTCTGGCAATCTCCAAGTGCCCACTGGTCGAAGTGAATGGAACTCAGAGAGGTCATGAGCGAGACTCCATCATTGAAACTGGAACTCCTCCGGGATTTGCTGGTCCCATCTTAATATTTTCTTCCACAATCCACCAAGGAGGCAGTGAGACAACGGATCGAACAATTTGGTCCCCTCAGAAAACATCTCTCTTGGTTGCAGCATCGAGACAGCATAGAATAGGAGCGACGACAATTTTCTCCAATAGGTGAGAGTGTAGACTCGTATTTTTCCTACCTATCACCCCTAGTAATAGAACAGTCTATATCTTAGGCCTACGTACGGGAAATTTCAACCAATAAAAACCGTACCAGGCGAATCAACAAATCGCATTGGCTAACGACACAATAATCTGAAAGTTTCACGTGCAAAAAGAAATTGTGCCAAAACTTCTTTGAGCCGATTTTGGACTTTCAAAACATATAAAAGAAAACGCCGACTGACCAAAGCAGTCAGAGACGAACATCCACAGAGAAATTGCCGACATACTCCACGTCACTCGAAATCACGATTTTACCGCGCAAAAGTACATCAACGCTGACTCACTTGCAATTTAAACTCAAATAACTCTGTGGACATTGAATCAGAAACCTTGCTTATCCAAAGTGAATTATATTCACTACCTATTAAGTAAAAATCAACATGCGAACGATTTAGAAATATTACAGTCAAAGGTAGATCACTCCATAAGAACTCCTAGCAAAAAAAACAATATCGACAATTTTAATATCAACACAAATCTAGAAAGACTGTAAATGAACAAACGAATACTAAGAGAGACATACCGAAACCTAAAATATCACACACACTTTGCCATAGTAACATATACCAAATATCCTGTTTGTATATTACTTTGAATTGTATATAAATGTTTTATTGGTTTCTAAATTGAATATGTCTTGTTTTTTATCGTATTTAAAATTCGTTTATTTATTTGTTTGTGGATGCAGAAAGTCACGCAAACTACACAAATTCCTTCTGATTCTCTCAATTATAATTAATAAATTCTGCACATCGCCAACAAGAGTACCGGTAACCGCAAAATTTCTCCCAGTCAATACTGTGAGCATTTAATGTAACATCAAGGGTCATCTTATCCATGAGATCGGCGCAATTAGAGCTGCAAAACTGCAACTCATACCCACCACCTGCATTCGCTCACTTTGCAGTCATTACTGAGATCTTCACATAAAAATGATTCTCCAGACTCCCAGCAAGTGAGTAGTTGACCTTCTGAAAATAAAACAGCAGGGTGTCCATATGGGTTACCCGAAGTGAGACATACAATGCTTCATCCACAAGAACCGGGAATAACCGCACATGACCGGTGCCCAAATCAGTCTTCAGAATCACCTCCTAAAACTGCCGCTCACACTCTCCAAGAAGCGTTGATAGTCTCAAGTCAAAATCAAGAGTGAATGACACCAAACAGCTCAAGGATAGCAACACATCACCGGAAATATAGGTACGGCTGTTCTCTGTATCCAGTAAACAGTTGGTGGAAAAAGTTTGTCCATATCTACCGAAGGCAACGCATACGATAGTAAGCAGTTTACTCGCACTCAGAGGCACAAAAATTGAATGTAACTTGAAATGTGGAAACTTTTCGAAGAGAAGCATTTCTAGGTTTTTCGGTTGGGGATCTCTCGGGAAACTTGAGGGGAGACTCAGGCAACTCACTTCGCTTAATAAGGAATCACTTCTCTGGTCTCTTGTAAAATGGATGACGATAGTGGTATCCTCCGTCAGCATAGCTGATCAATTATCCCTTCACTTCTTTAGGAAAGTTGATAAAAAGTAATTTCGCCATGAGGCGGGCTCCGGCTGAAAGATCGTCGGAGAAGTCTCAAGCAAAAGACCTTCCCAGCTTGCCAAGAAGTGAAGTAGATCTTGATAAATTCCTCAGGTCAAAATAGGAGTTATCACATTTGGGACTGTAGTCAATTATGTCCTGGAACACTTGGTCAATGATTTCATCCACATACGAGTATACAATTTTGAGAATCTCGAGAGAGATTTGGTAATTCCACACACAAAATGGTTGATCAACAGCAAAAGTCTGTCAGAGAGGGAACACTTAATGAAATTCAGCTTCTCTGTGTCATTAGCCATAACCGCCATACAGTTTTCGAAGGGAAACAAGAAGTTTCGGAAGCTCATGTGGTCATCGTCCATATACAGATGGTCGAAGATGGGCCCCACTATCTGCACTTGAGGTTTGAGAGTAAACGTGGATACGTCTTTCCCAGATGGAAATTCAGAACTTACAGTTTGAGCCTGATCCAGGAAAATACCAGACTCAAATGGAGTTAGGGTTGAGTCAAGCTCTTCGAGTTTTTAGACAACTGGTGAGCCAGCCAATCCGTTTCAATATTTTCGCATTCACTCTCGGATTAGGAAGAGAGCTCCATTTTTGCTCATGCAGATCTCGATCTCCGTCACATATTCCTGTATTTGGCCTTAAAATACAGAATATATACGAGTGGTGACATCTTCTCCATGTGACAGCTTCAGCCTTCCACTGATATTCATCTTTAAGACAGAGATTCGCTTGTCTGTCCGCATTATCGCCACACTGCAGGAATAATAGTAATGAAAGGAGGTATCACGGCACGAGTCGGTTGTTTCAGAAAATTTCGAAAAATTCTTCGACTCAAGGGTAATCAAAGTTGGTCCTGGAGTAAGTGTTCTGAAACACGCCTAATCTTGCGACCCAATTTTAAATAGGGATCGAATGATGTTCGCGTAATGTTCTTCTCAAAATATAAAATAAACGGAGAAAATAAGGAGAAGGCAGACTTTAAATAACAAAGAGCAAACCTGCGCATCCCACCCTTCCGGTAACAAAAGACTTCAAAATCATTGCCTTGGAGCGGCCTTGCTTAATGTCCACGTTCGACGGCCGCCCTATAAGCGCAGGTAATTTAATTTATTTTTCCACAATGCGTTGCAAATCAAATTAAGCACAGCTATTAAAAGATGACAAACTTTCGCACATTTTGCCGGCATTATGGGGCCGTTTTTGTTCAAATCCATGGATTTGTTTTGCGTGTGCGAAACCTCTAAAACCACTATATAAAATTCACTATTTTGTATCTATAATGTTGAATGTGTTAGATTATTCAAATTTCGAACAAGAAAAATCTCATGTTGATGTTAAAATTTGCCGCAAAATAGTGTCCATTTATTAAAGAGGAAATCATCTATTATTTCTCTCTCTAATTTATATTAGGTACATTGTATTTATTTTCATTTTTTCTAGTTGAATTCTTCCCCTAGATTGCATTTGATCCATTATGGTACATAATTAGGTTACAATAAAATTTGTACGTTATATGAATACTACCTTATAGAAATTTTGATATAGTATAATAGAGCGGTCCATATCATAGATCCGAGGTGGGAATAAAACACTTGCACCGCCCCTGCGAATAATATTTGCCCAGACAAGTCGCCGATTATATCGCATCGACCAAGTCGAGAACGGCAAACAAATATAATCTCTTGTAATAAGCAGAATGCCAGTTTTAGCCTGGGTGGAACAAATATAGACATATTAACTAAGGTTTCAATAGCTGTTTTCAGATGGATGTATATTTTGCGATTACAGCGTTGTAACATCGTTCGTTTGGGTTCGAGTTGGCTTGGTCGAAGTTGTCTTGGCCACAGTTTGATTTTATTCCTTACAATTATCTAAATTAACGAGTTATTTCTATAACACACACCTTTGAGTTCTTCATTAATTATAATGGTCCGACTAGAGTAGAACTTTTTGCGATTTTTTCTTTGTAAATGGAAGAAAGAGGACAACCACGCTTTTTTCAAATGTTTATACTCATTTCATGTTTTTAAACAAAGTTTGCTGTAGAGAAGTACATATATGAAGATCACATAGAGTGAAACTGAAAGCTGTATTTTTCTCTCGCTCTCTTTTACACATAATATATATATATATATTGATTGAATTTATATAATTTATATATATATATATATATATATATATATATATATATATATATATATATATATATATATATATATATATATATATATATATATATAATATACCTAGTGAGCCAGACAAACCTACCTAGGTTTGTCTGGCTCACTAGGTGTATCTAGGTCTGCTCTACGGTTGTATTGAGATCTTTTGTTAGTTAGTTGTTACTCGTATGGGGGTTTTTCTTTGGGCTTCAGACCTGCATCTGTGCGATTTTTTTTGTCGGCAGAAGTTCATGTTTGTAGCTCTTTCTTTTTTTAAACCTTTTTTTCCTCGTGATTGATTTGATTAGCAAATCAAAAATTGAGGGTTTTTCGAAACGAGTCTAGTTATCTATCTATCTATCTATCTATCTATATATATATATATATATATATATATATATATATATATATATACACATATACAGTGCTGTTCGATAAAAGTGGCTCAACTGATTTTTTTACTAAAAAATATTTTTTGTCTATTGTCTTGGGGGTTAAAATAATTTTTAATTTTAGTAATATAAAGACCCCTTCCCGACCACATAGGAAAAAAGTTTATTCACTCTAACGTATTCTATTGATAATTATAAATTTGGATATAAATGAGATTCAGGAAAAAAAACTCTGTGCAAAAAACGTGACTCAGATCATTCTAATGATTAAACTGATAAATTTAAAGAACTTTTGACAAAATATTGAAACATTGAAAACTATTTTACAATACACTCAGAACAATATTCTAGAGAATTCTAGAACAGCTTATATTAAATCTAGATTATTCCAGAATGTTTCAGAAAGCCTCATACAATATAAAAACAGCCTGAAATAGACACTCAAGTCACTAACCAGATGAAAGGGCACAAAAAAGCATCAGAACCACATCTACTATTACCCTCTCAAAAGCAGGCAAGTCTACGAGAGAAATTGCAGATATTGCTATAATCTCGCATTCAACTGTGTCTCGGGTGCTTAGGGCACATAATGATGCCACTCCTGCTCCAAGAAAGGAAACAAAGGGACGAAAGAAAAAGATTGATGATAGAACTGGCAGGGTAATCAAGAGAGAAGTTGCGAAGAATAGGACTATAACTAGCCAAGAAATTGCTGCCAGTCTTAGCGAAGAGCAAGCTGTTAGTCTTGCTTCTTCAACAGTCTGTCAGAACATGGTTACAAATCTTGTTAGAACAAGGCTACAAATCTTGTACACGAAGGTTTAAGCCGCTAATAAGCAAAGCCACCAAAGCCCTAGAGACTTGAATGGGGTCACTATTATAAAAATGTCACCGTATAAGACAGTAAGAATGTTCTCTGCTCCGATAAAACGAAAGCTTAGCTACATTCAAAGGATAAGGTGAGTCACTTTTATTGAACAGCACTGTATATATACACACAGAAACACACACATCCACGCATTCACGCATGCACACACACACACACACACACACACACACACACACATATATATATATATATATATATATATATATATATATATATATACTAGAGCATGGCCCGGCGTTTCCCGTGCTTGATTCAAGAATCGTACGACTCATACAGCAATCGCTATCGCTTGACTTAAAATATTTTTGTCCTTTCTTGCCTTTAAATGAGTGCCCTTTGCCGTGCTGATGTTGCTACAAGCCTTAATTCTTGCCTATCTCATACTGCGAAATGTTTCTAAGCTCTATACTAAACATTAAATCTGTTACGAAAAAAGAACTAAACAAAATGAACACAAAACGATCAGCTTTAAAAAAAGACTCTTAACTGGAAAAACCGAATGAAAAAAGAATGTTAAGAACAAATACTTTTTCACACCCAGCCCATTTCTGCGGAATCAGAATCAACATTGATTTTTAGCAAATGAATGAGCCAATTGGAGTAAAGTGCCATGCAGATTTAAATCTTTCCCACTTGTGACGAATGCAGCTATAGATTTATTTTTTGCATGCTAGTTACCATTCGTGTCAGTCAGCTGTTAGCTCTCACGCTGGCCAATAGAATCTTCCTGCCTATTCGTGGCAACCAGCTATATGCAAACTACATGAAAACTGCCGTAGAAGAATGAAAGAATCGATTATTTCCCCTATCGATGGGAATTGAGAAATGCAAACTAACTTGGAGCATGTGCATGTAAATTTTGGTGCAAATCCTTCGAATATTATATATATATATATTTCTGTGTGTTTGTGTGTGTATATGTGTATTTATATGTGTGTGTGCGTATGTAACTAAATATTATTTTAGAATTGAGAATATTATTTTTTATAGTGATAATTGTTCTTTTTTCAAAAATAACAGTTATAATCTACATGAAAAAATAATCTGGATGAACGTATGCTGATTTTTATATCCACATGTAATCATAAATTCATTTCTCTTGTTTAATAAGCAGGCGCTTCTCAAGTATTTTAATTTAATTAGTTTTTCAGTAAGACAAATTATATCTATTGATTTCCTATTATCAGATTTAGCTCTTACTACAATATCCCACGTGATAATAGGTTTATTATCATCATTCTTTAATTTCTCGAAAAATTTAGAGGGTGCAGTGCTTCTCTTTGTATTTCATGATGCGATTTTTGGGGGCGTAAGGTATCTTATCCCGGGGGAAGCGGTCTTGGTTTGGAGTTTATCTATGGCCAGAATCTTTCGTTGTTTGTAGTTTAATATCAGATCCTATTATGTGGGCGTTCTTTTACAAGCCCCAAGTGTGTGTGTGTGTGTGTTTTTTTTTCTGGGATTCATAGTAAATAGTAGTTGTACTACAGTTTACCAATATTATTAATAATCAATAGTGGATAAGTTAACTTACGCCCCCAATCATCTCTAACGCAAAACCATACTCTTTAACAAGGCGTTTACTAGAGGAGGACTGACATTGAAAATAAGTTTAAAAAAATGATCCGAGACAGACACTTAGTGGCTGATGATTGCCACCTACAGAACGCATTGAGATTATACTCTATGTTCAGGTAATTTTGGTTTTTTGCTCTATTTCCATCACCGACTATTCAACATATATTATGGAAAAATGAATAACAGTTTTTATTAGATTTCTGAGGACCTAAACTAATAATAGCTTTATCTGAGTAATAACAGTTGTTATACATACAATAACTATAATAAAACATGTTTAAACTACATAAAAAATTCATTTAAACTTTGTTTTAATGTGTAAATTAAAGCCTTAACATTTGAGAAAAATTATCAAACTAATGTTATTGAGATTTAATTCCTTTGCATAATATTTTCAAACGGACTGTAAGTCCATTTAATATTTAAGAATTTTTTTTTGTTTTGCAATTTATATTTTTTACGTAGAAAACTGAATAGATTGTTTTCTTTTTTTAAATATAAATTGATTGATATATTGATTAATTCTATTTTCTACTTTTCATGTAGGTACTCATTCTGTACGTCATCTTCCATAACAATTCGTAATAATTTTGGGCTCCCGTATTTAGATTTCTTTATGAGTGTTGTCATTAAACTACAGAATGTTTCAGCATGCATTGTCATGCACTAAATCCTTGAAGCCACTCACAAGAAAAAAACGTGTGATGCTTTCAAATCAGGAGAACCTGTAGGCAAGGTGAAATCGAAATTTTAAGAAATTATTGTTTCTTCAGTGATTCATTTCGTTGCTCCAACATGATTTTTCCTATAATTGATTTTTAAGAAAAAACATGTGCATAGCCCGGAACAAAAGAACGAAAATATTCTCACGGAAAATAAGTGTGCAACACAATGATGTATGACGCCTATCTCGATAAATATTGTTGGGATGGAAAGGGATGAGAAGATATTCCGATGAAATCAATGTATTCAGCCGTTTTGCAACGCCGTAAAACTCATGTAACTATGGTTGTTTTTAACGGTGATCTCTGGTGCGATTAGTTTAAGTTTTGGAATTTCTATTAAAAGTAAATTTTATGGCAGAGGCACAGTTAGTCCCGTTTATGAGAGGAAGGTTAATTTCGCCTCGATGGTGATAACAGGGTTTTAATATATTTAGGTTCGGAGATTGATGTCCCGAGTTCAAATTCTCACAGAGGTATGAATCCGACACTTGACCTTTCAACCACAGTTAAAAAAAATCTACCTGTCTCTCTTGCCTTGTTTAGCAACCAATTTTGGAAGATGGCAACTCTGAATTCAAAACCGATTGGACGTGGGACTAGTATCTCCTTGTAAAACCCTAAGCAAAGCACAATTCTACGTAGCCCTATAATTTATATAGATATCTACAGAACTGCTATGCATATATACAAATGGCTATGCAAATCGATTATTCACTGTTTGTTATATACATGCTTGGCTTTAACCAGTCCTTCGCTTATGAGATAACACCGTTTTGTTGCCATTTATGGAATAAATAAAGCTATGTAATGGTCAACCTAATTCATGTGATCATCATGAATCATCATCAATGATATGACCGGATGTTATTTTAGAGTCGCTGCGCAGCTGAACACCATACCACTTCCACTTCCTTCAAAATATCAGGGTTGATATGTGTAGTGCTATTCATTCATGTGTAGCGTGTATCGGCAAGAAGATATTGCTGAGCTTATCCATCTACAGGTGAAACGTAGTTGATGTCCTACATCTTGAATGTACAGGGACACGTAGAGTTGGGTTCCATCGATGGCACCATTCGTCATGGAAGTTGACCAGTCTGGTTGATGTCATAGCATCAACGCATTTGCTATATACATAGATGTTGAGTGAAATCTAACCTATTGTGTTAAATAGCCCTCGATCAAACACGAATGTTTATCAACCTCTTGACAAGTCGTGTGTTTTTAACGCTCCTCAACGCTTTTTAACGCTTTTACCACTTGTAGAGGAAACGGTTTAATCTCCGATTACCCGTTTATGCGGTAGGTAGTTGTTGGTTACGTTGAAACAGTAGCATTCAGATATAATAGAATATAAAATGCTTTCCATTTTCCTCAGCAAAATATTTGGCCGGCATCATCGTTAGGACTTTCTCCGACTGAAAAAAACCTGGCACATGATACGACGATGTCTGACATGTTCTGTTAAAGCATCTACATCTATAAAAGTATTGGATGCACAGATGTAAGGTGCGGGGAATACTATAGAGCAGGAAAATTGAATACGCTATTTCATCATATGCATGCGAAAGTCAGTCAGATATGTGCCATATGTGATACACGCTTAGGCGATCATGTATCTTTGGATACATGACTGACGAGGCAGATTTTTCCTGCAACAGATTGCCATTTTTTCTGCGGTAGACCAGTTTTCATCCAAGGCTACAGGACCCGGTCTATCCTGCTATTTACCCATAGCTTGGGGTTTGAAGATATCTTTATTAGCGCGTAAATGAATGTAATGAATTCGACTGGAATTCGAACTCAGCTCCCCGATTACTCAATCTGAGCCGCTATACATTACTCCACCATGAATATAAACTGTATTATATGGGGACCAATGTACAGTTGGCACATTCCTTAATTTGGGGATTTACGGCCATATCACACGGTACATGTAAGGTCACCGAAGTTAAACAATGTTGAAGATGGATGACTGCGTGTGAACAACAGGTTGTGTAAGTTTGGAAGTGCAGTTGGTTTAATTTTTTTTATTTTGAGAACGGCTCAGAATTGGAAATCGAAGCCGTTATATTTACTTATACAAGCAGAGAATCGTGTTCAAAATATTTAGATTTCGGCCGCAAGAGGTTGATATGCCGTTCAACCAAAACAAGGAAATCGAACCATATTTCGGAATCTGTCTCGGCAATAACAGTTTACTCTATTCAATTGGACATTTGATATTGGGTGATGTTAAACATTTAATTATGGCGTATCAATTTGATATTCCGACAGTGTATATATATATATATATATATATATATATATATATATATATATATATATAAAATAAAAAAAAAATAGAAAAATCGATTCCTGAAACAGAGAAATACTGTTTAAATACATTTTCAATACATTATATATATATATATATATATATATATATATATTAACTGATATAAAATATGGTTTATTAGCTACACAGGAATTATTAAGTTTAAAAGAGAAGTTAAAATCTTTCAATTTAAATATATAATTAAATTAAAAGCATTAGTTCTGTTTCACCTTTAAGCGAATGTTCGATAAAAAATTGTCTTGAAGATGAAACAAATAATTCTTTTAATTTCATTATGTAATTAAATTTGAAGTTTTTAGCTTCGGTTTTTGAAACATGGTAATTCCTGTGTAGCGAAGAAACCGTATTTTAAATCAGTTAATTTATAATATTTATGCTCTGTAAATTTACATTGAGCACTGTTTTGTAAAAATAAAATATCAATAAGAATACCAGATCATATATATATATATATATATATATATATATATATATATATATATATATATATATATTAGTAAGTATACATTATTTTCCTCACCGGTTGAACAACTTAGAGTTTAATGCACAATGCAATATTCTCGATAAAATTATTTGAATATATATTTGATAACCCTATTTTATTATCACTAGTATTCAATGTAGAAAAAAAATACATACATACATGTGTGTGTGTGTGTGTGTGTGTGTGTGTGTGTGTGTGTGTAAGCTACCTGAATATCATCATCTGTTTATTGCAAAAATAATGTGGAATATATATATATATATATATATATATATATATATATATATATATATATATATATATATATATATATGTATGTGTGTGTGTGTGTGTATCTTTCTGTGTGACTGTCTGTGCGTGTGCTTATACCGTTATGTATGATGGCTTCTGAACAACGGAGATACATAAAATGACAAAGAGATTTAAAACCTGAATTCATAAGTTTTGTTTTGAATCATTTTTTCTGCACACATACACACGCATACAACCACGCACACACACACACACACATATATATATATATATATATATATATATATATATATATATATATATATATATATCATATCATATTAACTTTCATGCTTTTTTTCTTATTAGATTCATTTTAATTTTGTAAAGAATTTTTGCCATCCTTTTTACTGATTTCTTTGAGGTACACTCAATTTAAATTCTTCAAAATTTTAGACATTAATACCAGGAATTCTGGCACCATGGCTAACTTTTGGAACTGCTCTCACCCGCTACTATTGTAATTCTTAAAATGTTTCTATAATAAAGAATCTTTTTTGAATTTCAAATTCGGCTGGCTGCTGCAGCCACTGATAAGATTCTTCCCTTCTTCACCCTCGTGTATACCATTCCATTTTTGATGCCTTCGATTATTTAACTTTTCCCCATACGTTTTTGATCATTCTTTACTCGTAGCTTAGAATAACATATCCGCACACGTAATCTCATTTCGGATATTATTTTTAACAGAAGCACTCACAAATTTTAAGTTCATACTTACACTGTTAGATTTTGATATGATACCACCATACAATTGTTGATGTGTGTAAAATATTCAGTAAATCTGTTTTATCTTAAATATTTACTGGTGCGAGCATCTATTATGTACATCGAATGTTATTCATTACACTGCAAATAAATATACATAAGTATGTGATGGAAAGTTAAATCAAGTCCACTACCTGAATTTATTACCGTTTATGACGTTTCTAGTGAGTCACCTGTGCAGGTTATGACCTACAGGTAAAACACAGATTTTGCGAAGAAGCATTCCACTTGTGATACGTACGTATCATTGTGCTATGAAGTGCGATGTCAGAGCAGTTCATTCAGTGTTATTCACAATCTGTTGCATGGTTTGTACCTGTGCACAGGATGGATCTTGACTCGATGAACGAGTATAACTATCGCTGACAATTTCGATCATTGTTTTAGTCCTCCTGAAATCGACAATGATACTGAAAGCTAACAAGAGGCTTCTAAAGCGTATTTCACATGTGATAAACTAAGTTTTCCAGTATAGTGTCTGTTTTTTTTTTTTTTGCCAAATCTGTCCAGCTTACCCGTGGAATTTTATATGATGGCTGAGACCTGATAAGTTTCCAAAGGTTTTCTGACGCACGCATGTTGATTATTTTTTCTCTTTTCTTTTGTTTTTTTTACAAATAGTTTCACTCTCTCCATGTCTCGGGGGTCACTCGTGGTAGAGGGTTATAATAAGAGATAATTGCAGCGTTTCACGAAAAGATGTTCGAGTTGAACATGCTTCTCAACAATGAAATACGGGGGGAAAGGAATGTCAATAGTTTGCTACTATGTAAATGACAGGGTGGGTTCTTTGCCGTGAATGTTTTCTTCGGTGGGTCCAAGGAATGTAGTTCTTTCGAGCTCTTTCTGTTGTAGTAACGATAGAGCTGAGAGAAGTGAGCCACATACCACCTGTGGGAGAGAGATTGATTGTTTTAGAATAATTCGGCATCAACAAAAGTTCGGAGATGCTATTAAACTCTATCAAGCCTGGAGAGTGAAGTTTGGGCAGCTCCTATCCAAATATGACAAAATCCCTCCAATGTGGGCCTAATCTGGCTCTTGTAATGTTAGAGGAGAGGAGTTGTAAAAGGAGGCGAGCAATTTATCTGCATTCTAAGCAATTGATCGTATGTACGATTTCAACTTGAGGGTCAATTGTTTTCGGCATAGTACTGATCCTAGTTTATTAAAGGTCTACCAAAATTAATCTAACTATGAGTCACGAGGACTCTATTGAAGAGATATACAATAATCACATATAAATAAATGGATGGCTAGATCCAGGATTTTACCATTCCTAGCTGGATTTTTGACATTTTCCCATTGCATTGCATGATCTTGGAAGATCATAGTAACTTCATGAATTGAACGCCTTTCATTACTTCACTCAAAAACAGAAGCTTCCTCTCAGGATCCTCTATAAGGCAGGTTGCAAAAGTCTATTATAAATAGTCCCTGAGGTTTACGCTGGGTTCGCAAGTCGCTGCAAATCATTTGTGCTGTTGTCAAAGCGATTACCATGGCATGTCCAGAGAAGCTTCAGGCGATGAATGTGTGCCTCGATTTTGATTGCATTGGCCCTTTCGAAGATCACGTGTGGGAAATCCAGTGGATACCAAGTATCAATTTTAATGTCTAAATGTCAGGAGTATAGCAGGCACGTTATCATATAGGCATATATGTACATACATGCACACACACACACACATATATATATATATAGATATAGATAGATAGATAGATAGATAGATAGATATATAGTAATATTGTATGATAAGTTATATTTTATTTTATAATTTCATATATAATAATATAATCACGGCTGTACGCTATAACATCACAAGACAAAGAAGCTATGCTATATTTGAAAGATTTTCACTCGCTGGCAGAATTTATAATCATGTGTTGAACATTGTGCACAAAACAATAAACATTTCTGAAGAGTGAATGATGAGAAAAAAGGAAACTTGCATTAAAATGCCAATAAAATTATTTTAAGTAAACAGAATAACGATTATTCTTATTAAGATCGACCTGCAAGAAAATATCTGAAGAAATTGCTATTACAAATGTCTGAAACAATTGGATTAATACACGAATCAACCAGGTAACAATCTTTAAGAAAATATACTATTACTAAAATGCTACTGACTCACGGGAAGTTGTATGCACTCAACCACCTCATGGGTAATAGCTGTAGTTATTTATTGTCTTTGTGACTTTGTATGTAAATTTGTCACCTCATCTTCCTTTACCGAAGAGGTTTTATCCTCTATGTTTTTCCATACTACTTCTGAGAACTTTTGTCTCTTCACTATCTCCCCCCTCTCTTTAAGAGATTGTCTAGATATGGGAGATCGTGATCTTTTTCTTTTTTTCATAAGAGTTTTCTTCTAACGGCTGTTCATCTTCAGTGTCTATCTTACTCTCGATTTCACCGTCTAGTTTGTGACAATTTGCCTTCATTACTTTCAGCCTAACTATATATTTCTTTGCTTAATTTTCAGTATTTTAATCTTCTCATTTTTTTTTACAATATATTCATCTCAAAATGACCCCAGCTTGAGATCCCTGAAAATCATTCAAAATTTCTAACATATAATATGACGTGTACTTGTAAGTTAATTTCTTATTTATACATTAATTTTGGACATCATGCCTTATTTTCTATATATATTTTTTTAAAGAATAGCAGTAATTATAGAAAACTTTTACGGTGAAATTAAGTATAATTATTTAATATCGTTTTCTTTTTCTACGTACCGTTTCCCTTCAGGACTTTGGCGATCATGGACCATCACAATTTGTTGACCGTTTTAGCTCTTAGTATATGTTATATATTTTACCTCTCCTAAAACTTGCTCTGTCATTCACTTACGCAAGCTTGTTAGGTGAATAATGCCTTGTTTTCCTCTGTTAATCTTGCTTCCAATCTTCCCTGTGAGTATCAAATTTTCCAAGTCGTCTTTCCTCACGTTCTGCCTTAGAAATTTTAACTGTCTCTTCTTGATGTTAAGTTTAAGTTTCCTTTTTTGATTTTTGTTTCCATTTTCTCTAAAAATTCTACGTTACATTCTGTAGAACTCCATATCTGTCGCTTCAAGTCTGTTCTTCATCTGCGAGGAGATTGTGCAGAATTCATTGCCATATAGGAAGACTGATATAGCGCAACAGTTCAGTAGTCTTTTCTTTCTTTCTAACGAAATATTCCTGTTTCTTAATATGTTGTTCATCTTTCTCTATTCCAGTGGGCCTTCGGATTTCAGTGTCGCACTTTCCGTTCTCTGTTAAAACATTTTTCAGATATTGAAATTATTGTACTTGTTTGATTTTGGTATCTCCAATTTGTAATTTACATGTTTTGCTGTCCCTTTTGCTAACAACCATGCATTGTGTCTTTTCATAATTGATCATTAGTCCTTTCTTTTGCCATTCCTCTACTATCTTCTGTAGGAGTTATTATAGGTTGCCATATGTGCCTGCTTTCAACATTGTATCATTTTCCTATGCTATGTTATTCAAATTTTTTTGCTAATAATGAATCTTGCTATTACTTTTAATGTTCTCAGAATCGACTCAGCTCTAAAAGTTTGGTGAGAAGACACAACCTTGTCTTACACTTCTTTATATTTTTGTATAGTTATTGAATTAATTTTCTATCTGAAGTCAGACAGTTTTCTGCCCGTTCTGTATTATTCAAATATCATTTCGAAAGGATTCTGAGCAGTTCTGACTGTTCTTTTTTACGTACAAAATATTTTTTATAGCCATCAGACAACGTAAGACAAAATGACACACGGATAAGTAATTATTTTATATTGATTTGTCCGCATATCGTTTTTGTATTGGATAGAGATATACAGAGTGCATTTCAATCTAGTCAAAAGTGTTCCATACACCTGTGTTGAGTGTCGATAGCCTACGTGTATATCTGTTGTACTTTCATTGGCCCAATTCGATAATAACAATTTGCAAATTATCAGCTTCATAACAACGGCATAACTATACCAACAAAAAGGAATTTATATAAATATCAACTATACTTTTCTCTCGGATAATGAAAATAATATTTTTGTAAAAAGTTAATGTTATAAAAAACATAAATCAATAGCTGTGTGAAGCTATTTCTTATTATTAAAAATAACAAGATTTCTCATATGTTATCTGACTTGTTTTTCCCTAATTAATTCATGCAAAAATTCTGTAATTATTCGCTGGGATTGACAGATGGAGTTATCATTTTAGATAACAATGTACAGTTTAGAATACTTTTTTCTTGACTTTTACAATAAAATATATTTTGAATTTAAATCTTGTTCGCTTATGGCCAACATACTCTGTAAACAAAAGAAGAGGAAGTTAATCAATTAAGTGAACTACAGATAAGACAAAAATGACAAAATGTTACCAAATATAAGAGAATACAGAGATAGGTTATACAATAATTATTCAAGCATACTATTCACTTTTCTATAAAAGCGATTCCAAATTTTGGTTACAAAATTGTGGAGTAAATTATATCTAGTGTATAATACGCAATGATTATAACTAGAATTGCTAAATTCAAACTAGCATTAACATTTGATCAATAATTGCCCGGCTCATATTGACTGAGAATAAGAATTGTTGTATTTTAATTGTTTTGAAACGCAAAACTTAATGTGTATAAAACGTTTGCACAAGACGAAAGGAAACGTTCACACAAAATTGCAACAAGTTAAAATAAGCACATAGTAGGATAAATAAAATTATAAAAAAAACTCACATTCCAATGGCTGGTGACTATTACTCTGTAGCGACAAAGAAGAGAACATATAGTATCTTTACTGGAATCTGGCAGAGAATCCTTGAAAACATTGTAGACAAAAAGGCGCCATCACAAACATGCTGAAGAGTAGTGAAGATGATGTCCTTTTTGAAGGAAAAAAAGGAGAAGATCACTTTGTGGATGACAACAGTATCGAAGAAGACAAAAACATCTAATTCGTCTGTCCTTGACAAGGAAAACATTGATTGATTCGTTTTTTTAAGCTTTATCAACCCCTTATAAATTATTTAAATCTCGAAAATATTTTTAGGCCGTAAGAAATTTGGGGGATAATAATGATTTAGTGATACACGTCTTACTATTTAACACATAGCTGGAGGAGAAGAGATGGTTTCCAAGGTTATTTGCGCGGAAGTGACTATAACGAACGCAAAGGAAATTTCTTATAACATTCTGAGCATAAATATTGCGATTCCGTTTCCGGTGTCTATGACGAATTCGCCCGGTTCTTGTAGTACCTCTGGTTTGATTCTGCTGAGCGCTCTATTCATCGGAATTTGGATGATGTGTTTTGTTATGAGGCTCATTAGGCTGATTATCCTTTGGAGATCCCATTCGCTTGCGTCTGGTTTATTTACACAGTGAAAAATATACAATATTTTACGAACGGATAATGAATGTTTATCACCAATGGAAAAATAGCTGCGTCTTGTGATATAAGTTTTGAAAATGAGATTCTTAAAATCTTTCCATTGAGAGATATCACAGGAAATATGCTGACCTCTAAATGAAAAAGAACAAATCTTAATGTTTAAAATTCGCATGTCTGTTTTGAGACCTATCAATTGCATTACAACAGTTTTCAAACTGACACACACACACACACACACACACACACACACAAAGATACATATTGTCCGCTTCACTCGGCCTCTACCACAACAATTATGGGATAGACATTTACTTTACAAATTCTACTTCGCGACCCTTCAGCAGACAAGCGGACAGCGTTATCCACAACTTTTTATCTCTTGTAAGTCTTAGCAGTATTTCTACCTTTGTTAAGAATCTTAACCCCTAATGCTTGCACAAAAAGCTCGTCAGGTAAGTGACCCGTTAGATCCTCTTATCTCTCTTGCCCTCAATATGCACAGTTGGGATCAAGATCTCCTAGCCTAATTGTTTGTCCAAGGAATTTCAACTATTGTCTCTTGTTTCTGAGTATAAGCTTTCTTTTTGCATCCATTTATAAGACTTTCTCGTTGCTTCCTCGATCCGTCTGAAATGTTCTCCTATCCATCTATAGAACCACATGTTTTCTGCCTGCAGCTTCCTCCTCATCAGGAAGTGACTTGTACAGAATACACTGCCATACAAGAAGAAGCAAGTAACACAGGAATTCGACAATCCTTTTTTGTTCTAACAAAGATATTTTGTTTCTCAGTACATTGATTAGATTTTGGAATGCTTCCTTCGCCAGTAGAATGCGTGTTTGGATCTCGTTATCGCATTTTCCATCCTCTAATACAACGTTTGCCTGACATTTTACACTTCTTCCCCTATTTGATGTTGACATATTCAATTTATAACTCGTATCTAAGGCTTATTTTCTTTCTGATGACCAGACTTTCTATCTTCTTGCGGTTGGTGGTTAGTCCTTTTTCCTCACTTTCTTCTACTATTTAATCTCTCAAATATAAAATAGGGAATGACAGGTGTGTCTAAGTGAATCCCACAGAGTTAGCTAGACAAGGTACAACAACTTCTATAAGTCTTTTGAACAGGAGGTGAAGTTTATCTCTTGATTCATGTTTACGATTGCCTTTGCGGTTCCTTCTAAAATCTACTTCATCTCTGTACCCCTAATATTTACACCTTAACTCTGAAAGGAATAGTTAGGTTCGCCTATCGTCCGGTTCTCAAACCACCTCGGTCTTTTGAACAGGAGTAGAGGTTTATTCCATATTTCCTGTTTATAATTCGGTTTCCGGTTCCTTCTGACGTCTGCTTTAGCTCTACAATCATTAAGCTTTCCTATATTAATATAAGTATACAGAGTAACCCTTTACTTTGAGTGGTTCTTGGTCCTTGTATTAAGTAAACCGTGGTAAAAAAAAAAAAATGTCTGTGATTGTCCCCGCACTCGTGATTGACAGAAAACACTTATTTCAGGGTCTCAAGATCACGCCAATAACGTATGTCGCTGTGGTCAAAACTTAATCGAAGGAGTGGACGTACGTGCTCCAGTAGAAAACTCCTACGTGACAAATATCTAGAAGTTGCTAAGTCAGCTCACGTCTTTTTGATATTTTTTTTTGTTTTTCATTCTCCTCTAGGTAGCCATGATAATACAATATGTTAATTTAATTATCTTTCTTGAAGAATAGTTTCTCTATTTAATTATAATCAATATCAAAAGTACCCGAGCATTGATAAGCACTCAAGTATGACATGAAATACTAACTTATAGAAAAGCGCTATGAACCAACCATGGGTACCGAATGTCGAAACCAATTGATTTTCAATATAAAATATATAAAAAGAAAACAAATCCTTAGCAACATACTTCTGAACGGAGGCATAGTATATATAACAGTTAGTTAAACATGTATTAAGTTCAGGTAGTAAACCACTGGTTAAGCAGACACCACCGTAACTTACCTCTCTCAGCTAACTGGTGAAAACTGGTTGGTATCCTTCAGTATATCTGTTTATAAGACCAACAAAAATGTTGATCATGATTATGATGATTGTAAGCACTTCCGGTCCCACGTGGCAATAATAGGAGCAAAAAGGATCGAGCGGCAATTTTGAATAAATTTGATGAGATTACCAGCTCTCGTGTCGTCTTTGTATTGATCCGACATTTCAGCGGCCAGTCTCATATAATTTATCTTTCCATACTAAGCCCAGTAGAACAACATCCAAACTAATAACATTTCATTACCACTGAGAAGACCCGAGACGTTCACCAATTGTCATATTCTCAAAAGGCCCCTCGCCTCGAACGCCTACTTGGTTTAAAGCTCACGCCCAACTTCAAATAAAACGAGTATATTCATGTTATCGCAAAAGATGCTGAAAGAATGGTCAGTACCTTGTTTTGCTCCAGAAAATACCTAACCCCGCTTTGCTATGCTCGATCTTTACAAGAGTTAGGCATGACCAAGAATGGAGTATCGCCGCTATATCTGGTCTGCTACTGCCCAATCCTCACTATTCAGCATTGATAAAATTCAAAATGCTTTGAAGAAAACCTATTTTATTGTAGTTTTGAATTTAATAGTAATAATAGAAGAATTATCCCCAATACTGTAGAAGATTATGATATTCAAAACTTTACGTCAGTATGTAAAAACCCTTCACGTAAAAATCCTTGTCTAGTTACCCTTGATTTAAGACAAAGATGCTGGTTACAATAATATAAATGGGTGATTTTTTTTCAAATATATTTTTAAAAAATTCCGAATAAATTACATTATACGAGTAGCAAAACTTATTTTCAAACAGATTTGCTTTATATTTGAAAAATACTTTTGCGAGAAACAACAAAAACAAATCTTAAATGGTTCTACAGAAGGATGTTGAGAATACCATTAACTGATCATGTGAGCAACGACGATGTTTTAGGGAATATGAAAACAAAAAGAATACTTATATTTCACATCAGAAAGCGACAGTTGATATTTCTATGGCATATAAGGAGGAGAGAAGGCTTAGAAAAGTTGTCACTCTCATGACAAGAAGCAAGAGAGATGGCGAAAAACTGCGTATAACCTACTAAAAGCGTTTGTGCAAACAAATGGCAGAACAGTGTTTATGAGAGATAAAATAAAGGAATTTTACTAAGAGTCACATTAAAGGAAATTGTGGAGTGCCATGATCACCAAGAGACACGCAGAAGAAGTATTCAGAAATACACTTTTGCCAGTGGATATTTTCGTATCTGTGAAAGCCGTAGTCGAATAACTCCATCTGCAAAGGCAAGCGTAAAACTACACTAATGATCTATCATTTGGCTGCTATTTGCTTATCCTAAATAATCACATCTGATGACAGTTTGGCAAACAGAAGCTGTAAAAAGAAGGAAGTTTGTGAATACAAAGACAAAGATTTTTGATTCTGTGCCCGATTTTTTTTTTTTTTTTTTTTTTTTGTAGAAAGAAAATTTGCTGCAGTACTTGTAGTCTAGGATTTCTTCCTCATGATATCTGAATAGATGTGGAAGCAACTCGGAAATAAGCCGAGACAAAACAGTGAAAAATCAAACAATACTACAAGGCGTTAATGATAAGGAATTATCGGAAGTTTCTGATGGTTTTCTTCGAGGGTAAAATAAATCTGATTATTTACAAAGTGACCTACTTTCTGGCTCCGATAGCCGCGCATTTCCCATCGGTATCTCTGCTGACTTCTGTGTATTTCTCACCGGGATATGTGGTGACTGTTCTCGTCTAAATCAAATCAGGAATTAGAATGGTGCGTTTTATGGTCGGAATGACCTTCATTGACTCAACACAATCATTTTTCTTCACCTTTTTCGACTTGTGTTGACCAAATTTAATAAATAATAGTGAGGAAAATAGAAGGAAAAGAAGATGAAAAAAGAAAGTTTGCATGAGAAATAAGAATTTGTATATAAAACGGACGAAATTAATGCAATGAACAAAGAAGAAAAGTATGGGCAGGTGAACAAATAAAAGGAAAATTTTGAAAGAAACAACAAGAAAACATGATAGAGTGACTGATTTTAAATGAGTATGGCGGGAAGATACAGAAGGAAATGACTGTTATACGTTGGGAGTAAACCATTGTGGCGAAATAAAAGACAGAATTTATCTGAATAATATTTTCTTTCATGTGACATGTCACTTCAGGAAGTAGGTGACCAGATCTTCCTTTCTCTTGTAGTTCTTACTAAATTCCTAATTTTTAATACATCCAACCGTGTTTTACCATCCATTTACTCAAGCTCATTACGTATGTGACGCTCGGCTTTCTTCTGTTCCTCTTTCATCTCAAACTGTCCTGTGAGTATCAGATTTTACAACCACCCCCAATTCCTCATTACGTGGCCCAGAATGTTCATCTACCCCGTCCAGTTGTTAAGTATAAGTTTCCTTTTTGTTCCCATTCTCTCTCAAACCTCATTGTATCTGACATGTTCTGTTCATGTTATCCTCAGTAACTTCCTGTAGAACCACATTTCCGTGAGTTCATGTCTCTTCTTCATCTTTGAAATTGTCCCGTATTCACTGCGATATAGCAGGACAGGTATCACGTAAAATTTTCTTTGTTTCTGACAAACATTTTTTTCTGTACCTTAATACATAGCTTTTGGAATGCATCTTTGTGCATCCAATACAACATCTTATCTCAGTATCGCACATTCCATCCTCTGTTAGAACACTTCCCAGATATTTAAATTGTTATACTTATTTGATTTTAGAATCCCCGATTTGTGATTTGCATTTCGGTCTCATCCTTTTCCTGATAACTATGAATTCTGCCTCCTTGTAGCTTATACTTAGTCATTTTTCTCTCGTTCCTTCGCTATTTTCTCGAGGAACATTTGTAGTTTCCTTTCAGTGTCTGCTATCAACACTGTGTCATTTGTCTATTTTATGTTCTTAAGGTTGTAACCGCTAATAATGAATCCTGGTAGGACTTATAATTCTCTCAGAATTGCCTCTCTGTTTAGGTTGAATAAATCCCGTGAGAAGACACATGTCTTACATCCGTTTCTATTTTTTTTTATATCTGTTGAATTTATTTTCTGTTTGTATGCAGGCGGATTGCTGCTAGTATAGAGTCTTGATTATTCTAATATCCTTCCCGAATATATCTAGGCTGCTATCAGCTCTAAAATATTTTTTTGCGTACTATATTGAACGTCTTTGCTTAATCTATAAAATACAGACACACATCATCTGTATTTTCATTACTCGTTTTGATAACATTTTGACCATAGATATAGCGTTCTTATGTACAGTCTTTAAATAAAAGTGAATGCAGAAAGAAAAACAAAGAAATAATGAGCATAAGAAAACGATATACTATAGACTTCTGTAACGAATTTGGTAATTAAACGATGGCTGAGTAAGAAATAATTTTGCTTATTTAATTTTCTCCAATCATATCTCTTTTGACTTTAGTTCCGTATATTCCTGCTAACTCAAGATCCCAATCCTGACAGAGATGTGTCATCTGCTTATTTTATGTTAAGTCTGTGGCCATCAATAATAAATCCTTGTAGAACTTCTATTTATCTCAGAATTACCACACTGAATATGTTAATAAAATCCGATGGGAAGATATATTCTTATCTTACACCTCTTTCTATTTTTGTTTATCTGCTGAACTCACTTTCTGTCCTTATATAGGCAGTTTGCTGCCAATATAGATTCTTGATTATTCTAATGTCTTTCCCAAATATGTCAACGTTGCTGGGCAGATTTAACATTTATTTGTGGTATACTTAATCAAACGCATTTGCGTAATGAATAAAACATAGATGTACATCCTTCCGTATTTTCATTACTCTTTCTAATGAGATTTTTATGTATAGTCCTTAAAGAAAATTGAATACAGAAAGGAAAAAAGAAAGCATGAGGGTATAAGAAAACGATATGCTATAGTCTTCTGCACCAAATTTAAAGTTAAACCAACGGTGAGTATGAAATAATTTTGGTAATTTAATTTTCTCCAAATTATGTGTATTCTGACATTAGCTCCGTACATTACCGCTGATTCAAAATCCCAATCTTGATAGAGATAATATTTTCTCTCTTGTGTAAATATGTAAGCAAATATTAAAAAACATCTATATCATAGACAGTTAAATACACGAGCAAATAAGTACATAGTGTCATGAGTTGAATTTTCTGGGATGTCAATTCAAATTTTTTTATCCTTCATTCTTTTTGTATAAAACAATGAAGTTACATGTATACACAGAAATATACGAAAATGCCTTGGGTAGAATATGCAATCTTACAAAATTATAACATCTTATAAGATTTCTGCTCATTCCTGCTTTAGTCATTTAGTTACCATATATGGACGTTAAGCCCTGCCAATACGTCATAAATAATAGACTATTCCGTTTTGATTGCGTGGAAAAACGGAAAAGGTATATCATAGCCGCTGTTTGGTTTCAAATAGAAAAAGAAAGACAAAAACATGTTTCCAGTAACTCATGAATAATGGACGGTTCCGTACTGATCGCGAAGAAAATGGACAAGATTTAAAGGCTGTTTAATTTCAGTGAGAAATAGAAAGAAAGAAAGAAAGAAAGAAAGAAAGAAAGAAATAAGATAAGATAAAGAAAGATAAGATAAGATAAGATAAAGAAAGAAAGAGAAATAAAGAAAGAAAGAAAGAAAGAGAAATAAAGAGAAATAAAGAAAGAAAAACAAAAAGAAAGGAAAAGAAATAAATAAAGCAAGAAAGAAAGAAAAACAAAATTTAAACAAAAAAGCTGAGACATTGTCACGGGTAATACTAGGCATATATTTCTTCATGACTCTTAATTAGTTAATGCTTTAGCGCCTGCGCCAATATGTCATAGATACTGGACTATTCCGTTTAAATCGAGTTAAGACAAATAAAGACATACCAGAGAGGCTGTTTGTTTTCAGCGAAAAAAAAGAAAGAAAGACAATTATTGAAACGCCCTGCTGATACCTAAAAAATTATTTGTTTTGACCAATGGGAAATGGGAAGAGGCTTATCAGAGACTCATTTTTGTGAAAGAAAGAAAGAAAGAAAGAAAGAAAGAAAGAAAGAATAAAGAAGCAGACACACGGTAGGAAAGTTGAAAGAGTATCTCGTCTGCTTCAATGAAATGGAAAAAATTGTTAATTTCACATATTTTCATTTGTACCCTCTTTTAAATAATAATCTGCTTTCATATTTATAAATTTTTGTATTGTAATATTTTGCTAAAATTCTTAAGCTCAGATCTTTAACGATGCAATAGGAGAATGACATATCCCCATGAAATGTAAAATAGCTTTTTTTTGTTAAAAGAATCTGACAAGTGGTTGTCTAATGCCCTAAACAAAATAAGATCATTAAATTCTTATGGTGGGGAATGTTTCACTTGGTGTTTACAGTTATTATAAAGAGTAACACATCTAAACAGACCAACTGAATTGCTTGCTAAGATTAAATAAATATACCGGCAAGATAATTTCTTTTATGACATCCCTGACACTTGTACTTGTACTTCGAGATTCGATCATATCATTTAACGATGAATGAAACCTAAACTATATATCAGGAAAAATGCATTGTGAACTGTTTAGCTATGGCTACCAACTGTCTTTCGATGAAGGGATACTTAATTGATTCTTTTATCTTATTTTCCAGTGAGCAGGCTCGTCTTTTAAAATGTAATTTGAAGAGTATTGTGGAACAGAAGTATAAGAATAACCAAATAAGTCTCTTTTAGCTAATATCTTTATTTTATGAAAGTATTGATACGAACATCTGAAGTGATTACAAATAATTCCCCTCTCCGATATCAGTTAGTTCATTAAGAAAATCACATTTAACTTTTTTTTCCTACGCTCACTTCAACCTTTGATTGGGTTGAAATATTAAAATGAAATAAAAAAAACTTTTCAAATGAGACTGTTATTTGTTTAATAATAATAATAATAATAATAAGAAGAAGAAGAAGAAGAAGAAGAAGAAGAAGAAGAAGAAGAAGAAGAAGAAGAAAAGAAGGAGGAGAAGAAAGAGAAAAAGAAGGAAAAGAAAAAAGAGAAAAAAGAAAAAAGAAGATAGAGAAGAAGAAAAGAAAAGGAAGAAAGAGAAGAAAAGAAAGAGAAAAAGAGAATAAGTATGATATGAAGAAGGAAGAGAAGATGAATAAAAGAAAAATAAGAAAGAAAAGAAAAAGAAAAGAATGAACGGGAAGAAAAAGAAGTAGAGGAGTAAAAAGAAGTAGAAAGTGATGAATAAGAAAAAGAAAAAGAAAAAGAAGAAAAGCAAAAAAAAGAAAGAGAAGAAGAAAAGAATAAGAAACCGAAGAAAAGAATAAGAAATTGAAGAAGAATGAAATGAAGAAGAAGAAAGACAAGAAGGCGAAGAGAAAAAGAGGGAGATGAAGGGTAATAAGTAGAGAAATCTGTCTCTACGAAACATATACTGAAAGGAAGAACTTTGTTAACTGGAAAACCCAACTCTATTCCCCGCAAAATACCACTGTTTTTTCCTCTCTAATTCTACCAAAGATAAAAGCTCTTTAACTTTTATTTCGAAACTTGGGTTGGTTCATTCTACTCAAAACACTGCCGAACACACACACACACACATACACCGAGGAAATTTCGAGAATATCGCTGTTTTTCTGAAACAGTGAAATTAATAACAACCGGCCTAGAATGAGAAGTTCTAGAAATAAAAAATTGGGCTTCTGAGAGAAATTGAACCTCTATCCAATTATTTACCATCAGGAAATCCTTTAGTTATTAATTAAATACAGAGAATAAATTAAGGAAATGGTATGTATTTCGTCGACACATGGTTTGAGAAAAATGTTGTTCCAGCTGGAGACGTCTATTTAACATGATTAAAAGCTATTAAATTTGGATTTCTCTTCGAAAGATTACATGCGAAATACAAATCATCAGAACATGAAATGATGATCTCTTCTTGATTATTATGTGTGGGGCACAGTTGAGTGAGAGTCCAACAAAGCTCATTTTAACACCAAAAATGAACTGAGGGCCAGGATTATATCAGCTTTCACCAACTTAAATAAGGAGACCATCAAGAGTTGCAGTAGTTTTGAAGTTGTCCAGAGGCCGTGGTTGAAGCCATTGGCGATTTTCTTGAATAAATCTACTCTTTAATTTTTTGTAAATATATCTGTTAAAATGAGATGTCAGTGTTATTTTAACTTTTGCTTCATTTAGACGACAATTTATCCATCGCAACCTCTATATAATTATGTGCGTATGCGTTTGTTTGTTGTTGTGCGGGGGTGTGGGTGGATGTCATAAGTGTGTGTATGCGCGCGCAATCATTTCAATCAAAGCAAGGCAATAAAGGCACTAAGACGCAAGTGGTTACTAAGTGAGAAAGCATATGTGAAAAAAAGTCTTTATTAACGAGAGAGAACAGTAAGAGAAAATGTATTAAGAAGCCAGACGATGACGATTGATATTGCCTTTAAATTTGTGACGCTCAAATTTGATTGGAAAGTAATAAACCGGAAGTGAATTCTACAGCCATGAATTGCGAGAGAAGAAACTGTTAGCATAGAACCTATGGTTCCATTTAGCAATTTCAAATGTAAAATGATGATACTTACCTGCCTATCAAGTATTCCGCTTAAATATGATTTATTATTTAAATGTGGACTAATATCCTCATCTTTGTTGTTATTATCTCAACGTTTTCTCCAGACTTCTTTAGATTTTTGTCGGTCCTGTGTAATTTCAAGGAAATTTCGTACTGATCTCGTTAATAAATCTATGGGACAATATCCTAGTAGATTAAAGCTTTGGTTTGCGTTTTTGGTGATAAAGTAATTGAGATTTTAATCCCTCGGCTGGGCAGTGTGTATTTGTATTCAGTGGAAACAGAGCTATCCATAACTGACCTGCTGCATATAAAACGATTTGATATCTCTAGACATGTTCAGCGGAACGGAAATAAATGAAGAGTTCAGTTCAAAATTTCCTGAAGATTCCCGGATCAACAAGCACATGATGAAGGCCGGGGGATATAACAGTCGAAACGTCGTGGCATTAAAAAGATGACAATAGTTCCCATGTAAGTAATATAAATTAATGTTCATTCCTCGTATTTTCTCTGCCGTTTCCCTTCAGGATATCGGTGATCATTGCTCTCCATAACGTTCTCTTCCTCGTAGCTCTAAGTAATATTTGTCTTCTACTATCTACGTTCTGTCATTCATATACCAATGCTCATATAACAGAATATTTCTCGCTACCTCTTTTCCCTTCAATATATCATATGATTATTAAATTCCCTGAGATTTATTTCAGTATTTTCTATCCTAGAATTTTCTTTGTGTTAATATGATCCTAAAAATATTTACAAATATATATTTGCCTAAGATAACGGTTTTTACGCTTTTGCGCTACCTCACACAGGCACGCAATATCTTAATTCGGGCCTGATTAAGATGCATAAGGGTCTTAATCACTTAAAATATTTTGATATATCTCATGTGTCCTTACCTATAACTACAGAATGAACTCTTCCTTACACTATGTGAACTACGCCTCTCAGAAAGAGGGACGAATCGAGTCGAGCCGATAGTAGTTCACTCCAAACCAGACTGACAATCATGCTAACACCTTCCACATCCTGTATTATAATTTCGTGTAACATACCTTCGTTATTTCTACTCTTTTCTTCGTGTTATTCTTCCTTGGTCCTAATCTGGACCATAACAGTGTCGACGAGCATACTGAAAAAAGAAATTCCACGCGGAGGATATATATATATATATATATATATATATATATAACATTTTTGCTATCGGTCGTCCATAACAGTACCCTAAGTACTAAAAAGATTTGTCCCCATACATCTGCAAGTTAAATATGCTAGCATGGGTCCTCGGGGACTAGTGCAAAAATAAAAGGACATCATGGTGGAAACGTCTGCTGGAAATAAATACAGAATTAACGAATGCATATACAACGTTCGGGAGAAGTTGATCAACAAAGAAAAAATACAAATCACCAGCAAGTACAGAAAGAAAGAACCAATCACAATTGAGCAAGCCCTGTTAAATTAGAACTGTGACCAGAAGTGTTTATGTAATTAACAAACCAAAATGTTACATAAGCATATGGCAGAATAATGCCAAACGTACTTGTGGGTAGTCTACTCCTGTGAATGTTCACAAGAAATTAAACCCCATAAAGTTAATTAGCAATACTAACTTATTCAAGAGGAAAGATGTGTTGTATTGAGTAAATACAAACTTCATTCGTTCCCTTGGCCCATTCCCTTATTCTCCAATCAGAATCTCAATAAACATTCGCAGCGGATTAGCGGTCTGTCTGTTCATAATATCATAACGATTTCTGCAGTGCTACCTTCTCTTGATGCTATAAGCACGGGCTTATTTTGCATAATGGTTAATCTAGACCTGGCCTTAAGATAAAAAAAAATACTAACAACTGATAAATGTAAACGAATTTTTAAAGCTAGAACTTAAACTCCTGCAAATTTAAACAAAATATGAGTTAATGGTATTTTGTTATCTTTAATCCACTCCAAATTTGTTTTAATAAATCATGGTGTTGATGTTAAAAGTCATTAGACAGCCTCATAATCTTATGCTTCAGAATTCAAGAATTTTAATCTTAAAACTTATTCTACATTACATCTTAAAATTTGATCATCAATGTATGCATTTTAAAATGGTCAAGTATATAATCTATTTTATATTACAATCAAAATAAAATCCATTTCATATTACAATTACAATGTTTTTTGTTGATCGAATTCACCCCATGCAAGGTAGTAAGTCACTGAGGCACAAAGGTTTACTGGGTGTGACAAAATTGGTAAGCAGAAACACTGTTCAGAGAACAATAGAAAATAATCAGGAAGACAGTAGATTGTGATTTACATTGCATTCAAGATCAAAGTTGGCTGGAAGGCATGGCGCTAGAAGATTTCCACAAGTGAGAAGTGCGAAAAATGAAACTTAGCATAGATCATACAGTTACATCTAAACAATTCAACTGTGAATCGATGAATGTCTGTTGCTAATCTAGTACTGCGCTTGAATGTATAAAGTCTAGGTACGATAAGGAAGAGCGATATCTATTCTGCTATGTACAGAAATGTGGCACAAGGCCAAAGTGCGGAACGGAGTAAAGGATGGTCTTCTTCAGTCTTAGCTAAACTTTATATGTACAATTAATTGTCTGTGGTGGGAGGGGAACCAAGCAACAATTAACGAAGAGCTCATCCGAAGAAATACTATGAAAGTATTTAAACAAATGGCACAGTGAAGAAAATTTACAGCGTAGGGAAAGTGACTGAAGCCGAAAATCCAGATCAGGACCGATAATATTGTTGATTTTTCTATGGATATTATCAATAATCTCTCAGAATGTAGCAGGAGGCCGAGATTATGTGTGGCAGTAATATCTGAAGAATGGACGAATGGTAGAATTATAGATAAATTGTTTAGCACGACACAGTGAACCACCTTTCTTAGCAATGCTGATGGACGGCAGGAAGTGGTCTCAGAGATGATTAACAGAGGCCAGTTTTTATTCTGTAGACGTTAAAATTAACAAGCCATAAAATAATTAGCAAAGCATGTTAATATTTTAATTACCTAACTGATAGTTGGATGGTTGGCTGATTTTATTTAGGGCATATCAGCTTCTGTGTGTTATTTGATGCCGAAATCTAAATATTTTGCACACAACTTTATAGCTTCAATTAAATGAATTTTGTACGCAATTGTGTTATCTTCAAATACAGATAAAATATATTGATGGGCATTTTGCTATAAAATATATTGTTGGTAATGCTACTATAAAATGTACTGTTGGTTATTTTACTTTAATTTTGTCTTAGTTAATTTTACTATAAATATTTACTGTTGGCAATTTTTTAATAAAATATGTATTGCTGATATTCTTACTTTAAAAATGTATGCTTTCATATTGTTCTATTTTTCTATGGGTTTCACTTTTTGTCCATAGCTGGGAACACGACCTGTTCTACCACTCCCAGTTCGGGGTGAACTTGAGAACAACAACAATTAAGATGTTATTTCATGTTCCTCAAAACCTTCAATCTGCCGATTAGAGGCGTCGCAGCCGGATTTAGTTTGTCAACTTACCCAAAACTGACTGACCCCTTAAGAAATAATTCCTAACATTGTGATTGTAATATAAAACATATTTTTCAGAATCTGCGGAACAAAACATTAACAATGTTATAATCACTTTTCTAATTAAGAAAATAATACTGAGATAAAAAAAAAGTTATTTAATTAATAAAAAAAACTCATCTGCAATAAATCTGTTAGCTTTAAAAATCATCGCAAGCCAAAAAATATATTTCTTTATTTGTTTCTTTTCGAAAGTTAAATAATTCTCATCTATCAAAGTAATCAGAGTTGTAACTAACTTTATTTCAAGTCATTTGACAAACTCTTCAAATGTATGACCTTTGTAATGCAGAAGTTATAGACTTAGCAATCAATCGATAATATGGATATCATATTTATATTATTTTACTTCATTGAAATGAAAGCGCTGTATTGTTTTTTGTGACAATGGAGACATCAAAGGAATTTCGATTTAGATATGTATATATTAAAATGTAACTTCACACATACATTAACACATATTCATATGTACATCTACTTGAAGGGCGTTGACGCGCAAGTGATTTTGATTTTGAAATATTTTTCTTGTATTTCAGGAAATATAATTTGACTTGTTTCACCGAAAGTAATACTTCGAAGATTCAATGATTAAAAAAAAATAGACGTTTTAAGTTTAGTTCTATTGTACATATTAAAAAAAAAACTTTTTCAAACTATTTTATCTCTATACCGAAATATCAATAAAAAGTTGTTACCACAAGTCTACCACAAGGAAGATTCTATATTCCATCTTTGTTGGTCGAGTAGAGGTAGTTGTTAATTTGTGATTAACTGTTTTAAATTTTGTGATTTGTAATCTAATTTTAGAATTTCTGGTTACTTGCTGATAACTCAAATTCAGAGATAGTTTCTGTTTATATAATTACACATAAAGCGTTGATAACTAAATCCATTGGCTGAGTCTTAATTGATTGAGTTTGATCTGAATGTTTTACTGTATAATGTCAGATCTGGGATTAATTTAGATAGGTAAACTTAAACATAAGTATTAACCAAGAGGAAAATATCGTTGGATACAAGGAAAGTATTATACATATATTGTATATAACTGCAAAAGCTGAACAATTTTCTCATATACGAAGAGGAAACTTGAAGCAAATGAGATGTGATGCTACAGAATAATCCTAAGTATACCATGGATAAAACAGGAACCCTACGAAAGATTTTAATCAAAATAGAAACAAAGGACACATTTTTAAAATCCTTTCACCATAATGTGATAAAATCACTAAGACAGAGGGGATTACTGAAAGTGAAGGAAAATATAGTATAGGCGTAGAGAAAGATAAGGATTACAATTCACATGTATAGGACAGAATAACTATAAGAAATAGGCAGATGTTTTCCATAGGAAATTCTGTAAAACGTACGGGTTGGTATGTAGTGACACATTTCTAGGGAAGAGCAATATTAAAAATCCTTTGGGGTATTTCGATGCGGATAGAGCACAAAATAAACACGTATATTCCTATCAGACAAAGGGAAAAAGAGTTGCTCCCTGATAGAATTCTCTTGTCTATTTGACATGAGAATTGGAAGTGACGAAACAGAGAAAATCAAATTCTATTATGATTTAACCATTTGGATTTTGAAAGTTTGAAAAGATCTAGCAATGTAAAGTTGTAACGTTGGACTTTTGTATAGAATCAAACTGTAATCATTCGACACAAAGCAATCCAAAAAACGCCACTAAGATGCAATGGTTTACTAATTGTGAAAAAATATATAAAAAAAAACGTTATTAAAGAGAGAGAAAAATTAAAAAGACAGGAATTCAGAAAACAAAAGATAAAGATTGACATTGCATTTAATTTTTTGGAGGTCAAAACAAGAACTCAGAAAAGATATCCACATGCACGGAGTGAAAAAGAAGAAATTACTAGTATAGAACTTACGGCTACATCTAGCTATTTTAATTAGAAATATGTGACATAACTGCCAACCTAGTACTGCGCTTAAAGATCGTAACGTCGAGTTACCATAGAAAAAGTATCACCAGAACAATTACTACGAAAATCTATATAATACTGAAAGTCCCTCATTGCGTGCTTGCGTGGTACGCCTTCTATCCGGCGCATACTGATTTAAGTCCGCCTCTCTCTCTGTGACTGCGTTCTTTTGTCGACCGTTCGCCTGGTGCATAATGATTTATGTTAATTTAATTGATGTCAATAAGTTTTAAAAATATGAGTTGTTTATAAAGTAAATATTTTGATTTTAAATTTCTCCAGAGTATTTTTTAATTAAAATATTTTTAAGTTAAAGACAGAGACAAAGAGATTCCGCTTTGCTGTTTCGGAAAGTTGTTTGTAGAGTAATTGTTTATATATCAGCTTTCATTATACAAACAATATTTTAAATATTTTAAAAATATTTTTGCCATATTTAAAAAAAATATTTTCAAGTAAATATTATTTAAAACATTTTTTGCATATTAAAAACTATTTTTAAGTTAATCTGATTTAAAATATAATTACGTGAATAAGATTTAAAAATATGAGTTTATACAGTACGTATTCTTTTTTTCAAATTCCTGCAAATAGACATTTTTTTAATGATGAAATCAACTTCAATATTTTATAAACTGAACCGTCTGTTACCCAAAAGATTGTTTAGTATTTATATAAAAGCCACGAGGAAGCTGCATTAAGATAATGGAAAAGAGAATTAAATCGAGATGCTAGGCCAGTATCGACAATATTGCGAATTTTTGTTTGGATGTTATCAAGAATCGCTAAATACGTAGCCGAATAAGTAGACCAGATCCGAAAGCAATATTCAATGAATGGATGTATGGGAAATTGATAAATATTTAAGATTCAGGTTAGAAAAATTGTCTATTACAACAGAGTTAAGCAACATTTCTAATTGTAAACATAGCATGGTTGCGGGAAACGTTAGCCGGGGAAGGCGCAATGTGTCACTCTCGTGAAGGGCTGTATAGGCCATGTCGATGGAAGATAAAAAAAGGTTCTAGACAACGATTAAAAAGAGAAGTCTTTTCTTTTGGAGGCGTTAATTAATTATCTAAAAAGTAATCGTATCATGTAAAAATGTTTTGGGGTTACAAAATAAACTGGAAAGGGTTGATAAGCCGTAGAAAACAAATCAAACAAACAATCTCATGTCTTCTGGCCTTAATCGATTAGTAGCATTTGCATGCGCATGTCTTTTTGAAACAAGATAAATTCTAACAAATATCCCACCCAGTAACCGAGATTTGCTTACGACTTGTCTAATCTTAACTTGTTTGTCATGTCCTCTCGGAGCCGATTCACTGTGCATCTGTGTCCATGAATGAGAGTAGTGCAGGGAATTATGATTGCCAGCTGAAGAAATTTTATCACCTAAAAATGTACAATAAAACTGCAGATGCAACTTGAGAGTCATTTCGAGATAATTAAAAACAATATCAAGTGCGACCACATGTGATGACTAGGTTTAGCGACATGACAGTATTTCTAATTAGACCACACAAGATTTGTTTAAGTGCTGCTTTTATCAAGCCCTGTCGACTTAACGCCCAAATATGGCTGTGGTGCATACATGTACCTGGAACAGACATATCAATATCGTCATGTTCCCTTGTACGCTAGAGTCAATTTGTTGGCGTGCTGATCTTTCCTTCATAAGTAGTCGTAGTACTACTAATAATAATATAAATAAGAAACCTTTTGAGCATAAAAATAATAAAAAGTCATAATGAATAAAGAAGTCATAGATAATTTAAATTTTAATATTAATCGTAATAAACCCAGAATATTAACTTGCTGATATGTAATGTTTGGGAGGCTTGTTTCTTTAGCGGTATATCAATTCTTTATGGATTATTTAATGCCGAAGTTTATTTTTCTTGGGCGCATCTGTAATTTGTATTACAAAAAATATATTACTCGTAATTTTTTTTCAATATATATTTCTCCTAACATTTTATATATAAAATTATATTATTTATTTGAGCCCAGTTTGAAAGTTAACTATTTGCCCATAACTGGAATTCTAACAGGTGGCACCACCTCGGGGAAGGGTGAACCTAGGAACAACAGAAATTAAGAGATGGTTCCATGATCCGCAAAACTATCAGATCAGAGGTCTTGCTACCGGAAGTAGTTTATCATAATACGCAGGACGTTTGTTGATTTTGAGAGAACATTCGGAACAATTCGATTGGAAAATTCAGGAATACTTAAAGAATGTAAATGCAAATAATTGTAAAATACACTGGAATTAAATGTATTTGCATAAGTTTTAATCAATGCAAGCTGTGATTAAAGTAACGTCGTTTTTATTCATTAATGTCTATTGAACATAAATAAATTACACTAGTTAAGATTAAGACACACACACACACACATATATATATATATATATATATATATATATATATATATATATATATATATATATATATATATGAATTAAAGTTGTTGGTCAGAACAATATCAGACCAGCCAACAGATATTTAAAAAGACCTTAGTACATATATTAAAAAAAAAATAAATATGTGCAATAGATGATATGAAAAATAGAAGTAGCTACCGGTTAAAAGTAAAGGGTTTCAATTACACAACCTGATGAAAACTATATATATATATATATATATATATAATAAAAATATATATATATATATATATATATATATATATATATATATATATATATATATAATAAAAATACATACACTCTCACTAAATTTTATTTCTTATTCCCGGAGTTGTTTTTTCTGTTTTCTTTTTGAATTTGTAGGTCTGATGAATTGGATCGTATTTACGATTCCAATGGAATAAATTATGACCATGGAATATTAGTGTCGAAGCCTTTTTGTTATATCCTTACTCTGTCCTGGACATTGAGTTCTAATTGGATTCTATCCTCTTGGAATTATTTTTTATACAAATATATATGTATCTGTATGTATGTATGTATATATATTTATATATTTTAGATATATGATTGCATATGTATGTGTATATTTGCCACTAATATTATCAATCAATCTATATATATATATATATATATATATATATATATATATATATATATATATATATATATATATATATATATAAGATATCGAACAGAGAGTGCTGGTGTTAACAATGCATGATGTAGTATAACAGAGCATTTAATTATATATTAATAAATATACATATTATCCCTCGCCGTTAGCACGACACGGATTTTCCTGCACAACATAATATTCATGGTAGAAACTGATCATTGCATAATTTTTAATTTTGATAATATATATATATATATATATATATATATATATATATATATATATATATATATGTGTGTGTGTGTGTGTGTGTGTGTGTGTGTGGAAATAGTCATAGATTAACGATGTCTCAGATTCGTTATTTATATTTTACACAAAAAGCTTGAATTAAACGTACGTTTTTGTTATTTGCCTAGGCCTTTTCTTAGCCCTTTTTAAAATTCATTCTCATTGTTAATTATCTCGAATAGAATAGAATATTGAAAAACTAATCAACAGAGAAACTCTTTTCAGATGGTAGCCACTGTCACTTTCCAGACTGCCATATTGTCGATAATGTAACAGCTGGAAAAAGGTAATATTTCACTAAAAACACGATGAGGCCAAAAGGCTAGAGGAAATAAACGACTTACAGATAGATTTACAGTGTTATGATTGAAATTCCCGAATAGGAAATGGATAATATAATAACGAAAAAGAGAAAAATAATAAATAAATAAATAAATTTCCCCACTTCTATACACTTTAATCGTATTTCGATATGCCTATTCAGAATTAAGATTATATTCCCATTAGAAACACCTGTTTTCTTTCAATTTAATCGACTTCGCACCAAGCAAGTCAGTAAAGCCACTAAAACACAATTGGTTACTGGTTTGCGAAATAATCAGAAACATTACTAAAGTCTGAGAACAAAAAAGAGTAATCTGGAAGACAGTAGATAGCGATTGACATTGCATTTACATTTTTGCAGATTAAAGCAGGCTGGAAATCATGGAACCGAAACGGAATTCAACAAGCGAGAAGTGCGAGAAAAGAAACTGTTAGCATAGAACTTACGGTTAAATCTCGCCTGCTCTACTGTAACTTAATGAGATCTCGACGTGTGTCTAGTACTGCACCTAAATTCGAAAAGTCTACGTAACATAGCGAAGAGCTCACCCCCGAAAAATCACCATGAAAATAATTATAGAAATGACACAGAGAGACAACCTTATGGCAGTTAGAAATTGACAGAAGCCGAGAGACCAGATTAGGAGCGATAATATTTCTGATTATTTTTGGACTTTATCAAAATTTTCTAGATAAATTACAGGAGCACCGGGCTATATGTGGCAGTAATACTCTAATCATGAACGCATGGTATACTTATAGATATGTAAGACAGATTCTGGAGAGAAAGATTGTCTAGCAATGAACTAAATTTTTTACAGCTGGCCTAGCAATGGATTCAATGCAAGAATTTGACTTACATATATAAGTTGCATACTCATTATTTATTTCAATAAATGCATGTCATCTTGATTTCCTATTCGTATGTATCACCTGTTCAGTGACAGCAAATGCGCATTTTAATAATTAATTCCTAACATATTTTGATAAAAATTTTCATTAAGAAATTCGAAATTTCTACGTATACAACTCTCCTATCTACCTATATTGCGTTCCGTGTCGTCTCGGGATATCCACGCTATTAATAAAAACGATTATCAACGAAAAGTGTTATTTACTTTTGGTATTCGTTTTATTAAACCTGATGTGACAGGAACGCATGTCGCACGTTGCCTCAGCTTCCCTCCACGGATGGTATGAGCCGGTCGCGAACCTGAATGTGGGAGTCATATCGACACGTCAGAATACTCTAGACATTCAATTTCGGAATTATATTCAGAACCCACACATAAGCAATCCAGCACTGTCAGAAAATGTCCCGTTAATGAGTCACTTCGAACAATTGGCTGACCATTCTGATCCTGGCCTTGCATTCATTACGATCTCTATGACTCTCACCCTCTCTCTCTCTCTTTTTCTCTCACTCTCTATCACTCACTCTCTCTCTCTCTCTTTTTCTCTCACTCTCTATCACTCACTCTCTCTCTCTATATATATATATATATATATAGTGTAACCCGGATATAAGAGAGTTGTCGGAACCGGAGAAGAAGTCTCTTATATCCGGGTTTCTCTTATATCCGAGTTTGGTCTATTTTACATACATTAACACAGGCTATAATTTGGGACCAGAGAAAATCTGTCTTATATCCGGCTTACACTATATATATATATATATATATATATATACTCTTCGGTACTTCGGTTAGATTTTTATTTAAATTTTCTTGTTCTTATTTCCTTTTTGGTTTTGCGGTTTTGTAATTTAATAATTGTCTATTTCAGCAACAATCCATATTCTATACAAGTTTCATTAAAAACGATTTACAAGGTACTTAGGTTAATTTTTTATTAATTTTTTGGTGCTGTTCCATTTACGCACCTCCCCAACGCCCACCATGTATTTTTTTCTCGCGTCAACGAATAAATTCGTTGCAATTTGATGCCAGAATTTGGAAAAAAGCGAAACACCAAACATTTGAGACCACATAAATCCCGCCATGTATTCAGAAATCATCATTCAGAAATGTTGGTGTGGCCATTCTTTGCCCTAAATTGAGCCTGCTAACGCTGCCACGTTGCTTCAACTCGATTCGTAGTGACTCCAGTATTGAGATCCATAAAGTTATTATTGTCTTATCATGTTTATTGTCTTCCGACAAGCCTTACGTGCACAACCTCCAAATCCTGTTGTCTATCGATCGCGAACAGGTTTGTTCCCTAAAACGGCTGTTGCAAGCAATCCAGTCCATACTGACTGATAGCAAACCATAGTTACATCACTATTCAATACAATTATCAATATTGTTATAAAACTGTGCTCCAATATTCAAAATGGTGATGTCTTGAAAAACCTGTCGATTAGGAAGGCGCTGAACACTAGCCATAAGACTGTTTGAAATGAACAGTAAAATACGTGAAGAGATGAATGTAAACAGTACAAAATGGATAGACACGGAGACAGTGGGGGCGAGTGTAATAGCGCCAAATTTGCTTGAGTTCTTATTCCGATGCGCTCATGTAATTTAATAACTGCGCATTTATGCAACAATCCGTCTTTTATTTAATTTTCGTTAAAAGCGACTGACAAGTTAGTTCGGTTAATTTTGTATTAATTTTTCTTGCGTCCTTATTTCACATAATATAATAATAATCCATATTTTATCCAAGTTTCGATAAAAATGACTGACAAGGTGCTTCGGTTAAGTTTTTATTAATTTTTTGTGTTTTTATTTCCTTGATGGCCACGGACAGCTAAAGCGAAATGCGTTTTTCTCTACACATTATTAAATATGCCCTACTTCGATCACAGAAATTTGTAACTGACGTTTGCTTAATTTGTTTTTACGGCTTTGTTGGTTATTAAATACCTTAGTATTTTCGGGGTTATAGGAGATTGCCTACCTGAACCAGTGTCCCCAAGCGTTGTTTTCTACCTGATTTGAGCTGAAGGACTCTTAATCTGGACGTGGAACGTAAAAACATTATCTATATGTGATCACCTAGAAAATATCAAGCATGAACTGACCAAATTCTATAGCCCAATCGATAACGTTCGTAGTCAATGCAAATTGAAAGGATTTATCATAGTCATGTGAGCCAAATTACTAATGTAAGAATGAAAAAAGGACTATGATATTTTCGGCAAATATTGACTAGTACACAGTAAAGAACGGAGGAAATGGGGCCAAATAAACAGACAATATATATCAATTGGTTTGAAGGACACTCAAGATCATTGTGGACATAGAAAAGCTTAAGAGACGATATGAATAAATATATTGACGGCGTAATAATATATGTCATTCAGAAAAACAGTTCTACAGAATAAAAAAAAAAGTAGCCAAGTGACAGTTGTTGGGCTGTCAGTGTTACCAGTTTATGCAAAATTATACTAAGGCTAAGGAAATTAAAGAAATCTAAACCAATGTGAAAACCCCAATGCGACATTTTCCAGGACGATTAAATTTTCAAACATTATTATGCTGACTGTTAATAATAAATCTAATGGCAAAGATGCGACCAGGAATTCAAATTGGGAGACCTTAAGCGAAGTCCTAAAATCATCGAAATTGATAAATAAGAAATAGAGGTATAAAAAGAAGTGGGCGGCAGATGTTATACGGGACACCAGGAAAAAGAGACAGTAAGCAATGCAAACATTAAGAACAAATGCAAGTAAAAAAAAAGACGATTGGCTTAACAGAAGATGTACAAAGATGATAAAAATTAGCATCGTAAATACAGTGTTTTTACATAAAAATAATGGAAACAGTATGACAACACTGGTGTCCGATAGAGGATTCATAAAATAAAAGAAAGGTCACGCTCATATTTAAGAAATGGAATGAATATATAGAAAACATAATACGGGAAACAAGCAAAAAGCCAAAAAAATATTGACGACCTGGAGTATTAAAGTATGAGGTTCGATAGACACTGGACAAGGTGAGTAGGAACAACGCAGCAGGACTAGATTGTAAAAGAGATGATAAGCCTCAGACAGGTAAGGGGCCAACAATATTACAGATATATTAACCGAAATAAATGATGAAAACGTACAGAAAAATCTTCTTAGATATTTCCCTCATTGAACTAAGATACCAAGTGTAAATGAATGTGAGCGCTATGTAACAATCAGCTTACGGATCGATATAAAATTCATCGTCCGGATTTTGATGGATTAAATCGTAGCAGAATTAGACTGGAAATAGTTAAGAACAATGTGGCTTCGTTAAAGAGGATTGGACAAGAACGCAATTTTTATAATCAATATGTTATCAGTGCTAACAACAGAAATACAAAAGGACATATAACTATGTTTCATAGTATGTGCAAGAGCATTTGATTAAGTACAACACAAGAATACATTTGAACTCATAGTAAAACTTGATTTATTCCGGAATGACATTAGAATAATCTAGAACATTTAGTGTTGACGTAACAGACTGAATAATTTCGTGTACAAACATAGAAAGAGGCATAAATCAAAGTTGCTTGTTCTCATAGGATAGATTTAACCGGTACAGCGGTTCTCTTAAGAGAGTTAGACCAGATTTATTATTGCAAATAACTATCGACGAAAATGGAGGCCGATACACAGCGAACAATTCTCTTCTAACGATACTGAGTTGTCCTACGTAAAATAGTTAGAAAATATCAACTAGATCATTTGCATAAATGTGTGGTAAATGAGCTGAAAAAACGTCTAAAAAGATTTGTATGAAACATAGTTGCCTCAGGAAAATGAAAACGGCTTATCATCGTTCTGGTTCAGCTGGTAAGCTATGATGATTTATTAATAGAATTTACTTCGGTAACTGACTTAAACAGGGAAATGTATGCCCTCATCTATCTATCTATCTATCTATCTATCTATATTCATGCATACATAATTGTTGTGGATCCCGCCTGAAAAATAGGTATCCAATAAATGACAAATGCAAGTATTTAAGCTAAGAAATTAAATGTATTTACACAAAATACAAAAGGTAATGCTGTTAGTAAAATCCAGGAACACGGTTAGTAGCAAATACAGATAGATATATACAGTCTCGAAGTAGGACTTCCTTAGAGTCTACGTGCTTGTAACTGACTTCTACAAGAGGTTACTTTACTCCATCCGACACTCACAGACCACTCCGGTACGACATTATTTATTGTACTAAAAGGTACAAATGTGGCACAAGGCCGAAAAGGGGGGTTGGGGTAAAGAACGGTCATCACTTGTCTTAGATTAAAAACTTAGCTAGCCACATCCACTGACCCTATCATACTGAACAATATTCCTTTCACCAAAACAACACATTTATCCATACCTTTCTTACTACATACACCAAAATGCCTCTTTGACTCCATGAAAAACCTAAATAAACCCCTTATGTACAAATATTGTCTGTGGGGGGAGGGCATAAAAAACAACAACTTCTAAAAAAGAACCCCAATGAAATATATACAAAATGACAAAATAATATTTACAAGAAACCAAATAAAATTAGTGTTAGTAATAAAACCCCCACAAACTATTGAATGTGGCAGAAATATCAGTTAACCGGACGAAATCGATGCGGGACTTATGAAAAAATAAAGCCACACTCATTCATCCCAAGCATTCACACAGCACACACACTCATTCATACACAACAACAAATACGAAAACACACGCACGAAAACGAAAAGCGCCCCGCATCTACCAGAGAACTGACATCACTGACCACCTAAAACGAGGGAGGGGATGGGGAGTTAAACTAAAGGAAAAGAAAATGGGGACAGAAATAAAAGGGACCAATGAGCAAATACACCCAGCTAAGTTTACCAGAATAGAAAAACTAAAAAAAAAAATACAAAAAACCTAATCTAATCTAACTCCGGGATGGGTTGCCTATGTTCAACCCAGGAAAAACAATATCCTTAATGCCTAACCGGCATCCAAATGCCACTCAAAGGTCAGCCCTTTTACTCGGCACATTCGCGCAAGAATCACCCACCTTTTGCTGAATTCCGATGAGGTGAGCCGCCGCCTTTCCGTCCTGATCTTGACTTTAAGCTGATGCTTAAAGAACAAGATCAGTTGGGAAGAAGTGAACTTCTCGCCCTCATGAAATCCTTCTGACGCGTCGTCCAAATCACGACTCTCATAACCCCTAGTAAGCAACAGAACACATAGTGTTCAGCCTTCGTCATCTGCGGCACCACATTGCTACAAACAGAACTGGCTTCCAGGACAAAAAACTTTCTATGCAGCATGCGAACCATGAGGCCTTCAACAAACCTGCACAACGGCACTACTGCCCTGCACTGAAAGAAGGCGTGACCAATAGTCTCGACTTCCCCGTACAGCGACGACAGTTTGGATATTTCTCCAAGCCTGCTGAACAAAGTCTCTTGCCGACCCAGAGGGCTTCACGAATCACCAGCCAGGTGAGTGATGCCTCATCGTTATTGAGACATTTCAACCCGGGCGCCCAAGGCCATATCGAGCGAGCCTCCTGCTTCGTAAGACCGAGCTCGCCAATCAGATCATCTTGTACGGACCCCCTAACTAAAACTTGATATAATGCCTTGCGAGACAACGCCTGGGCGTTGGAGAGACCATCCGAAGCCCGTAAGAGGAGCTTCAGAGCGCGACGACATTCACGATAAAAGAGCACTCGGCACGTGGTAAACGGCCGGCCTCTTGTTCGCACGAGTGCACACTTTTCAGGGTTGGAAAATGTTTCTGGACGTCTTCTTTCCAAAGGCACCCTCCTCATTCGACCCACGACACATTCGGTCTAAAAGGTAATGCGAAGCATATATTGACGGATCTCAATGCTAGGCATCCCCAGACCGCCCTCAGAGGGATGGAGGCAACAGACCTCGCGAGATACCAAAGGGCCTTGCCTCTCCACAAGAAAGAGAACAAGGTCCTGACTAATGACATTAGTCGGGCATACGGGAGTGGAAGCACAGAGAGTCGGTAGGAGGATCGGATAGATGTGTGAAACACATACTTCCGCCCTTCCCTTCAGGGAAAGTCTCCTCCGAGACCACAGATTAACCGCGATCTCGGCCTTCCTTGTACCTCCGACCAGTTCATTTCCAACTGGAGATCAGGACCGAACCAGACGCCGAGTATCTTGATCGGCCCATCCGTCCAGAGGAAAGGTCCGGGAAGAGAAACTCCCTTCCACGCACCCAACCGCAAGCCCACAGACTTATCACGGTTGATCTTGGCCCCTGTCACCATCTCATACCCACTTATTTCTTTTGCTGACTTCGTCAATCTCGGCTCTGCTCGACACAAGAGCCGAAACGTCGTCAGCATAGGCAGAATACCTGGCCGAGGTGGTAGCGCCGGGCAGGGTAATTCCGCGCAGGACCGGATTCGCCTTTAACTTGCGAAGGAATGGTTCCAACGCAAGAACGTAAAGCAAGGGCGATAGCGGACAACCTTGACGAATGGAGCGAGACAATACGAAAGGCTCCGACCTTACCCCATTCACTTCCACCAGCGCACCGGGGGTCGCATACAAGAGTCGGATCCAGGAGCGAAAGTCGGCTCCGAAACCGGCCGCCGACAGGACAGCCTCCAGAAACCGATGGTCAACCCTATCGAAGGCCTTGGACTGATCTAAATTGATCAGCGCGGCTTCACTGTCGACTTGTTCTAAGATCAAGCGTACCATATGAAGGTTATCCTGAATCGTCCTGCCCTTCACAGCACAAGTCTGTTCGGGGCCAATCAGACGAGACAGGACAAGCTGCAAACGGTTGGCTAAGATCTTCGCCAAAATCTTTTAAGTCAGTATTTAACATCGTCAAAGGGCGAAAGTTCCTAACCCATCCCCACCGTTCTTGTCCTTACGCAACAACTGATCACACCCCTGGTGAAGCGTCGAGGTAAAGACCCCTGCCTCATCCAGTGGTTGTAAATCAGCTGCAGCAAAGGAACAAAACGGGCGACAGCCTCAAGTACACTTCGTAGGGAAGTCCATCTAGTCCCGGAGACTTATCCAGGCCAACCTGCTTCAGCGCATCCCAGATTTCCGACTCTGTTATGGGACCCTCGCACCCTAGCCGCTTCAGCTGCCTCAAGGCAGGGAAAGTCAGCCAAATAGGCATCGAACTGAGCAGAGCTCAGACCGGGCTCCCTGGTGAAAAAAAAGATCCTGAAAATAAAGCCGAAAGGGCCTCGCATATGCCCGCGCTTGTAGTCACGGTCCGCTTATCCGGCAATGTGACGCACGCTATATGTCGCTTAGCCGCGTTCCTATTCTCCTCTGCACGCAATTCAGCGGCCATATTCGTCGCCTCAGAAGACATTCTTTTTAGCCTAGCCCTAACTACCAGAGCTTGATCCTTCTTGATAAGCAAGGAGGCCAACTCTGCCTTAGCTACGACTATGTCCCCACTAACACGGGATTTCACGGCCCGATCAACTTTATCTTCTAACGCCGTTTGCGCCGCTAATCTATCTAGATTGAGTCGACGACTAAAATCGGCAGCAAACGTTCTAATCTTAGATTTTAATTTTCCCCCACCAGGCGTTTCCCACAACCGCCCCGTCAATTCCCTCTGAATCATTAGTAGCAGCTGGTCCCGGAAATCCTGCTCACCAAATAATGAACAGTTAAATTTCCAGTAACCAGCCATCCTAACCTTTAGGCTTATCTAAGTTTACACGGACCCGGACAAGCCTATGATCCGTATAAAACTATATAGTGGAAACTTGGACACTCTAAGAGCCCTACATCGACTCTCTAACTAACACTCGGTCCAGGTAGCTCGCAAGCGAGCCAGGATCCGAGTCGCCACTAGTTGTCCAAGTCCATGCTACCTCCTGAGGGTGCTCATTCCGGTACTTATCGACAAGATCAAACTTGCCGATAAAGCCCCTGAAATGCCTTCACATCAGGATTGTTAGTACCCAAATTTTTTACCTATACGATCTATATCGGGGTCAAGGACGGCATTCCAATCCCCGCTAAGACTACCCGACGAGAAGTCGTCAAAACGGCTCGATCTGCCGAAACAAAGCAGGCCGCTCAGTATGACTATTGGGCGCATAAACCCCAATGAGACGTAAAGCCTTATCCTTTATAGTAACATCCAGCACACAAAGCCTGCCCGCCGGATCTGCGAAGACAAGGGTACAAGCAGCCTTCAAAGACTTGCTCACTAGCCAAGAGACACCCTCGAACGACCATCAAAACATGCTGAATAAAGGGCGAACCCCTAGACAGTATATCCTCATAGTCATGAGAAGAAAACCGGGTCTCTTGCACACAACAAACATTCACCCCGAGGCGCTGAAGGTCACGAGAGAGCCTCGCCCTGCGAGACTCGGACCTCAGGCCCCCGCACATTAAAAGTAGCTAACCAGAGAGCCATGAGAAAGTCCGATTAGGGTTGTTTACCAGGATTAAACATGGCCGGGGTAAGGATATGACAGCCTCTCCCATAGACCCATGGCCCATCTCATTCTTGATGGAGCCGTCTTGGGAGATACCGCCGACATCCCAGGGAAGGTCAATTTGAGAGCTCTATATAGGGATGGGTGAACTAAAATAGGGACCCTCCCTGAACAGAACTGTTGTAACTTTTTTAATCTTTCATTATCCACGATGGCGATGGGTAAAGCCATCTTGCACGTATTCACAGCCTCTTCTACCATCGCCCAGGTTTGATTGGCCGCAGGTCCTGACCTAATAACAGTCAGGACCCTCTGGGCATTTGGGAAGTTATTTGGATTCTCGATGTCCTTGTCGCCAAACTGTTTAATAGAGAGCAGGTACTTTAGGTCCTTAACCCTGTTGCCGTAATCTTTGGCTCTCTCTGCCTGTGCTGGGGAAATCCGGCACACCTCCTCGCCAGTGTTATAGAGGAATCTCTTCTTCCTTTCTTTTCTCTCCTCTTTAGTGGGGCTTCTAAGCCGCTTTGTAGCTGGAGGAGGCATTTCGGCATTTTTTGCCGGTGATTGCTTGGGGGTATGAAGGGGGGTAGATTTTTGTTTGACGGGAGAAGGAGTGGGAGTATTCATGGGGTGTGAAAAGACCTGTGTCTATAGGGGCTGGGATCTCTGCTGTGGGTTTTAGCTTTGGATGGTGAAATGGGTGAAGGTGGGGGTTGTTTCTTTGGTGAAGGGAGGGACTAGCAGGAGACGAAGGATTGGGTCTTTTTCCTTTGCATCCAATTTTTTTTTCAATTCCTTGATCTTTTCTGACTTTTTCATAGCCAGGGTCGAATTTTTTTTGTTTTTCCTCGAACGTAAGATTAGAGACCGGGGCATCGCCCTTAACGTTGCTAATGGGAGTGGGACTGTGAGTGCCCTTCTTCCTTGGGGCTTCAGGGGACTGAGGACCCGCTGTCCGGCGCTTCCCCTCTGGCCTTACCAGCCACCAGCCATTCCCCTCCCCTTCTCCACAACTGCACCAGCAGCGGGCGAAGGCTTTTTGGGGAATGTGGCTTTAGGTGACGCGCCGACCGGAGGATTAACCGACCCGGTCCCGGAGGCTGATACGCCCATTACAGGCGAGGTGGAATTTTGAGACGCGGTCAGAGGGGGATCTTGTGTAACTGGCGCCTGACTTCCAGAGGCCTTCTTCTCTGGGCAGGAGGAGGAGAGATGACCAGTCACCCACACCTCCAGCATACCGGTCTTCGACCCGTCACTATGACCGGTAACTTCAAAGCGCCAACATCCAGACAGTTGGGGATGGAGCGGAAGGCCTTTTCGTCTAACATGATATCAAAGCTCCACCCCCGTTCAGGCTATCGCAGGAAGCTCCCAGAATCTCGCCATACTGGGAGAAGAAAGCGGCCAGATGTTCCCCGATAACCTGAGGAGGGACCTCGTATACTGTTACCCTGGTCCTTCGTCGCCCTTCGTATTCGGTACGCAGAATCAACTCGTTGTTAATTAGTTCGCGGCTAGCCGCGGCGACGCAAACTTCCGGTGTGGGCAACAGTACGTCCACATGAAAAACTTAGCACCCTTAACTATTCTAAGGGCTTGAACCCGAAGGATTCTAGTGCTTTCAACACTGTGTTTTTCGTCGAGCGACAAATTTTGCGCGTACGCTTGTCCACGACGAAAAAGGACACTATTCTTTTGTCAATTCTCTTTAATTCTTGGGGTCTTCAAAAGACCACCTTCAACAACAAGGTGGGCGTAACTCTTGGCACGCTCCAAGAACTCCACTAAATTGATTATGCATTTAGGAGGGGACTTCCAACAAGAGGGCGATTCCCCGGCCTCTGCATTCGTTTTGAGTTGTCCGATTCTTTGTCTTTAATTTCGCTTTTATCAGCTTCCGTATTTTTGGAGGCTTTCTTCAATGTCTCCACAATTTCCTCGTTTGTGGAATACTTGGGAGGTCAGGATATTCATCCTTATTTTCTTTATCGGGGGGTCCTTCTTTGGGTTAAATAAAATTTTTTCTAATATTTCTTTTAAAAGAAGCATTTTTAAACTTCTTTTTAACAATTAAAAAAGAAGGTACTTTTTTTTTTTCTTATCCATATTTTAAATGGGGGGAATGGGGAGGTGTGGGGGAAAAGGGAGGGTGGGAAATAAAATATATGGGCGAGAGGAAAAGAAATAAACTCAACAAAATAAAATAATTATGGGCACCAAAAAAACAATTAGACGGTTCACCTAAACGTATAATAAAATACAAATATCGCCTAAAGGCGAAAAGACAAACACGTAATAGACAATAAAAAAAAAAACAGAAAAAACTTCGACAAAAGCCGAAGCTAAAAAAAAAATCAAAATGGCCGACGTCAACAAAAAATTACGAAACAATAACACAAAGCTAATTACAAATATCCAAAATGGCCGACGTCAATAAAAAAAAAAATACGTAACTAAGACAGACGAAGCTAGACACAAAAAATAAAAATGGCTGACCCTAAGCGAGTCGAACCAATAAACAAAAGAAAATGGATTAAAACGATTACAAGCAAAAAACACGTAAAATTAAAAGGATGAAAACAAATAAATAAATTAATAAGAAATTACAGCAAAACACAGAATAACGAACAGGACGAAAATAAAGAAAATGACAATTAACACGAAAACTAGAATGAAAAGAAAAAAATTAAAAGGGGTAGAAATGAGAAGAAAAACTGCGGAAATACAGGAAAAAAACGAAATTCAAAAAAGCAAATTAGATTAAAAAGGAAAACGAGTAAAAATTAAAGGAGTAAAAATTAAAATAGGAAAAAAAAGAATAAAGAGCAAAAAATTAAAGGGGGAGGGTGAAAAAAATGGAAGTAGAAAGAAAAAAAATCAAAAACTTTTGCAATAAAGTCGTAAATATAGAAATAAAATAAACAAACTTTAAACAAAATGCAGTTCCAAAGGGTAACAGGTAAAATCACACAAAAAAAAGGTCGAGTTGTCAGCAAAAGTCCAAAAAATAACCAAGCCAGTCAAGAACGACTCAGGTACGACTCCTCTTTTCTACCTGACTGTGGCTATTTTATTGCAGCAGGATGAGTCCATTATATCCGAAAAGGGGTGGACCCCATAACAATAATAAAGACGGGATTTATATTTAACGCAACATTTTTCTTACTACAATATTATTTTTATGTTAACCAGTGCTCATTATTTCGCACTCGAGAAAACATAATACGCAAAATATGCACTACGACAGGGTTTCGATCTGCATTCCTTTTTATGGGTGAAAAAGCCGTCTGATCCAATATGAATTAGAACGCCTGGCCACTGAGAACTTCAGTCAGGTCAGTTCTGTTTATGCTCTTAAGGAATGGACATCGTTTCGACCGGAGTTTCAAGTAATCCCATGTCAACACGGTTTCGTATCCAAAACGTAAACACAGTTATTTCTAAAAAATTAAAGGATTTATTTCTAAACCGTCATTTTTAAGTAATAAAATCTGACATACTGTTGTGGATTCCGAGATGAAATTCGGTCTGCAATGAATGACAAACGCAAGAATTAAATATAAGAAATAGAATGTATTTACACAATAATACAAAGGGTAATATTGTTAGTACATCCAGGAACGCGCTTAGTAGCAATAACATATAGATATATACTGTCTCGAAGTAGGATTTTCTTAGAGTCTACGTGCTTGTAAGTGATTTTTAGAAGCGGTTACCTCACACTATTACTCTACCTCAACTCAATCGCAGTCGCAGTCTTCTTACTATCTCCCTCCTCTCTGTATTCTGACTGACTCTGGGTATTTAACGGCAGCAGTCCAAGTAACACTTTGGTCGAGTCCACTTATATGCAAAAGGGGAGGACCCCATAACACATACAATGTTACATATACTTGTATTTTTACACGGCAAATATTATTTTTTTCTAAATATTAACCTTAACAATTACTTAATTCAGTGAAGTATATCACATACATCGAATAATTATGACGTTAATACCATCAGATCAAAACACAGGTCATATGTCAGAAAAGGAATCAATATATGTGAATATATGTGATTAAACTATAGATTTCTCCACCGCACACACACACACACACACACACACACACACACACATATATATATATATATATATATATATATATATATATATATATATATATATATATATATATATATTCTTTATTAGGGAGCGATTGATTTAAGCGTTCTATTCTTTTTCATGTTTTACTCATTACAAAAAGTTAATTTGAAATTTTCACTG